>JANEYF010004644.1:0-329874 GCA_029963845.1 Rhamnusium bicolor | reverse complement strand
AGTCCATGATATTTCAGCAAATTACGGGGAAGTTCGTGGTATTTCGGTGAAATACCGGGAAGTTCATGGTATTTTTAGTGTAAAAATTTTATTCAGTGATTTCCTCGTCGGTCGCATTGTAAGAAAGCCAAAAGAAGGCCATAGCTGTCTACAATCACCGAGTCGGTACCAGTGACAGCAAAACTCTATATGAAAATGTACATTTATTTTCTTACCTAATAAATTGGATCCGTGTCTCCATACTTAATAAGTAGAATAAGTAGAGTTGGCAAAAATGCGCCGCAGGATATAGGCGTACATATAATAAGTGTAATAAAAGAAATTAACTTGTAATAAGAGGAAGAAACTGTTACAATTTATAACAATGTATGTACAACTTACTCTCTTATTAGCTTGGTTATCACAAACTGGAAAAGATCTGTAAAAACTTTGCAGCATCATGTTGCTATGAAATGCACGAAGACGTTGGGGAGATCTAAAAAAACATTTTTCTTTACTTGCTATTAATGCATCTACCTCTGGAAAACCTTGTGAAATAGTTTCTGCCACAAGGTGTAAAGCAAGCATTTTACACGTAACATGTTGAAGAGAACGGCCTAGCAAACGTATTGTCGCGGCACCATCGGTCACAAACATCAACACTGACTTTTCGACAGGTCAAATTTTTCTAACGTCTCCAGCACCACCCGCGTAATTGTTTGGCCAGTACACTCAGTTAGTCTTTTATTAGCTAGTAACAGTGGAAATGTCGGTTTAAGAGGGTGCAGTACACGTACTATAACATTTAAAATAGAATTTTTTTACAATATGTCATCTCGTCAACACATAACCACAACCGTGTATTTTTTAGTACACATTTGATCTTATTTACAATAGGTAAATTCTTTCTGAGATCTCAGCTAATCTAAGTAGTTTTACGGTTACACTGCATAAATAAAAGCATAATTTTATTTGATATAGCCTCCGTAACCGTAAAACTACTTATATTAACTGAGATCTCAGAAAGAACGCACCTACTGTCTTCGCTTACAGTTGGTACATAGTTAAGCAACGTTGTACGACTGGGTAACGTCACGTTCCTGTAAACTGTCATATTGTTTGTTTGTTTTTATATATTTATATATGAAATAAAATAAAAAGTAGCCTTAATTAGAAATGTATATAAAATAGGAAATAAAGCTGATTAAATTGGAATTGGGAATTCACTGATTAATTTATTCACTTTTTCAGCGTATGGCCGTTTTTTACCCTTTGGTAGGTTTGACATACTTTATTATTAAATTAATATCAAGAATAAAATACAACAAATAAAATTATCAACAATACAACGGAGAGGAATAAATTGCATTGTACACAACACGTGGCATAACAATAGACTAAAATCAAATGTTAGTCTTTGCTAAAAGTCTCGCTTACATATTTGGGTGTGTCTCTACCTGGCACCGCCCATGACTTGCGGACCGATTTGCCAACTCAATTAATAAGCCTTTTTAATATAAACTTTAGCATTAAATACATATATTATAAACTGCTTATTACTGTTCATGATAATTTGTGCGTGACAGTGCATATCTAATTTTCTAAATAGAACGTTTTATGTGGGGTGATCATTTCAAGATATTGATGCTTTAGCCGAAAGGAAACGTGGACATGTAAAATTTAAGAACCTTCATTTTATTATTATTGCTACTATTATTTATTACTATATTTAAAACTACAGTATAAAATTTATTTCTTCAGTTATAATAAGGGGATCTGTAATTGATTAAAAGAAACGTGTAAATGCCCTGTTAAAGGGTAGTGGTAGTAGTCTCTGTGGGTAAACATTTTTATGGCATATTAAGTATTTTTTTAACTTCCCAAACTCCCAATTTGTGAATTTAAATCTTTAAAACTTGGCTTAGTTGAAAAAATGATCATGACTCATTTTTTTTAAATTCAATTCTTTTGCTTTAGCAGTATATAATAATTAATACCTGTCCTTTCTTTTTTCTAAAATTCCTATTAAAAATAACTACTGCGAATTACGTCGTTGAAATGTTGAAAATAAACATTTTTTATTGTCGTTCTTATTTTAAAAAAAAGTTTTGAGCATAAAGCAACTTACGGGAAAAAATGTTTGTTGCAAAACCCTAGTTGTTCCACTTAATGTGTAAGTTCAAATAAAAACATTATTATTTTAGAAACAGAAAAAAGTAGGATACAAAGTGTATTTTATGAGATTACACGCCCAACATGTTTATATTTTTGAAAAGCATTTTTCCAACGATTCTAAAAAACATAATAATATATTAAAAAAAATAAAACTTTGTTTGACCATCCTGGAAAATTTGAACATCCTGTATAAGTTTTAAATACATCAATTTATAGTCCGGTTGATATATAACAACTTTCTTATAAGACTATTGTTACGCCACTGGACTGTGTGGACTGGTTAGATGAGACTGGAATTGTATGGGAACGGCCGGGAATATTCTGGACTGCTCTAGACCGGGTGAATGGATGTATAAATAAGAGGCACGGTGGGCCGAGACTTAATCTTAAGTTGGGGATGAGGTATGGACATCCGTTTAATTTCCGATATTCGATCAGTGAAGTTAAGCAGCACTGATCGAGACCGGCAATTGGATGGATGAACGATAGCTCATCTAACAGTCGGTAGGCTGTCAACAGACAATCCCGGGAAGGCCGCTAGCCTGATGCAGGCGGAGAGGCAAGCCCGGGTGGAGGGTCGAAGAGACCTACCCAGGAGGTTTGCCACTCTGCTAGCGGTGCAGGCGGGCAGGCCCAGGCGGTGGGTTAGTTGACAGTCGAGGACCGTGGTTCGGAGTCCACGCTAAACTGTAGGTCCCTAGGTAAAAAGGGCCCATTGTGGCCTACTTGCCTAGTAAAATAAGTAGCTACTACTAATCTTAAGTTGAACGTGAACGAGTGAAGAGGAAATAAGAAAGAGACTTAGAAGTGTTCAAGTGTAATTATAGTTAAGACAGTAATTAATCTATTGTTGTTAATTGTTATTTAGTAAATAAAATAGTGAGTAAGTGTTACCTAGACTTTCAATCAACGAATCTACGAGTATAGGTGTTTGTGTGGATAGCAAACACGTAACACTATTTTCTGTATCTAAGTTAATCAACTTTTTATTTAGATTTGCATCTTAAGTAGTACATCCGGTACATTAACAGTTTGTACCCTTTAAAATAGTATATTATTCAACGAGCATGTCATGATGGCTATTCACGAGGGTGTCATAAATCACCCTATTCAATAATAGCCAATTACGTGCGAGTATAATACTTTGTCCACAACTGTTAAATAATAAAATATTTTTGTAAATATCGCATTAAAAATGCTGCGCAAACTTCGACGTTTCAAATCAAATAACAATTTCGCTCTTTGCCACTTATGTAATGATTTATTCGATGAAATTTTTTAAAAAATATTTGTGGTTACGTCACGTGTCGGAGAAAATTTTGTTGTTTTAATCAAAATATAACATTTCAGGTCCGGAGAATAATGAAATCATTATTCACTGCAGTGAATAATAGATAACATTATCCTTGAGGAAACACATACATTATGTACACATTAATTAATAGTTGTGGACAAAATCTTTATAATTAAAAGTTACAAAACTTATCCAATTTAACAAGTTTATTTTGGTCTGCTTCGTGAACACCTTGAAAGATTATATGAACTTTTGTTCATTGGATTTGTTTTGAACACTGATCTCAAAAATGTTCATAAAGCCTTTTCTGCCTACAGCATAAATGTGTTGACCTCACTTTTGAAGTATGAACACCTCGTACAAGTAAAATTCTGTTAGATTTTATAACAGACTAAGAGATGGATCATGCAGATAAAGTTAAAATTATTATTAATAGGAAAACTAATTTCAAAATTTGAAATAACCACTGATCTTTTCATTGTATTGTAAACATAACTGACTAAGGGCCGATTTCATAAAGTTCAGTCAAACTTCAGAATACCGATTAATAATATATGGCATTGAAAAACTTTAGTCGACTTCTGTAACTCGAACTTCTATCTCCAAATTTTCTGTAACCTGAATATGTTTCGCCCTTAATATATACTTCGTTTTAGAAGTATTTTCTTTAACTCAATTTTTTTCTGATTCGATCAGTCTTTAGAAGGTTCGAGTTACAGAAGTTTGACTGTATGTTTTATAATCCCAGTTATATACATTTTGCAGCTCGAATACGTCATATAGAATTTGATCATGGTGAAGATGGGTACAGTATAATCCGAAATTATTTCAGCTATGTGTTGCCGAAAAGTAGATGTTTTTGTGTCGTTATTTAATAAATCAGTGAAAATGATGGATGCTCTCGGACGTTAATAATTTAATTTTTATTTACTAGTTTAATTATCCATTTCTGAAAAAAACAAAAAGCCTTGATTACACACAAGGAGGTTATTATGATTATTATAAAATAACATACAATAGATCAAGTAGTTTTATATTTTGATAAATCTATTTTAATCTAACATTATAAGAACCGACTATATTTTCAACATTTTAAAGGAACCTTTAACTTAAAGGGAGTTTTAGTGACCAGAAAACAAACAAAATATAAATATCTGATAGCAATCCTATAATTTAAGTGAAAAATTAGGTTTGGTGGCATTCATATATCTCGATTTATATTTTGTTGGTATTGCTAATATATTTTCTTGTCACTAAAACTCTCTTTAAGCTAAAAAGTTCCTTTAAAATGTTGATAGGTAAGTGTTCATTTTTGTCTGCATTTATCCACCACAAAAGTTTTTGTGAATTAGTAGTTACTCCTTTAATGACATCCCTGACTTTAGAATATATTTAAATCTTTCAACAAATCATCGTTTTAATAACAAATATAGTAATATACTAAGCTAAATTATTTTTAGAAAATTAGTGTTGGAAAGTGTTAATAGAGGCTAATTATAACAAGATCTTAAATTTCTACCATGTAGAAGTAAGCAGGGCCAATAATCCGTTTTTATATCTTATGATTTAATTTTCGCAAAACATTCTGAATTGGTTAATGGTGTAGAATTTAACAGGTCATTATGCCCAATTATAGTTGCGAAACTTTTGTGTTTTGTGTGTTGTGGTATAAGAGTTATGCTGGAGATATATTGTTTTAATGTTTTCGGCATATTTAATTAGAGACCACCAGTTCTGTTGTTTTTATTTATTTTGTATAGTCTCTTAATTACATGCAAATGGTTAACAAAAGGCAGGACCGTTCTTAGGTTAACGGCCATCTTTTTTCACTACAAAACAATGCAAGATATGTTGCATTTATGACAAAAATGAATATTCATGGCATGTTGCATATAACAGTCTACCACCGTATTTTTAAAAAAATCATGTACCTAAACATTTATATCAGCCCTCTCTTAATAATTGTTCAATGACATTTCCTGCACCAATAATCAGCAGTTTCAAAGCTAATGCTCAGTAGAAGGATTAAGGCAGAAGTATAATCCTGGAAGTAAAATAACTAACATGTTAAAATTGTGATTACAATCCATAAAATAAAACATTTCTAGTTGCCATGAAAGAAAATAAAATTAGGTAGAAAATATTTAATATGAAAATAAAGCAACATTATCAACTCGTCTAGCAGACATGTTTTTGTTCCCTTCGAATTTACTACCACAAAGGATCGATGAGATACAAGGACCCTACAACCAAAACCAATACTAAGTAAAGTTCCCGTGGGGTAAGCGCAGTAGTGAGTAGAAGCTCTGTAAATGCAGTTTCTTTGAAATGGTGAGGCGTCTGAAACATATCAGTAAAGCTGGTAAGTCGTGCGGCAATTCAATGGTGTGACATCAGGTGTTTAGGGTCAACGACCGGCAGACAAAAACCAAATACTAAAGCGAGCCGCGAGAATGTGTATTAAAAAATACACGGCTACGGGTATGTGTTGACGAGACGACAGATTGTAAAATAAACTATTGTAAATGTTGTAATACGTGTACTGGGCCTGCTTAAACCGACATTTCCACTGTTATTAACTAGCAAAAAGACGAACTGAGTGTACTGGCAAAACAATTACGTGGGTGGTGCTGTAGACGTAAGAAAAATTTGACCTGTCAACAAGTCAAGTGTTGATGTTGGTGGTGCCGCGACAATGCGTTTGTTAGACCATTATCTTCAAGAATACGGTTGTAGGTTGGTACATGTTACGTTTAAAGTGCATGATTTACACTTTGTGGCAGATACTATTCGACAAGGTTTTCCAGAGGTAGATGCATTAATAACAACAAGTACAAAAAAGTGTTCGTTTTCGCACATTTCACAGCAAGTGTCCCAGTATTCCCGAACCACCAGAGCCGTTCTTACCCTTTGGGGCACATGGTTGAAGGCAGCTCTTTATTATGCTGATATTTACAACAAGTGAAAGTTGTCATACTACAATTCAATCCTGACGAGGCTGCAGCTATTAATGAAAGCCAGACGAAGATATTTCCGATGAAGCAGCTTTAAAAACTATTCACAAGAACTATAAAAGATTACATGACGCCTTAAAAATCGTACAAAACAGTGCGTTGTCGTTAGCGGAGTCACAGCAAATAGTGGACGAAATAAATCGGCTGTTACACGCTATAGGTGACGAAGAAATGAGCGCGTTACAGAAAAGTTCGCACGTATGTTATAGCAAAACACTGGTTTTACCAGATTAAAACAAATTTGTGGTGGTACTGCTGGTGCATCTCCAGATCCGTTAAATGCGTTCAAAGACTATTTCAAGTATGCTTGTATTACATCAATAAATGTCGAACGGTCGTTCTTAAAATATAAGCATATTTTTTTCACCACAGCGAATATCACTCACGGCGACAACTATAGAAATATACCTGCTATGCTGCAAAGTTTTTACAGATCTTCTCCAGTTTGTGATAATAACTAGGATGTCTACTCCATACTATTTTAAGGATAGTATAACCTTTTGTAGTATTGATGAGTTCAGGAGATCAAAACAATACCACTATTATTGATGAATTACTAACGAAGGTTCAAGGCAATTTTTTTTGCATTCTCGAAATCTTCCAAATTTAACAATATAGATTTATTATTTCGTCTAACTAAAATGGTGATATCTTTCACCTCGTAATTACTTTATTGACTAGTGTAATGACAATGTTTTAAAATATTGTATTAATTGTAGTTCTCTGATGATGGTTTAATAAACCGAAACGGTAGAAGAAAAATTATATGTATATATATATATGACCGTTGTCAAATATTATTTAATGACTAGTTATTTCCAGATTTAGAAAAACATTGTTAAAATCTAAAAATTGTATTTAAATAAAAACATGAATTGCAAATTTACTGCGTAGTAGATCATAATGTTGGTAATTTTATTATTATTTTTAAAATGATTTATAGAAAAATGTGTTTGAAAATGTTAATTAAAATTTGGCCACCCGTTACACCTAGCATCCTTTGTTCGGGAATTAAATGAATACCCGCCAGGAACGACCCTGCCAAAAAGTAAATGTCCGCGTAGGAGTTAAATTATCATACAACTTAAAATTTCATTTTAAAAAAGTACCTGTTATTAAAAACGCAGTTTTAAGTGAAATCGTTTAGTAACGGGAAATTAACATAATTTATATGTGGTGTTAAAATACAGCTAATTTGCATTTTCTTTATTTGGAAATAAAACTTAAGTCGTGGTGATATATTCTTACGAATAGGCGCCTTATCATCATTACATGTAACTTTTTAATATATTTACATATTTATTGTTTTGTTAAAAACTTTACATTATGAAATAGGTATTTTACTAATGGGTAGTAATTAAAAAAAGTTGACAAAGTTGGATACGTACTGTCATTGGTATAACATTTAAAATTTAACATGAAAATTAATAATTATAAAAAATTTATATTATAAATTAGTGTGGCGAATTAAGCTTGAAAATGTTGCGATTTTTTACCGGCTAGAACCAGGTCTAATCAACATATTCTTGTTAATGTTATTACGAGGCCACGTTTGCTACAAATGGAGTTATGTCGTCATTTTTCTTTGAGGGTAATTTGATTGAAAATCGTTTTTGGACTTTTTTAAGAAATTAATTTTGGGACGTACTCATGACTGAATTCAAGCCCGCCTGAATTTGAAATTTCAGTTAGATGGGTCTCCTGTGCATAATGCAGTAGTGGTAAGGGAATGGCTGAGCGGAAATTTTGAAAATCGCTGAATAGTTTGAAACAGTTCTCATATTGAGTGACCGCCAAGATCCCCGGACCTAACGCCACTCGACATTTTCTTTTAGGATACACTAAAGTAAATAGTTTACAAGTCAAGACCGCAGTCAGTAAAAGAACTACGCGTTAGAATAACTGAATAATGTGTAGATATTACCCCAGAACAACTGAGAATAGTAATCATAAACATACGACAAAGGTGTGATAAGTGCAATGAAGGAAACTGCGAATTAGTGGAAGCAGCGAGAATTTGATTAGCGTTTATTTTCTTTTCTGGCATTCCAATAATTTTTGTTTTCAGTTGTTTCATTTTTTATTTCATGGGTTACTTGATCGGAAGAAATAAATTCGTAAAAACAATGTGATATTTAATTTGGCCACAGAATTATTAATATGCAATATTTTTTGATGAAATTTAATAAAGGTCCATATCAGAGAGTGCTTAATCCAGTGGTGTATTCAGATTTTTTTTGTAAAAAAAATCGCTAATACGTTTTCTTGAATTTTCACCCCCAAGAAATTACTCATTAGGCCTATTTCTTTTCATTTCTAATTTTTAAGGTATGTGGCTTTGTAGTCGAAGATTTTTTCTAAAGCAGAAATTAATCCAGCGTATTCGGATATTGGGTGTGTGTCCGTTGTTTCTAAATGTATACTTCCCTCCCGTACATTTTACCTTGATGTGTTATTAATTTAAGAGGTTCTACGAGTATTACCAGTGGTATTTAAATTAATTTAGACGAAAAAAGTAAAAAAAAAAATCTTTAACTATTCTACCGAATCTACTAAATGTTTAAAATATGTGACTTAACACATTTTACTTCTGAGACAGAAAAAGTTTTTTTTATGGGTCCAGTGGTTGCTATATTTTATGTGGTCCCCAAAATTATTGATTTAAAATTAGCCTTACCATCCCTATAATTTTGTTCGCCAGTTAATTATCGTTTTAAGAGAAGGAAATAAAAAAGGTCTTCTGAAATAATGGCGTATTATATTAGTACTAAATTTTGTTAACAAAAGTTACGTGCAAACTAAACGTTAAAAAAACAAAGCGTTGTTCGCTATATGTTCATTTTTTCATTATTCATCTGAACGTTTCCGCTTATTTTCAGACGATAACTCCGATATTTCAATAAATTTTACTCCAGATTCCAACTTTTGAAGCAAACATGTGATTTTATAAAAGTCTGCGCTTGGCTGTGTAAAAATAGTCCAAGAACTCTCCCATATATCACGTTTTTATATAGTTGATATTTTCCATTGTTTAAAAAACATTTCTACCGAGAAATTTTATAAGAAGAAACTAACTTAATTAAAGCTAATAAACATGAGTGCCAAGGAACATTATGAAAATAAATCCACTGGATACGAAATATTAAAGAAACACTTGCTCAAATTCTGACAATTTAAAGCGTAGTAAAAGAAATATAACAGGATTGGAATAATAAACCAAGCGTCAAATGCAGATGATATATTCTTAGCAATATCTCTGTATTTAATTTTAATAGATGGAAAACCGAATTTTTGCTGTAATTATCCTATAATTTAAAAAACATTAAAAACAGCAAACCGCTTGTTTTTAAAACGATCTAATTCTAGAATTAGAGCGACTAATATATTCTTTTATTTTTGGGAAAAAAACGTAAATTAACTGAAAGTGAAAGTGTATTAATTGAAGTAATGTTTTCATTTCACAGTTGATTTATTTATATTATAATTATATATACATTTGAATAAAATTATCGTTTGTTTTGCTGTTTTTATTTAATGTTTATGTGCATTATTCTTTATTGATGAACTTGACCTCTTATACGGGGGAAAACCATTTTATTATCCGCTATGCCACTCATTCAGTATAACTGTATTACAATAGACCAATTGTCCTAGAAGAAGAATAGGATTATGATTATATTCAGCTATCATTTTATATCCAGCAAAGAATAGCGATTTGTTGGATACGTTAACGGTATATAAGTGAAATTACTTGTTTGATTAATAGATATTTCTACAATAGCTTACCATTATAGTGTAATGTTAGCCATATATGTATGTATACTGATTTTCACAAAAAAAGATTACCAAGAATTTCATACTCATTCTGAAATTACAATTCAGTCCTCTCCATGTGAATAAAGAAGAGATAAAGAAGCAAAAAGAACGAGCTATAAGTTTAAATTACTAGATAAAATAGCCCGAAGTCAATTGTCCTTCGATGTCAACAGGTAATTTAAACATATAGCTTCATTTTTTTTATGTTTATTTTTATGATTAATGTTGGACATGCGCACTTCTCCATGTATATATGTATTTTTTTACAATATTTAAGGTTAGCAAATATTATATTCTTATGTTCCATTCAGTGTGAACGTACCCTAAGACCACAAAATATCACTTCATTTTCTTCCACCTATAAAGTTATATTTTATAAAAAATCGAGTTTAAACATCAACTTTGTCGTCGTGTAATGTGTCAACAAAATTAAAGTAATTAAAAATAAAACATTTATTTTATAAATGTCATTTCATTGTCGTTATCATTGATTCAGCTGTTACGTAAAATGCCGATTTGAGATTTCTGAGATGCATAATAAAGACATCTGTTTAAAACTTTAATTAATTTAATTAATAAAGTTATTCAAGAGTAACGCAATGTCAAATTGATACAGTAAGCTGTATACGTTGATAGAAGTGAATTATTTTGCAATAATACATCTCTGTTAGATGCAGTTTATATTTATTATTGACATAGGCGTACAATAAAAATAGTTGTTGTACTTAAAAATTAAAAAAAATAAAATGCAGAAGACAAATTCCGAGAAATACAAAATGTATATGATAGTGTTGTCCGTAATGGTATGATAGATAAAATACTAAAATGGAAATTTAAAAAATATACAACTTGAAATGGGTCAATCCATATAAAGTGATCCAACACTGGTTGCTTGACCATTTTCAAAAAATTTAATTGTGTGTGATGGCCCTTGGTACGTTGGTACTAGTTGAAATTCAATATTGTTTTAATATTATATTATCCCATGTCGTAAATTCACCCTCGTGAATAATAGCCACCATTATAATATGCTCGTTGAATAATATACTATCATTTATTTTTTAATGGTATATTAGGTGCGTTCTTTCCACCCAATCAATATGAGAATAACTGCGATGAGATTAACTAATATTTCAACTTAAAAAAAAAAAACATCAAATTACCAGTTGAGATATATATTCCCTCTATTTATCTATTCGTGTTCTGTTGTTGACGGTAAAAAATATAACAACCAACATTAAACATTAAAATACCAAATTAGAGTTGAATTAACACAAATTTCTACACAACAACAGTTTTAATTTCAGAAATACATGAAATTAAGTTAACCTAACCTTAGAATCGTTTTCCAGGAACAGTTTTACTTCCTCACCCCTCAAAGTGAGGAAGTTATGTATTCGTGAAAAAAATTTTGAAAATTTTTATTGAATTTCTGGACGAATCTCGACGAATTATGACGATACACAAAATTTCAGATAGAAAAAATTTTCTGTCTGTGTGTGTGTTTGCGATAGAAGCTACAGTTTTTGAGATGAAGCTTTCAAATTTGGTACACACATTCTAGAGGTCAAGGAAGAGATTGAATTCGTTGATGAGCAAAATCTGTCTAAAAAAAATATTAGTGACATTCCACCAATATGACTTTTTCGAAACGTCAAAATGTGACTTTTTTGAAACGTCAAAAAAGGTGACTTTTCGAAACGTCAAAATGTGACTTTTTTGAAACGTCAAAAATTACTCTTATTATAAACTCCACCACACGTCGAGTTTTACTACGGTGAGGAAGTTCTGATCCCCAAGTAATTGGCAGCGGTTTTTTCAGTTTAAAAATGATCATGGAGAAAATTTATATATCTTTTTGTCATCCTGCGTATATTGTCCAAATGAACATTTGACCCCTTTCAAGAATTGTGGACGCCCGTGTCCGCCACAGTTATTTTAATGTGCGGCACTAATGAAGAATAATGTCTATTATAGCTATTTTTAATATTTAGGTAAATACTCAATACAAACATTTAAAATGATGTGTAATTCTTATTTTTTGTTATTTCAATATAGCTGACTCTTATTTTCCTAGAATGAAGATTTATTCATTTTTTCTCATTATAAACATTTATTATATTTAGAAATTGCTAAATTAAAAACGTGCGTTAATTGCTATAAAATAAATTTAGAACGTTGGCATAATTTCAGGTTGTAAGTCATAGGAATTTTAAAAGTTATTCAACTTAAAATTCTTATATTATTGAGGTCGACAGTCATTTCATACGGGAAATTAATCTTTCCATTAAATTGAAGCAGTTAAATTTGATTTCTATTTACTCTGCGGCAAATAAAATAAACTTAAAAGTACGATTTTCGATTTTATTAAAGTCAAAGATATGTACGTTGAATTATAGCTCTTATAAGAACAAATAAATAAATATATGTTTCTGGTTCAGCTTGAATACTGTCGCGTCGTTTGTACTACATTTAATATTTTTTACTGGAAATTTGTGTGTGAAAAGTTACATATATCATTATGGAGTCAGAGGCTTGCCTCTCAGCTTATTTCAATCTTACAAAATTGAAGCCAGTGTGTGAGACTAAACAATTATTGTTGTTCAGAGCCTACGTATGTTACACATGGAGTGCCTCAGGGCTCTGTCTTGGGCCCACTCCTGTTCATTATACATGTTAACGATATATTCCATTTTATGATGCCCAATAGATGTGTCGCCTATGCAAATGATGCATCTTTTCTAGTTTTTGATTCCAATTTAGAAAACTTATATCAGATCTCAGATGAAACTACACAACTGTCCCAAAACTGGTTTACCTCTAAAATTTTGAGTATGAACGACGAAGAAACTCAAAACTAATCTTTTCCACCAATAGGAACTTGGTAAAGGGTAATACTGTAAAGTTTCTTGGAGTTGTCCTGAATGACAGACTTAATAGGTCGTGTCATATTGATCAACTAAGCCATAAACTATCAAGTACCATTTTCTTGATTCATAATATGAAAAATACTTAGAAGCAGAAACTTTAAATACTGACAAAAAAATTTGTTTTCAAATTTAGAACGCAATTACTAAGATTTGTACTTCCACTGCTTCCAATATAGGACTCTATTTTTACATTATTGTCAATAGATTTATCTAAAATCATTCTATCATGAAGTGTCTTACTGAGATACTCACTGCGACCAAAGTGGAATAAGCATCTTAATATCACGGGCTTCCCTTACTCATGTTCTATACGACGGACTTGAAAAATTCTTCCAGGGTTCGTAGCGACTGGGAAAACAGAAAAATCAGGAATTTAAAAAATTTCCATTAAAAGTCAGAAGAAGTCGGGGAATTTCCTTTTTAAAAAAAATATACGCCAGTAATGGGTTGGAGCCTTTGATACGAAGATAACAGTGACGTAGTTTTCCACGATACACCAAAATACTATGTACTGCCCTCGATGCGCGGCGTTACGCCAACCAAGTTGGCATCATCTGGAGATAATTAAAACTGTTTAAAAAACAGTTTTAATCATCCCCAGATGATGCCAACTTGGTTGGCGAAACGCGCGTCAAGTGCAGTATATAATGTTATGGTGTTTCGTGGAAAAATACGTTAGTATTAAAAAAAATGTATTTATATATAATATAACTTTTAGGTACATATTAACTAATACAAATTTTCTTTACAGTATGTGGCAAATTCGAGGCAAAATTATATGTAATTCAAAAAATTAAATCAGCCTCAATTCTTAAATTGATTAAAACAAATTTAAATGTACCTACTACTAAAAAAACAATAAATTAACAAAGGAAAACTTTTCAAAATATGAATCATATGTTCTTAACCAACAAATAGCAAAATTATGTAAAACACTTTAGTTTGAAATAGTTTCATCATCTGTTCATATTTCTAGTATTATTTTTAATTTACAATTCTTTATATGTTATACACTTGGCCGTTAAATTTTTTGTCAGCGATACCGTTATTGAGTTTTTTACCATCGTTTTTGTTCACTTCGATGTTATTTAGTACATAATACCCATCACATCATAAAATCCACCTAAAATTCGACTTGCCTATATCACTCAGTTTGACATTTGATATAAATAAGTATCTTATTCCAATGCACAAAATGTGATATTGATTGATATTAGAGGATTAGAACTTTTTAAAATATTGCGCAAAAATAAATCAATAGCAGTTTCTGTGACATTACTGAAACGTTTCAAATCTACTAATTTATCGTAAAGTTCAAATAAATAAATATCATTTCAAGATAAAATGAACTCTTTGGAGCTTAAGTTTTTATTTTGAATATATAAGTACTTTTCTACTCGGTAGTCGAAGCCCAAGGGTTGCGATTTGGCATGAAATGTATCGTAACTTTGATTGTTTGCCAACTGCAGTGTAAACTCATTTTAAGAAAATCTTCACAGATAAAATTTGAGTGTCTGCATATAAGAGCTAGTGAGTCGCGAACTTGAAACATGTTATTGCTTTTATTTTTAATTTAAAGGGAGGATATCATATTATCTTCCCGCCTTTTAGAAGTGTCATTGTGATTTGATACTTGAAAATGTTGCCGCATATAGTCTCGTATTTTATTCGTGTAATGATAAATGAACCACTTCATCATGTAAAAATGGCTCATTTCCACTTAAATAACAGGTCTCAAAGACAACAAATATGCATCATAACAATTAGTGACCTACTTTTTGATCTATTAATCTTTAGAATAGTACATATATAAACTCCTTTTTTACACTATTTTACTGTCTTCTTTTGTAGCAAGTTTCAGGTTTTGTCGAGATTTCCATTTAGAAGTTATATTTATATTCTCATAGAGCGTGCAACATAATTAAAGTATACACTAGAGTATACATTATCGTACTTTAGATAAAACAATTACTCTTAGATAATACTAATTTTATAAAAAATATTTGATTTAGTGTACAAATTTCGCAATTCAGATTATAACATAACCGTAATTAGTAATTAATTAGGAAAGTTAAACGTAAGCTTGTCCATCATTTTTTATGATTTATAGTCGAGTTTTTATCTTAATTTCGAAGTGTTTTGCATCATACTAAAAAAAATATTTCTGAGTGGTAATATTCGGAAATAAATCTGTTGAAGGGTCAGCTCTTTTTCTCCCTTTAGAATATATCACTCAGCTGTATGTAGTTCTGGAAACATTTATCTATTTATATTTTTTGGGGTATTCCAGGTTTTAATAGCAGGAGTAAAGAGAATGTAATGGTAATAGTGAAGGAGGATCACGCCGCAGACGAACTCCTTTTACTAGCTCCAGCTGACACCTCAACCATTCTCATCGAAAAAATGTTTTTTACTATATCAGACTTAATTTTTAAGCTCTGTGCCAATGGTTTTTTTTATAAGCTTCTACGGCGGTCGCGTCAAAACACTATCCTCGATCCTAATTTTTCTCTGAAATTAAGTTTAAGATCTCTTTTATGCATAAAAATTGGTCTATCAGCGAAAAAAATGTTTTTTACTATGACAGACTTAGATTTTAGGCGTGTTTTTTAATTAAAAACTGGAATGACGTTGCCAAAAAAAAAATTTTTTTTGTAATTCTAAATTAAAGTCTAAGATATATAATAAAATAGGTTTGTTATCGAAAAAATGTTTTTTATGACGACAAACCTAATTTTCAATCGTTGCGGTCACGTTTTTATTAAAAAAAGAAAAAACGAGGTATGACCGTTGCCAACTTTTTTAAACTTTGAAACTTTTGTAGGTATTAAAATTAGTCTGTCATCGAAAAAAAAGGTATCAATATGTCATACCCAATTTTTTAAAGCGCCGAGGTATGACTTCAGTCGTATGCCAGTATTGTATTGAAAAAAAAAATTTCAGGAAATATGAACGAAAATATTGAACTAATAATATATGTAATTAATAAAATACAGGGACAAAAAGTAACAGTCATTTTCTAGGAAAGAGAGTTTTTATGAGGACCGTTATATGCCAACATACACGTGGATACTGCGCATTCAAAATTAAGTCTGACAGTAAATAAAATGTTTTCGATGACAGACCAATTTTTAGGCATACAAGAGATGTCAAACTTCACTTAAAATAAATATAGTTTAAAAAAACTAAAAAACACGCTTTTAAAGCACATCAAACTAAAAAAGTGAAAAATAATTATTAATATAAACTGAAAACAATAATGAACGAAAAATATTAGTATTATTGTGAAAAAAAGCGTGGGTTGCTCGATATACGAAAAATATGGCACAAAGCGCCCCACGCTTTTTTCACAATAATACTAGTATTTTTCGTTCATTATTGTTTTCAGTTTATATTAATAATTATTTTTCACTTTTTAGTTTGATGTGCTTTAAAAGCGTGTTTTTTAGTTTTTTTAAACTATATTTATTTTTCACTTTTTAGTTTGATGTGCTATGAAAGCGTGTTTTGTAGTTTTTTTAAACTATATTTATATTGCTATTGATGCTGATATTATAACATATTACGATCCAACAGATATTTCTGAAAAAAAAATATATTTTTTTATTTCAGCCATGGGATTTGAACTCACGCCCGAGGAGTCCGTCGTTTCGCGTCGACTAAGACTTGCCCGCTCGGCCAACGACCGAACTGAGAATCACGGAATATACGTACAATATTAAGCCTCTTGCTCTCACGCAGAGGATACGTGAGGAAAGGACTGGCGATCCTGATCAGGATAATGATATAAACTTATCAAATTATTGTATTGTTACCGGTTCTTCGTAAGTGTACAAAGTTTCAATTAAATCTGTCCGTTTAAAGTGGGTCAAAATCGAGTCCAAAGAGTCGGTTACAAACAAACAAACAAACAAACAAACAAACAAATACAGGTGAAGTTAATAAAAGCGTGTTATGAAATATTCTTTTATTAAAATCACTAATTGATAAAAAAAATATGTTAGGCATTAACAAAAATTTTCAGCTAGACAAGTTTTAATAGATAGGGGAGATCTCAAACTTTATTTTAAAACAAAATCTAAGGAGGTGTTATATTTTCATAAAAAAAAATAATTTATAACAAAAGGTCTGCCAGATGTTAATTAATAAAAATTGCCAGCCAGAAAATTTTCAAAAATAATACATTATATATCATAAATTGTGTAAATTTCAAGCAGGTGTTTTAAAAAGTAAATAATTTTTTTTAGCTAATTTCAAAAATTCATTAAAAATAGCAAATAACAAATTTTTGCTTATCTGGCGGGCGTATCATATTTTTTACATGTTTTCCAACCATTTTCATCTTTTAAATTTGAGGTGTCGATGGGGTACCTCTCTGTGTCATGGGAGCTGAAACAACTGTTAAGAATCCCACTTTCACAAACTCTATATATGTAAACAATTAAACATGGACGGGCTTTATTAGCTGCTATTATTGCTAAAATTACTTAATGAGTAGGATTAATCCCCGGTCGTAATTTACATCAAGAGTTTCATGAATAAGTACCTATATATTTTAAAATGAATGATTATAATCGTAAGAGAAACTCCAAAGCATAAAATAAAGCGATGTTGAAAACCGTATAAAAATATTAACCTAAGCGATGGGATATGACCCGTCATCCCATATATGGACGAAACGGGCACACCTACATCATTTTGAAATTTTACGCCGCGGTTTCCAAACAAAGTCTGTACAGATTTTATATCACCCTTGTCGGTAATTGATAGTTTAATTAGATATACACTGTTAAAAATTCAATAAATTCATTAAAACATGGCGCTTGCTGTAGTTATTAAGTTATTTATTTATTTTTACTTATTTAAATACAAAATCCAACAGGCAGGAGCCCAATTACAGGATTAGCTACATTGAAATTATGTATAGATAAATACACAATAAACAAATTTGAGTGTTGAATGTCTTAATTAAATATATAATATATACGAACAAAACATATAGAATTGTATATACACATATAAATATACACTTGTACATATACATACACATACATATAAGGATAAATAAAGAATACAGTAGATTACAAAACATCAAGATGCAAAACAGAGTTTTTAATTACACGTTCATTGCAGAAAAATATATCAACACAATCTTCGATTTTAGCATAGTTGACATACATTTGGTGTATTGGAGAGGCCAAGAGAATATTAGTTCTTGGTATGTGTGAAATAAATAAGTTGTTATGGCGAGCAGAAATTCTAGGTACTTTATGATTTATTTGATTTAATAGGTTAATACAATACAATCCAGCCGATTATTAACAATTTTATATAGAAAAATTATTGATTGAGATATTCTTCGTTTGGCAAGACTTGGTGAGTTAAATTTTTTCTAACAATATATTTTGTGGAAATGCAATAGGTGGATAAGTGCCCTCAAGAGTGTACACCGCAGATTTTAGAAACTTACGCTGAATATTCTCTAATTGTAATAAATTGACATTATAGATTGGATTCCACACAACGGAAGCATATTCAAGGTGCGATCTAACAAATGTTACATAGAGTAAACGATGAGTGTTGACATTTTTAAAATCTTTGCAGTTTCTGATTACAAAGCCAGGACTCTTAAAAGCAGAAGTAGTTACCATTTCGACGTGCTTATTGAATGACAATTTAGGATCAAAATACACGCCAAGGTCATTAATAATATCAAGTCTTTGTAAAACAACATTATCGATATTATAATTGTACAAGTACAGATTATGCTTCCGGCCAAATGACATGACATTACACTTGCTAGCATTAAGGGGTAGATTGTTGTTGATGCACCAGGTATTGATGGTGTCCAAGGTCTTTTGCAGAATTTGAGAATCATGAACATTATTAATAAATCGGTACATTTTTAGGTCGTCTGCATACAAAAGGAAGTGAACATTATTATCCAAGCTTTCAAACATATTATTAATGTACATTACAAAGAAGAGCGGTCCTAGTATCGAACCCTGTGGCACGCCAGATCATTGCAATAAGCTTTTCGATTTATGACCACAGTACTGAACAAATTGATGTCGATTCTCTAAATATGACTGTATTAAAAGAAGTAACGATTTTGAGAGACCAAATTTGTCAAGTTTAGAAATCAAAGCACCGTGGTCAATCCTGTCAAAAGCCTTAGAAAAGTCTCTCTAGATAGTATCTACCTGACCCCCTCGATCAAGAAATTGCGTTTTGCACACAGGGTTCGTTACTGTAAATCGACCCTTCATAAAGCCATGCTGATCAATAGATGTTAAGCCAGATATGTGAGTGTACATAGAACCGTGAAGAAAAATTTCAAAAATGTTCCCGAAGTTACACATAATAATGATGGGCCTATAGTTTGTTTCCCCCTTTTTGTACACTGGACACACACGTGAATTTTTCCATTTTTGAGGAAGTCTCGAAGTACTGAGAATTAAATTGAAAATTATTAGAAGGGTTTTAGCGAATACAGTTGAACAATCTTTAATTCGAAATACCGGAATTATATCAGGGCCCATGCTCATTGTGGCTTAATTTTCTTTATAGATTAGCATATTTCCTCCTCAGTGATGTCAGATAAATTTAAGGTATTTAAATTCATACTACTTACGTTGTCAAATTTACGGAGTGTAGGGGACGTAAAGGATTTAGAGAAAATGTCCGCAAAACTATCAACTATTCCTTGGGGGGTCTTCAATCACTTGTTTCTCGTAATATAGCGATGACGGAATGGATGAAGTATTATTTTTCGAATTAAAAAATTCCAAAAACTGTTAGGATTGGTTTGCATGTTATTTTCAATGTTGTCTAAATATAACTTGTAAGCACTATCGATGTCAGATTTAATTTTTGCTCTCAATGTTTTAAATGTATTGTAATAATCAGTGTTACCAGATTTTTTATATTTGTTTAATATTTTTGGATTATCTGTCTGTTAAACCAGGTGGGATAAGACCCTCATCTGTTTTGTTTTTTAGGTACATATGTATCAAAAAGATCATATAATTTTAAATAAAGTGCATCCACAGCTGTATCTACATTATTAAAACGTTCCAGGAAAGTCCAATCAATGAGCCCAAGTTGGTTAATATACATAACTTAATAACTACAGCAAACGCCATGTTTTAATGAATTTATTATCCACAAGATATCCAGAATAAGGTATCAGGACGTTTGTACCTAAACAAGACTTAAATATAATTGTATAGTTTGATTCGACATTACATTCATTTAGTTTCTTGGGGCAACTTGTTAAAAGTGAAAATATGAAGAAATTCACAGACACCGCAACACCTCACTGAATATGATTTTTCATATTGTGATTAACGTAAACATCTCTCCGACGATGCTTCCATGTTTAAAATTAGTTCACGGTGCAATGGGTAGAAAAAATCGCATTGTTCATTTTTTCTATTGAAATTAATACTCTGAAATATTTTTAAAATTTTGTTATGTGGGGTGGGAAAAAATAATGACTAACTTCGTAAATATTACTTATATGAAAATATTACCTTACCAGAAATTGTTTGACTAATTACAGCGCGTATTTTTGTGACCGATTTTTTTTGGAGGTGTGGTATTGTTTCTACATATGATAAGTTTTTTTTAATTGCAACATACATTTTTTTGACATTAAAATAAACATTTTTTGCCTTTACGGATCACTAGATATTTTGAATTATTGTAATAAAGGATATTTCAATAAGATCGCAATATTTCAAGGTTCAATAAAACATGGTTTTCTGTAGCAAAGTATTGAAATATTTATTGAGTTATAATGTAGACATTTGGGAGTTCTGTACGGTACAAAAAATCTGGTAAATGGCCGCCACGGCTTTGCTGGCACATACAATCTCTTTTGGCGAAATTTTGATTAACGGTGTTGCATACATGTGGCGGTATTTCGTTGATATAGCGTCTAATTTCGGCCTTCAATGCTTGGGTGGTCGCGGGCTTGTTGGCATAAATCTGTGACTTCAGATAACCCCACTGCCAAAAGTCCAAAGGTGTTAAATCGCGGTCAATTCTGGTCACCAACCGAGAGATGACACGACTAGGAAAAGACTCGTGCGAGACCGTAAGGCCTCAGTTATACTTCTAGGTGGCAGGCTGCGGGTGACGGGTGATGGGTGATGGGCGTCAGGCGTCAGTTGATGAGGTGATTATACTTTATTGGGGTGTAGATACGCATGCAGGAAGGCAAGAGGGCGATTTCAGTCTCAATTCAGATGGCGTTCAGAACGTGTCGTATGTTATTAATGTTAGATCGTGATGAGGTTCCAGCAAGAAGAAGGAGAAGGTACTGTATTTACTCGGTACACGAACTACGTGGCAGACATGGAATAAAATCAGAATTTTTTGTGGTTTGGATCCGTATCATTCCAAATTGCAGGTCTTGTCTGCACTTCGTTTATTAGAACCTCACGATACTCTCTAGAAATTACGTATTTTGACATTGCATATAAATTTTACACGTTTTCAGTAGGTGTCGCTTAAAACTGCAGGTGTTGTCACTCGAATCTGTAGCATTTCACAGATACGGGTGGCGGCCTGGCGATGTCACCGTGCTGTTTCCTGTCACCTGATCATACTACAAACGATATCATTTAAAACAATGCGCCACAGCTACGAGTGACATCGCCTGTCGCCTGTCACCCGTCATCCGCCGCCTGCCACCTAGAAGTATAACTGAGGCCTAAATGTTTCACGGGCTGTATGACAAGTGGCACCGTCCTGCTAAAACCACATGTCGTCGAGAGCAATATCTTCCAATTGAGGCACAAAAAATTGGGTTATCATAGCACGATTACGTTCGCCCTTCACCGTTACTGCATTACTTGCCTCGTCTTCGAAGAGAAACGGCCCAATGATTCCTTCAGACCACAATGCATACCAAACAGTGATCTGTTTTGGATGCTATTCTTTCTCATGAATCATTCGTGGATTTTCTGAGCTCCAAATGCGGCAGTTTTGCCTATTAACGAAGCTATCGAGGTGAAAATGGGCCTCCACTGAAAATGATATCTACCTAATAAGAATCAGTTTTAATGCAAAAACAGCAAAAACTGTTTTTATCGTGGCAAAAATAAATAAAAGTAAATATAAATAATCGGACGTGTTCATAGGCAATATTACATTTATTGTTCGCATATAAATTAACAGTATTAAGTAGGTACTTAGAATGAGAGTAGGTTTATCTTAGTGCACGTCACTAGAGTAAGTACGTTTATTAATTTTAGGTTTCATGTTTAACATTAAGTTGATAGCACTTCACTCTCAACTTCTCATTTTAAATTTGTAAAGTTTTTAAGTGTCTATGTCGAATGTAATGTTAAATTGTTTTAACTTTCTCGTTAATTACTATACCTATTATAGTTATATCAACATTGTACAAGAATAACACTAATAAGTTGATCCGATAATACAAAATTAACATTGTTATCCATTAAAATCACTTAAACGTAAACAAGCTACATAAAACTTTGACCCCTTTGTGTTTTTGGTGAATAATAATGTTATTTCATAATTTCATTGCCAACAAGATCCATGATTTCGGATAATTTTTTTGGAAAATTTAACTTGTATAGTTGCCCCACAGCATCTGCTCTTAATAGCGTTATATGTAGGCTGGGAATCGAATACGAATAATTCGAATATTCAAATTCGAATTAATTCTAATCCCAATAACCGAATTTATTATATTATTCGAATATATTCGAATATATTCGAATATTCAAATATTCTAATATAATCGAGTATCCGAGTATTCAAATATATAAATTATCAACTAGGTGTATATCAAATATCGTGAAAAAAATTTGTTTTCTGAGTAGTAACTCTTCCAACCTCTAATTTTGAAGGGCTTTTCAGCAGAGTTTTTGTTTGTAAAATAATATACTTATATTTTGTTGTAGTTAATAGTAATAGCAGTTGTAACTTGTTTAGTTTGTTCATGCAGTTCACGTATTAATTATTAAATCACTTTCTATGTGACCAATTCCCACAAGTTTTATTTCAAATTTTTGTTGCTCAGAGTCTAAAACCGCATTAATTCGAAGATTCGGATTATTTGAATAGTTCGAATATTCGTATAGTTGGAATATTCAAATAGTTCGAAGTTATTCTGACAGGTGGTCGACTACGATTCCCCTGACACTTCTAGGTACAAGAGATCGAAGTTAGAGATCCTGGACAACGGGTAAGTAAGCCAATAGACCCATCCTCTGTGTTATGACTAAAAGCCTCAATCAAATATGACCTTATCTGAGAAGTTTGCTTAATTAATTCCCCTACTTTAATACTTGCCCGCCGCTTACTGTATAAGAAATTTAAATTTACCGTAGCTGCTCATTTGTTGAAAATGTTGATACACAAGTTTTGTTGCCACCTGTATGGATTTTTTTTAATAGAAAACCATAGTTTTTTTCAGGACGTTAATGTATCAGAAGCGCTCATATCTAAATTATGTATGTATGTACCAAAAATCGTCCAGTACTTTTTTTTAAATTGTAAAATAATTGATGAAAAACACGAAATTGCCCGTTTGCAAGTTGTGCAAAGAAGAAACCGGTGCAACAAGGCATTTCTGAAATTCACACCCTTTCAGAATCTGCAAAAAAGAAGTATGCCTTTCAAGTACCATCACCCGTCGGTTTGGAAGTCATCCCCAACTATATACTACAATTTTTATATAATTTGTTATACATTTTATAAACTGAACAAACATTTTCAGCCTTGAAACGTGGGCCCCTTTACTAGAAGTATAACCTAACTTCACTATATTTCCCCCATTTGTAAAAATAGCATTTCTCATTGCCTGCAATCAGATTTTTTAAATTTTGATATGGAATTTAGAAAACAATAAAGGACAGACATCTACACCACTTAAGATGAGAATTAACGAACACAACTGTTTTCTTGAGACGAAAAATTAAAGCCTTAAAATTAATATGTAATATGTAACCACAAATAAAAATGGGGAGTGGTACACTTCTAAAGAGTAATCAGTAAATGAGCAACATCTTATTTATTAAAAAAAATTATAATTTTTTTTTTAAACTTTCATACCACTATAATAATCAGAAGAATTATTGTTCTCTGAAATCGATTGACTATATTCACATTCTAACCTTCTAGTTAGTTACCAGTAACTTACCCACAGGTGAAAAAACGACGCTTAATTGTAACCTTGTTGAAACGTACTGTTAAAATTTAGGCTAGTCGAATTATTAGGTTTGTTTCTGAACTCCTTCCTGATGTGAGAAAAGAGGAGGAAGTAGTCATGGAAGGAAGTGCTGCATGTTTTTCTCATGTAAAATTAATTATGAGAGTGAAAGTAATCATCCCGAGAATCATTCTAAATAACTTATCTAATTTGCAACATAAAACGAACTCATAAAATAATAATCTTCTTTGATCACCATTAAATAAATATATTTAGGAAGAACATATATATATATATTTTTTTTTTTCCTTTCTTGACCGTTATTATCAATTAATATTGATAGTTTTTTTTTGTGGGGATTTCGGTCAGGTACAACTAATTAAATTTTTTTTTTTCTAACGTTTCGGTTTATTACACCATCATCAGAGAACTACAATTGATATAATATTTTAAACACATAGTTATGGTTATTATACATTAAAATTTACTTACACTATTATTTATTAGGAATTTGCTTTAAAATTTTTTTCTATTTACATGCTATTTGTATGTCTGTTTTAACGAAACTGAGATATTTTAACCTAGTTTGTGTGCTCTTAAAGGTTTGTTTATGTTACAGAGATAACGTTGGAATGTATATGGTTTACTGTGGGTGTTTTGCTTAAATAGTGAATATATAATAAGATATTTTATTACAAGAATTATTATTTTGTATCGGTCAGATGTAAAAATTGATTTCATTACAACATGAAATCAATTTTTACATCTGACCGATACAAAATAATAATTCTTGTAATAAAATATCTTATTATATATTCACTATTTAAGCAAAACACCCACAGTAAACCATATACATTCCAACGTTATCTCTGTAACATAAACAAACCTTTAAGAGCACACAAACTAGGTTAAAATATCTCAGTTTCGTTAAAACAGACATACAAATAGCATGTAATAGAAAAAATTTTAAAGCAAATTCCTAATAAATAATAGTGTAAGTAAATTTTAATGTATAATAACCATAACTATGTGTTTAAAATATTATATCAATTGTAGTTCTCTGATGATGGTGTAATAAACCGAAACGTTAGAAAAAAAATTTAATTAGTTGTACCTGACCGAAATCCCCACAAAAAAAAACTATCAATATTAATTTAGGAAGAACGAATAAATTATCGATTTTTATGAGAGGAACAAAAAGAGTCAACATTTGTTTGTCCGTGTTTACCTATGTAAAGTTTATTTCAAACATATTTGCAACATAAAACAGGTCGGCACTTTTGAAGGCGGTAAAATGATCAAAGTCGCCGACGTCTTTTATGTTGCAAATAAGTCTGAACTGAACTTTATTTACTACCTATATTGTGACTTTAAAAGTCCTACGAGTGTAGGATTGAAGGAAAACATAATTTTGGAGTGAATTCTATTAATATTCCAGTGGAAAATATAAATTTTATTTTACGTAAACTTTTATTTTAGTTGGATTGAATTATCACTTAAAAAATTTCAAACATTTATTATTCTTAATTTAGTTTTATTGTTGGTATAAGCTAGAATGCTTTCGGCATAACTCGAGATGTATCTGTATTCGGTAATCTAACTTTATTGCTTCCGAACTATTTATGGTTCTATTATTAATTTTATGAGTTTATTGCTTGACCCAGCTTCTAATTATATAAAGTGAGTAATAAAAATATTTCTGTAAAACAGAGGAATTTATTTTTGAACTTCTACATATATTTCACGTAGATAATAGGTGTTCTAAGTTTAAAAACAATCAGATTTCATTGAATCTTCTGTTAATCAGGGATTTAAAAAATGTGAAAATTTTTCTGATTCCAATGGTGTACCATTTTCTTTAGGGTGAACTTGCACCAGGGCGCCGTTTAAGTCATCGTAAGTAACTCTCTGACATCTAAGAATCCGAACCATTATTCAGTATAATTTTTGTAATGGGGTATTTTCTCATTTTTTTTATAAATTTAAAAATCGCAAACTAGGGATAAAAAAGAGACAAGTATGTTTTCTTTATTTTTTTTTCTTTTAATTTAAACTGGAAAAAAATTTCTTGACGTCATTAATCGCAAATTCAAATGGAGCGCCAAATGTAGTTAGTTATTTGATCATAATCTCATTTTTCGTTTGTTTATTGTTGTAAAAATATAGTAGATAAATTATCTGATCTACCTTCTACATATTTTTTTTCTGTATTTGTGTGCTTTGAGAGTGTTTTAAAACAAACATACAAACAAAAGTGCCAAAACAAGAATCACAATAGAACACTTGCCAGTGTTCCAACAAAATTTTAGTGATTTCCCAAGTTTGCGCTTAGTGACGTAATTATGAAAAATATTAACTTTAAATTGAATTAACTATTTAATAGTGCTGTGTAATATATTTTTTTCGTCGCTAAAAATACAAAAAAAAATTATGTTTAAAAAATATAAGCATTTCCACTTTCATTTCAGATCAATGAAAGTACTCCATTATTAAAATTTTTTTAGTAGTAAGCAGGGTTCGAGACCGTACCACCACTAAGAGATGATCACTGATCTACCGTACCCCTTAATAAATCCCACCTCTAATAGAAGTCTTTTTTTCGTTCTTCTAGTAATGTAGGTATATGATTTATATTAATAATAACGGTGTGAAAAGAATTGTTTGTTTGTTTTTAATCGTCAAGCATTTTTTGTTATATAAGAAATATAAAGCGTCATTTAAAGAAAAAGTTGTAATATCTGGAAAAGTGGAAGTGAGATACACTAAGCATTATCTTATCAATTGGTTTCAATTAGTTATCTTAAAGAATTAAAAAAAAAATAATGAAGAACGTACCCTCGGGTGTGATGTGATGATTAAAGCCGGCCCGTAGTAATACAATCTATCGTGCGTCGGTGAGGGTCATGGTGTAACTTACAAATGCTTAACTCTTATATCATGTCCATTAACAGTTGTTATGGTTGTCAGCATACACTTGCATCATTAATAAAGCGGTAAGTATTCTCTGCTGTTTGTTCAACCAGGTTGTAACGATGTCTGTTCGGACGCCCAAAATATGTAAGAAAGTATATTTGGGCGTTAGAATATGTAACGTTGTTTGCTTTCGGATAGCTGGTTTGGAGAATTAATCTGTTAGTTGTAAATAAGAAAGCCCTAAATATACATAACAAAATTTATTTCATTAAAGCAACATTTATCGAAAACATGAAATCAAATTAACATAAAATCAGATTCTCTAACAATTAAACCAAGTCAAGTACAAATTCAATAAATCCGACGGGTCCAGCTCAACGCGCTGAGGCCCCACGGCAGTAAATAATCAAGGGACTGGTGACGTCGCGTCGGTTGGTTTAGCAATTATTTACTAACGGAGGGTCCAGCTGAATGCGCTGAATTCCCACGGCAATAAATAATCACTAGACTGGTGACGGCGGTGCAGGACTGTAAAATGGCTACCAACACCAGGAGGTCCAGCTCAGCATGCTAAAAAAACCCCAAGCAGACATTCGGCCGGGTGGCGTTGTCGTCGGATTCTGAATTCTAACCAAACGAGTCAAGCTCAACGCGCTTAAGACTCCTCAAATACCCAGCTCGACACGCTGAAAGTAATTGTCAGTAGAAAACTGAATTGATTCTCTTGGCTACAGTAATTCTATTTATACCAAAATTATGACCTTGGTGTTGTCTCATATTTCATTGCGGCAGGAAGTCCGTGGCAGCACATGTCAAATGGTAATTGCAGAAACTTCTAGAAATGAACATCTTCATATGGCGGCAGGAACTGCGCAATAACACAAGACTAACGGGAATTTCCGATACTATAGTACTAAACATATGTATGGTTCATTACAAGGTGTATGTATTTTATTTTTTTACACTTGTTTAAAAAAAATCTGTAGACTCTCTATATAAACAAAATAACATACACGATAGCGAAATATTTTATTGTTAATAATAATAATTGTTAAAAAATTTTTGGTTACACAGTTGAAAATATGGTGTAAAATTTCACACCAAATTGACACTACACGGGGTACATATAGAGACACACCAATTAGGTGTATACTAGACACCTCATTTTACAGTGTAAAATTTTACCATTAATTATGTGTAAAATGTTTAAACCTATGAATTGTAAAATTATACGTAATATTTTATTAATTTATGCACCTTATAATTATTGTTGCAAATGAAAACGCAAATTTTGTAAAGTGGGTGATATACTTAAGGGTTGGAAAACACATTAATTGTAAATAAACTACAAAAATGTGAAAATATGTATTTTATTAAATGTAAATGCCACACTTCAGATAACTCAATTGTACACTACACTGTATGGAGCGCATTGCCATTTAAACTAAAAAGCTGTAGAATGACAAAACTAGGTATATTTAAGCTATTCTTTTTTCCGTAATAGATTTTAACAATCCAATCACTGTTCTTATTTTTCTGTTTTTCCCTGAGTTCTACAGCTCATAGCACATAAACCGCCACTGAAGATGAAGATAATATATAAAATATCTACCAAATGCACTAAGTCATGGCACAATTTTGTTGTATCGCAAGATCATCAACTGTTACTGATTGCTAATTACCATGCTTCAGATATTTGACGCATTCGCAGAAAACGTAAAATTACATTACGAATGGTGTATAATATACGAAAATTTAAGACAGTTTCTAATCCAAAAAATGGTAAAATTTACTCAATAAATGAGTGTACTTTTACAGTATTGGATGGTGTTTGACATTACACCAAAATGTGTACATTTTCACACCGCTTTTACAATATTTTTAGTGGTAAATGTGAACACCGTTTAATTTTGAACTGTGTATAAAAAAACTAGTGCTTTATTGATGTCCACAAATTTGTTAATTTTGTGTTTTGTTTGCCAATTTCTGTTATTAAATTTAAGAGTGTAAAATATTCGTATTTTTTTGCTTAAAAAACTGCTTCTTGATATTTTAGAAAAAATTTCAATACAGCACTGTTACTCATATGACGTGATGTGGAAATAAAATAGATTGAAATAAAGAAAAATCATTGAAAACATATATATATATATATAAAAGCAAAATATCGATGCTCCTGGTAATAATTAAATTTGGTACAAATTTCATTTTGCGTTCTCCTTAATATCCTTACTAAAAACAACTTGTGCATTTTTTTTTTGTAACCTCAGAAACCTCCTCGGAAAATACAGAAATATGATTTGCACATATATTTTTTAACGAGTAACCCTGTTAATTTAACAATAATTAAGATCAATGTAAGTGACGAATTTCTATTTTATATTTTGCACAAATAAAGTTACTTACCGTTTAGGATCACGAAGAAAAGAAAAAAAAATTGCAATGTTCTGGTGTACTTTTTATTTGTGCAACTTTTATAACAACAAAGATAATCTGCATTTTTCTTTACCGCGTCCTTCACACCACATTAAAATACAAACAAAAAGTAAATAATGTATTTAAATACGCATTACTAAAAGCACAGTAAAACTAATAAAAGTGTCTATGATCTGGAATACAGTAAACGCACTTAGAGGCCATCGAATAACCACGCCTGGTGGGAAGCCGATAATTTTCTAAAAAAATATATTTTTTTTTGTTTAATCATGTTACCAATGTAATTATTTACTACTCAAAATCTGCCATTAATTGCATCCAACATTACTAACTTGAAAAGATAAACACGTTTTTTGTCGTACAAAGAAAATTATAAAGAAACATTTTTTACCTCTCACCATAAAACCACTATTATTAGTAAAGCTGCAATCGTTTCTGTGTATCATGGTCGTAGAGTACAGATGTACTATGTACTTACTGTCGCCGGCATTTACCTTGACCGCGAAACTCTTTCTCCAGTCCAGTCTGTTATTAGCTTTCGAGTTGTGTACACGTTAAGTCACTTGGGCGTATTGCATATTGTTTTTGTGTTTTTATTTTATTTGTTGTACTGTATTGTTGATATCAATTTAATAATAAAGCACGGCAGACGTACGCAGGGGTAGAAAACTGCCATTTGCTGACAAAGTGAATAAATTTATAGGTGAATTCCCGGATTTATTCTATGATGGTGCTAAAATAATTTGTAAAGTGTGCGGGAAAGATTTGATGTGCTGGAATAAGCGTGATTGTGGACTTCACGTAAATAGTGTATACCATAAAAATAAAAAAAATGGCGTGCCTTCGACTACACAGTTTATGTTTGATTTACTATTAATGCTGATTGCCTGTGATGTTCCGCTGCATATACTCGATAAACAACCATTTCGAGAGTTTTGGAATAAATACAATGCCCAGGTGAAGTTACCAAGTCGTACAACGTTATGTAACTATCTACCAACTGTACACGTAGACATGGTAAATAAGATGAAATGTAAATTAAAAAATACACGGCTGTGGTTATCTGTTGATGAGACAACAGATTGTAAAAAAAATTGTATTTTAAATGTTATAGTACGAATACTGGACCCCCTTAAACCGACAGTTCCACTGTTACTAGCTAGCAAAAGACTAAATCAGTGTACTAGCGAAACAATTACCAGGGTGATGCTGGAAACGTTAGAAAAATTTGAACTGTCAAAAAGTCAAGTGTTGTTGTTTGTGACTGATGGCGCCGTGACAATGCGTTTGATAGTCCGTTCTTTGCAAGAACAAGGTTGTACGTTTATACATGTTACGTGTAAAGTGCATGCTTTGCATCTTGTGGCAGAAACTATTCGAAAAGGTTTTCCAGAGGTGGATGCATTAATAGCAAATACAAAAAAAGGTGTTTCTTAAATCTCCTAAACGTCTCCGTGAATTTCATAGCAAGTGTCCCGGTATTTCTGAACCACCACAGCCGATTCTTATACGTTGGGGAACATGGTTGCAGGCAGCTTTTTATTATGCTGAATATTTCCAACAAATAAAAGCTGTGATACTACAATTCAATCCAGATGAGGCTGCAGCTATTAAGGAAAGCCACACAAAATTCGAAGATATTTCCGTTGAAACAGCTTTAAAAAAGTATTGCGAAAAACTATAAACCATTACATGAAAGCATAAAAAAATTAGAAAACAGTGCGTTGTCGTTAGCGGAGTCACTTCAAATAGTGGACGAAGTAAATCTACTGCTACACGATATAGATAACGAAACAAATGAGCGCGTTAAAGAAAAGTTCGCAAGTGTATTAAATAAAGACACCGGTTTTACCAAATTAAGACAAATATGTGATGGTGCAGCCCCAGATCCATTAAGTGCGTTCAAATACGTATGCGTGTATTACATCAGTAGATGTCGAACGGCCGTTTTCAAAATATAAAAATATATTTTCACTAAAGCGAACATCACTCATGGAGACAACCATAGAAACATACCTGATGCTGCAAAATGGCTACACATCTTCTCCAGTTTGTGATAAGCAAGCGAGTTAAGAGGGTAAGTTTTACATACATTGTTATAAATTGTAACAGTTTATTGTTTCTCGTATTAGTTAATTTCGCGTACGCCACTGTCCCACGGAACATTTTTGACAGCCCTAATTATTAGTATTAGAATTATTTCGAAGTTGTGCTTGTCCTCTCTTCTTTTGTATTTAAAGTTTGTTCCTGACTCCTTAAGAGCTATATTTGGACCCTTTTGCATACACAGTGATTGTTAATTTACATTTAGAATATATTCATTTAAGCAGTGTGTTCTCTCGTAATGCAATTAGTACTACTTTACACGGTAATAGCGTCTAATGGTAAGTAAATACTGCTCAATGAATTATGTGAGAAAATGCTCGACAAAGATGATTGCTAAATAAGTATTTCATTTGCACATCCACAATCCAGATTGAAGGTGCTGATTATAGGGATTATCTATTCATACCACCCAGTATGAATTAATTTGTTATAAAAATGCTGATGGTAAAGTTTGTCATAAATATGTGTGTAATTATAAAGATAGATTGTGTTGCAGATATTAATATGATTTACAGAATGTGATGCATTCTACATTCTATTAATTAATGTAATTTACTGTTACTCGAGTACCATTGCGTTCGCACAATTACTATTCTCGGTTGCATACATATATACATTTCTACTATTCTACGAAATGCGAGTGTAGTTTTGATTTACTGGGATAATCTAATTAATTGTTTATTTAAAATGCGAAGCGCAGCCAGCAATATTAATCATTAGAATAGTAATAATACAAAAAGACCGAAAGAATATAATAGCAGAATAGTTATTACTACTTCTTGTGGTTATGCACCAAACAATGTGGTTTGATGCAAAATTATTAGAAATAGTTAAACTAGTATTAGAAAATATGAATTATTTACAAGATGAACAAAAACTAACTCTTCGCTAGGCATTCGTTTTTTAGATGATTTTAGCGATTATTTCATTTAACATAAAATAAATGTTTTTGCTTTGTTCTAATACGTGTATCAATAAACGAAATCTATGTATTTTCGTTTGTGTATTTCGGCTGATGATTGGATATAAGCCTCTGTTTTCGTTTTTACTTTCTTATAACTAATATAAGGAAGTAAGAATCGTGTTTTTTTTCAACCTCTAGATTTTGATTGATATATACGTTTTGAACCCTCCTGAATCCATTCTGACTAGTGATGGAACTCGAGTGACTTTTTTCACTCGAATAACTCGGTAGATTTCCGAATTTACTCGAGTTGAAACTCGAGTCGAGTTGAAACTCGGTTTCATTATTATAAAACTCGAGTCAAAAGTTAGGTCGAGTAAAACAAAAAATCGACTCGACTTTTGACTCGAGTCGCTTTTTGACTCGAGTAGATTTTTTGAATCGAGTCGATTTTTGAATCGAGTCGCTTTTTGACTCGAGTCAAGTTTCTTTAATTTAATTGTTTATGGTTTTATTAATATTTTTAAATATTTTTTAGTGCCAGTGTGATTTGTTTATATAATATAAATATGAAAGATTATTTACATGAAGGCAATGAAGGCACTAATCTTGTAAAAGTAATAAAGATGAAAACATGTAACCATGAATGAAATCACTAATCAATTACTATATCATCGGGTCATCGGGATCGGGAATTCCCTTCCAGGTTTGTTGTTTCATGTTTGTAGGTCAGATTGTATAATTATTAATTAAAAGGTTTGTTCGTAGAGCAGTTTCCAACCGTTTGAAACTATCAGAAGCATGCGCACATTGTTGTAGAGATGCGCTTGTTCACTCAGAACGTTTGTTATTGCAGAGCTCTCGTAATACTCGCATCTCTATAGTCAGAAAACTATCACAAATCGCCTCTACGTACAAACCTATAATTATTGTTACATACGACGTTATTACGACGTATTAGAAAATTAGAAATTAGAACTTAGAATTCTTTAAAATCAAGACTCACACGATTGCAGCAATCAAACTGGCACATTCATGTTCATAAAGATTTGTTTTTCGATTCAATTAGTTCGAAATAAATAAAAAACCGTAATCGGTGTGTATTAAATATTAAATACTGTATCTATTTAATATTTTGTGCCAAACAAGAGTTCAATTTAATGTTAATTTAATGTAAAAAAGAAATTATGTTGATTTTCTTTAAATGTCATTTTATATACAATGTTAATTAAATATTTAATTTTGTATTTGAAATGTGTTGATTTGCCGGAAAAATAATATTTGACCGGGGTCCATTTATTATTTTGTATTTCAATTATTATGATTTATGTTTATCCTTTCGATTTTTCAAACTTATGTTGGAATTAGATGGTAGTGTTTTAAATGCTGAAAGATTACCAAAAGAAAAAACCTAAATACACTTTAAAAACTTACCGTTTAGCAAACCACTGAATCATCTCCAACTACTTACTCTACAGTTCGCCTCGAGTTTGATTTCGACTCTGCCGTGACTCTAGACTCGAAGTCAAACACAACTCGATTTAAAACTTAAATCATATTAACTCACTGATTCGAATAGCAATAACTCGACTCGAGTAACAACTTTACTCGAATTGCAACTCGACTCTATTTAAAACTTGAATCATAGTAATTCACTGATTCGAATATCAATAAATCGACTCGAGTAACAACTTTACTCGAATTGCAACTCGACTCGAGTTAAAACTTGATTCGAGTAGCAATAACCCGAGTCGAGTAACAACTTTACTCGAATTGCAATTCGACTCGAGTAACAACTTTACTCGAATTGAACAGCCATATGACTCGAGTCACTCGAATCGGATTTTTGACTCGAGTCACTCGAGTATTTTCACACTCGAGTCCCATCACTAATTCTGACTATTTTTCGAATGATGTCTGTCGGTGCGTGTGTGTGTGGATGTGTGTATGGTGTAGCCGTCATAACTCAAAAAATACTAATGGAAGAATTCCCAAATTTGACAATTAAGATTTTCAACAACATTTTAGGTAACACATTAAATTAGATGAATGTGGTACCACCAGAAGAGACAATGAATGAAAGAAGAAAAAGGTACAATTTCGGGAAAAAAATTAAAAATTTTTTATTGCATTTCTGGACGAATCCCGACGATTTATAACGAGAAAACATAACTTTATGAAAGAAAATCTGTCCGCATGTCTGTAGAATCGCAATAGCAGCCACAGTTTTTGAGATAAAGCTTTCAAATTGGGTACACATGTTCTAAAGGCCAAAGACAATGACAAATTCGGTGATGAGCAAAATTGGCCAGCTGAAAGGAGATCCATGGGACCCTAACTACAAAAAAATATATTCTTAATGAAAGATTATAAATCATGACTATCATATCAAGCGAAAATAATATATTTTCCAAGTACAATAAAGCTGATATAAATTGACATTTTGTACACACTTGACCTCATAAAATGGGGTTAGGATAAATTTGACAGTTTGACATTTGAAATGTCTAATTTAGTTACAAAAATGTCAATGTCAATAAGAAGAAATTTTTAAAATATGACATGAATTATTATTGACAGTATCTAATGACGCTGATAATTAATTATTTAAAAATTTTAATAAAACATTTCAAGGTACGCTATTAAAATTTAATTGAGGTAAGTGAAGAATTAAATAGAATGATTTTTTTAGATTAGGAAGATATTACTAATATAAGAAAATTATGTGTTGGCCGCATCAGATATTTTTATTTCGCTTTTTGCTGGTGGTTTTAATCAATATTCAAAAGAACTACGCTGTGATCTTGTTTCCATAGTTACCAAAATCAAATAAATACATACATCAACTGAAATGTCATTGTTTGACAGAATGAAAAAGGAATTAAATTTAGATGATACCACATTTAATAACTGAAGGGGTGGATAGATAAAGATGTTAACTAACGTTGTTTCAAAATTTGGAGTATCCAATTCAATAAAGGTGTTGGGACGTTACAACTTATCCTTATCACCAATGTTTCGTTACGTTTCTTAGATACCGAATGGATAAAGGAGTTAAGAAACAACCTAACTAAGTGTCTCTGGTGATTAAAGGTTAGGAAAAACGTTTTTCTACAAAATTAACAATTAGCTAATTAACTCCTTTATTCATCCACCCTTTCAATTGAAACAATTAATTGTAAGTGTAATATTAACATTTACAATAAATAAGTATTTAAATGGTTTGACTTAATTTAATTTATTTTTTCAAGAAATAATCTTAAATCCAACTCGTTTAATTAACGATTATCGCAAATTCGTATTCATTTTCGAAACAAAATACCTGGTATAACAGAATCATGGTACACCCCCCTTTTCTCCTTCAGTTTTGAAGATAATTGATTAAAATTTGAGATATCCTATATACATAATAAGCGGCACTTTTTGACATACAAGTGATTTTTTTTCACTTCCGGTTTCGTCGAAAGTGACACTAATTTTCGATTTTTAAATGGAATACCGTGTGTATTATTGCATTTTTGAATTCTACATTATTTTCTAAATCCAACGATACCAAATAACGGACATTTCAAATGTCAATATTTTTTATAATATAATTTTTAGTTTTCCACGTAAGTGTGCCATGACGGTTCCGATTTATTCTAAATGACCCGTGTAATGCTAGAAAAATCGAAATCCCGTCAAAAATACTAAATTACGTGATTTATGAGCAAATAAAGTTCATCAAAATGGGTTTTGGGGAAAACTCAATTTTAGTACTATTAATAAGGAATTTATTCATATGCCATATTAAAATGTGCGATAAATACAAACAAAATTACAGCTAAAGGAAAATAAGAAAGTACAATTTTGTTCTAATTAAATGTTAAGAAGTAACTAAGGTGGCTTTGAAAACAATGAAATATTTAGCTTGTCAAACATTTGTTGGTTTACCGGTGTTTTTATTGTGTCCTTAAAAATTGTTTAAAATTCTCGTTAATTGTGTTCAAAATGCCGCAAATTTATACAAGAAATGAAAAAGTGGACATGTTAATTATTTATGGGGAATGTAGAAAAAATGCCGTTGCTGCTAGACACTTTTATGCCGAACGATATCCTGATAGACAATGTCCAGCGAGAAATTATTTTAATCGTCTTGAAAATCAGTTCCGAAGTGATCCCAACAATGATCCCGAAGAAAACTTTATTCTTGACGAAGGAACGGAAATTAAAGTTTTGGCTCGAGTAGAAGTTGATAAGACTGTTTCTTTAAGGCAAATTGGGTTTGAATTGGAAATCAGTCACCAAACAGTAAGCCGAATTTTGTACAAATACCACTATAAATCTTTTAAATACCAATTGCACCAGTACTTGTGCGAAAATGATTACGTATGTAGGATGGAATGTTGCAATTGGATTTTGCAGAATAACGTGCAGCCAAACAATGTTTTTTGGGAATGATTTTATTTTCGGACGAGTCTAGGATTACAAATTTGGGATTATTTAACCGACAAAATACAAAATATTGGTCACAAGAAAATCAAAATTTATTACGGGAGGGTAACTTTCAAGTGCGGTTCGGTTTCAATGTTTGGCTTGGAATAATCAGTAGTAGAATCATTGGTCCAATAATATTTGAAGGACCCTTGACTGGTGCCAGATAATTGGGATTTCTGCAAAATGAAATTGAGGACAGTTTAGCCGAATTACCTTTCCATTTACGACAGGTAATGTATTTCCAACAAGATGGCGCTCCTTCCCATAATTCAAGGTTAGTAATTGATTACCTTCAATAGAGATTCGGAGAAAACTTAATTTCAACGAATGGTGGCCTCCAAGGTCACCTGATTTAACACCCCTTGATTTCTTTGTTTGGGGTCATTTAAAAAATTTTGTCTACGCAACCGCCGTTACAACTTGTGAAGACCTGGAGCTACGAGTAAGACGCGCAATTAATAGCATAACGGCCCAGCAATTGACGAATGTTCTTCGAGGAACAGCTATGCGAGTTCAGTAGTGCAGTGACGTTAATGGACAGCATTTTGAACAACTGTTGTAATGTTTTGTGGTCATTTTTTGTATTCCAAAACCACCTTATGTTAACAGGGTAATTGGAACAAAATTGCTTTTTCGTATTTTCTTCTAGCTGTAATTTTGTTTGTATTTATCGCACATTTTAATACGACATACTAATAAATTCGATATTAATAATACTAATAAATGGTACTACGGTACCAATATAGTTCCATTTGGAAAAATTGAGTTTGGCCCCAAAACCATTTTGATGAACTTTGCTCATAGATCACGTAATTTAGTATTTATGACGGGATATCGATTTTTCTAGTATTACATGGGTCATCTAGAATAAATCGAAACCTAAAAAAATTATATTATAAAAATATATTGACGTTTGAAATGTCACTTATTTGGTATCGTTGAATTCAGAAAATTATGCAGAATTCAAAAATGCAGTAACATACAGGGTATTCCATTTAAAATTCGAAAGTTAGTGTCACTTCCGGCGAACCCGGAAGTGAAAAAAATCACTTGTATGTCTAAAGTGTCGCTTATTATGTATATAAGATCTCCCAAATTTCAATAAATTATTTTCAAAACTAAAAGAGAAAAGGGGGTGTACCATGATCCTGTCACACCCGGTATGTTGCTTCTAGGAAACCACAAGCAAGATATTTTGTTCCTCATAAATCGAACGAATTTAATTTTCGATAATCATTAATTCACTTGTATTACTTGCAAACATTTGCATGAGTAACACAATTTCTGTTTTCTGTTGAATAACGTCTCCTTCGTGAGATAAACAGACTTATGTAAAGCGAAAATGATTTTTCAATATCTACCGAAGTAATATTTGCAAACTTGAAACTTCCCAAATCATTTGCAGGTTGTTCCTTATTGAGATACCAATTAACAATTATAAAACATATCCGGCATTTGTTTTTAAAATGTCAATATTGCTTACTCGCTGGGGTAATCTTTTACAGTTTTTTATTCATTTTGTGTATTATGAATGGCATTTAAAGACTTCTAATGACAATGAAGAATTTTATAATCTTCGATTATTGCCAAATGTTACGGTGTAATTGTTGACTGGTTATCCATTACACCTACCAGGCCTAGCATCCGACCGGAATTGCCAGTAGTTTTATCCACACTAATTTAAATGTATTAGTAATTTTTAACACTCGAAACGCCTTCAACAACACGAGAAAATTTTGTTCTACAACCAACTGACAGGTGCCTTGTACCCCAAGGAAGAAAACTTGGCACAGCTACGGATACTGGTGTTTTGGAATGTTTGTTTCTTATTAGAGCAGCTAGCCACTAAACAATAGGTAGAGAGGAATGTTACCTTTCAGTTTGTGTTCGTATTTTCATCTTATTTTCTTTTTTGGGGTGCATATCGCGGTTACCTTTCAGTTGTTATTCTTCAACCCAGAAATCTCTCCAGGCCCTCCGCACACGGGTCGATCGGCGACGTGGTCGACGCGATTGGAATCGTACAAGTGTCTCCTCTCCACTCGACTTCCTATGCAAAGCATTTGGAGGTAATTTTGTGTGTTTATGCATATGTTTATCATATTTTGACCATTATTTATTGTACTTCTCTAGACTTTCATTATAAAATTTGTTGGGGAAGTAGAGAAGTATCCCGAGCTGTACAATTACACCCTTCGGGATTATTCAAAAAGGGATGCTACGGAAAAGGCGTGGAACAGTGTTGCCAGGGAAGTAAACTTATCAGGTAAGGCCCTTAATTCGTTTATTAATGAAAAGTATTCCGTTTAAGGACGCAAAAAGGAGAGTACTTTCCACTGAATTAGACGCGAATCGACTGAGAAAACATCGACCCGTATGCGGAGAGCAGACGCGCTCGTCTCGTGGATCGTACGATTGAGGAGATTGTGACGTCCACTGCAATCGCGTCCACCACGTCGCCGATCGACCCGTGTGCGGAGGGTCTCACTGATGTTATTCTGCAGCACTCGTCGTTCATTAGCGTCTACAGATAGGTTGCAATTGGCGTTGATGCTCCAGAAGACATGCGCGAGATTGCGACCATGAATTTTGTCATCCTTTTGGAATCGGTTGTTACCAAGGAACACGTTAGACGATAAAGAAGATACTCGCTTAGCACGCAGTAGGTCCAGGATTCGAATCGCAAACTTATAATTTTTTTTTTTTTAAATAAGTATTTTTTTAGTAAGATTTTCCTTGCCCTTTACTATCGTCTAACGAGTTTCTTGCTAACAAACGATTCCAAAAGGATTTATTAATACTTATCTATGAACTAAGTTAGGCTTCCCCTATCTCGCGCATGTCTTCTGGAGCATCAACGCCAATTGCAACCTATCTGTAGACGCTAGTTCGTCGTTCACGATATGTGATAAACTGAATGCCATAACATTAGACCACTACTTGGTATAAACAAGACGTATGCCATGCTGATCTTTCGTCATCCTCCAGTTCTTTTACACGGTGATTGTTGCGCGTGGATTGTTATTTTTCACAACAATGCCATATTATTATCCAAGTTTTAATACTAACTCAATTTGTTTAATACGTAAGTGTTTAAGCGAACTCGGAGATTAGCACTCTGGAAGTGCTTTTAAACGTATGTTTTAAAAGCGCCTTAAGCAAGTGCTTGAAGACTTAAAGGAATTCCATATTCATTTAGGAGTGCTTTGTCTGAGTGTAGTTCTCAAAAATATTTTATACCGAACAGATTGTTTTACTAAAGTCAAATTAAGTTTCTATACATTTTACTTCTAATTAATTAAAAAATATTGTATAACAAAAGGTCGTCTCTGGCCATGACCCAAAAAAAACGATATCAACTCATGACTCATGTGTATATTTACCTCACAAGCATAAGTAATTCATTTCTTATCAGTTCTCGTACATTAGTGTCCAAAGCAGATATTGTAGACTGTTGAAATAAAACGAGTTCGTGTTGGATTTGAACTCAACAACCAGATGGTAAAAAGTAAAGGGAGAATTTTTTCTGTTCAGAATACAATCAAATTAGTAATATTTTTTGGTATAAAAAATTATAATGTACAACTGAGGGCGTGACGTGTCTGTCAGTGAACAGTTTAGTCAATGCCTCCATATTATAAATTTAAATACTTAGTTATGGGCTCATCCTAGAGCCTTTTGTATTACATGGATAACCGTAGATGTTCTATCTTTTTTGCGTGTTTTTCATCAGCATAACCATAAGGAAATGGTTATGCTGATGTAGAAATTTAACGACAGCCTAATTATGAACATTCGAATTAGCACTAATAATAATTTCTTGAATGTTTGTTTATTATCTATAATATAATGCTAATGTTCCAATTTTGTGGGAATAAATCAGTTGTAAAAATAGAAAAATTGTTTTTTTTTTAATTAGTCGACGTTCCGTCATGTTTGTTAAAATCATCCGCATTTGTTCATTTGTGTTTTTCCTGTTCATAGTAAGCAAAAAACGGGCACTGAAACCCCTTTTTCTTTACCAAAACCCCAAATTATGTTTATTAAACCTTTTTAAATTCCACGTGATGGCTGTATACTAATTAATTAATTTCTCCATCAATTTTGTTCATGTAACTCATAGACAAAGCAGCAACAACAACAAGTTGCGTTGAATGAACGATAATTTGTTTAAATTAACAAAGTAATATTAATATTAAATTAACAAATCTATTTTCACCGTGTTTGTTATTGGTTTAAGCCATATTTACAGTTCCAGTTAATGCTATACCAGTTAATCAATATGAATACTAAATATATGATAAGTACATAAAAGGTCCTTCCAATTTTAGCTTTTCGCAAAAAATCATCATCATCATGCATGTATGTATAATTTTATTGAAAATCGATTGTTAAATTTGACTAATTTCCCATGACAGTACTTTTTGAGTTACCGTGGATACAGATATAAGGTCATTCATGCATTTATCAAGTATTGAAGCCAATCATAAAAATTGGAAAACTCACTGTATGTGATGTGCACGTTGAAAATTATTTCTTTAATATCTCCAAGTTTAGCTTGTTTAGCATCTTTAATATAATGATCCAAATCGGGAGCAAATAACTTACAAGGTGGGTAGTTAATGCTGTTGTTAAGCACATAGTCATAGAATCCCTAAAATATCAGTAGAACTGATGTACAGGTGAATAAGTTATGTTGTACCACCCGCATCATTTCGCTTAGTTTTAAGACGGAGAAAAAGAATATGAAATTTGCATGAATTTCTCCAACATTTTTCATTGCTAATGTCAAGAAAAAAATCAGATCAGCGTCAAATGAAAAAAAATATACATATTATAAATTTGTTTACTTTAAATGGACCACCCTGTATATTTTTTACCATTGGATATAGAATTTAAAGGTATTTGAGACATATATAACAACGATTCACATACATAATATTTTTCATGTAACCTCGTAGAAAAAAATCGAGTGGGGTCAAGTCAACGCTATGAGGTGGTCAGCGAGCATTCCAGTTCCGTTCTATTTACTAATTTTAATAATAATAATGATCCAGAAAATTGCGATCACGAACTCCAATATGTGGTGGCAATGCAATATTTACGCTATTTTTAAATTATTTGCAATGGATAACCTCTAAATGTTAGAATATTTCTGTTACGCTCATTAAATTCTTTATCGAATAGACAAGAAATATACAGGGTGTTACATTTAAAAAATTAGAATTTATTGCCGTATTTGATTCTCAACTGTTTTTTTCTGATAGAAATAATAATGTTGAAGAAATCTCGGCAACTTTCATATATCTGCTAAGTTTTCCTTCATGGTAACTAAGGAAATAAATGGGTATGCACCGTAACGTCCATACCATGTACAACTGAAATGATTTAGTTTTCAAATAACATGCTAATGTTCAGCGCCTGCCAAACTCACAAATAAAAATAAAGTTAAGCGTGGTGATTTAATTGTAACAATTATGAAATTATTAGACTTTAGTTAATTGACGATAATGTCGTTATCGCAGTTGTCGGATTAAAACTGTATTAAAAATTTCAATTTCTTGTTTTGTAAACTCAATTATGGCGTACATAATTGATATCAGAAAATGGGCCTGTCTGGTTGCTAATAATTTCGTTCAAATTTCACCGAAAGTTCTATAGAGGGTAACATTTCAAAATACAAATATAGGATAGTTAATTTCAATATGAAAAAATATTCTAAATATACTAGGGGTCTAATCCATCTATGAATCCTTAATAAAAATAAGAAAAGCTTTAATTTTTTGTTTATTTTAGACTTTTTTTAGCTGAAAATAATTTGACTTAATTCGTATTAAATTAATTTAGGGAGATGTGATATTTAAATAAATTAACATTTATGTAAATTCTGTAACTGTACAAAAAAAACGAGCAAAAACCTAAAATATTTATTTTAATTTCCAACATGTAGTTGATGGTTCTGGGTTTTAATGCATGTTTTGAAATGTTTAAAATGCAAATTTAATGAATGTTGCAACACTGAACATTTCGCTGGAGACCAGACCAGAACTCATTTATATGTGAACCATATTGAGACCAAGATGAGGCTTGCTAGATGTGTTTATGCTTTTATTATAAGTAAAATGAAATACTGCATATTTTCTTGAATACATGCAATTTGTAGTTTACTGGCTTTTAGAATAGTGCATAAATTGCATCTCAGCACCAATTCGTTCTTGATATAAATAAAAAATATGAAAAAATTGCATATTTTCATACGTTTTAATGATCCAAAAAAATATCAGGGGTAACTCGCTTCGTCCCTGAAATATCAAAAAAAAAACTGAAATCTTGTGTGAGTGAAAATCTAATAAACCTAAAAAAGTGTTTGAAACATCCATTGTATATACCATATCGACTTATATTAACCTGCCAAGTCCCAGTACATTAACTTGGGTAATAAAAAGGATATGGAAGAAATAAGAAAACGCAAAATTTCAGTTTTTTTTTTTTGATAATTTTGGAAATGAAGCGAGTTATCCCAGATATCTTCAGGTCGTAAAGAACATGAAAATGAGCAACTTTTTTGTAAAGTGATAAATTCTGAATCTCCTCGGATTAAATGGGTTTTGGAGAACATAAAAATAGTTCATATCCGCCATAACAGGGTAGCTATTCAAGATGGCGGTCTAAATTATGAGGTTTACAGTTACCGAAAGTAGACGATTTTTCATGAGTTTAAATGTTATGGTTAGAATGTTGTTTTTCTTCAATTAAGATGTTACTTTTGATGTCATTTTTATCCAGTTTCGATATTTTGTGTCAATTATATAAAAAAGCTTTGATACCATAAGTAACATAATAAATAAATAATAATGAATCACAGCTTGCTATCAGGATCATAATGGCCACTGCTGGTAGCAAAAAAAAAAATTTTTCGTTTCGGTTTCAGTCATTTGACCTTCTGCTTCTATATAAAGATATAAAAAATAAAAAGTTATTTTTTAATGCATTAAAAGTATTATACAATCCTTTTCCCCATACTATTTCTTTATTTCCACCTGTTATTTCCTATTGCGCCCATTGCTGACGAAACACAAAATGTGTTTCAGTCAAAGCAAAAGCTCCTGTTCCCTGGATAAATAAATATGAAAAGGTCGAGTGATCTAAGGGAATAAAAGTGGTTTTATTTGTGGCAATATAATAAAAGTAAAGACTTCTTTGCCGTAGAAAATCATACGTCTGGAAGGCATTTTCCTTGATTGTAAGGGTCACGCTCTGTCTCAGTTCAGTTTAGGTCAATATTATTCGTGAAGTTGGTGTTGCAAGGGACAAATAGCGAACTCTCGTGTGCCTTTCTATTCGAATGCGATTTGGAACTGGTTAGAATTTGTGGAAAATCATTTCAGATGTGTTTTTTTTTATTTTTACCTTTCCATTACAGTTGTGATTTAAATCTCGTAAAATAATGTTTTTCCTGTGTAAGATTGGAGAAGAAAGTGAGAGTTTTAAATTGAGAAAAAATATTGTACTTAAACTGAAATCAGCATAAAGCTTTTTTCCTTGGTGTATAAATTAAGGCGTAGAAACTCGCCTGATGAATTAAAACATTAGGAAAAAGTATCATCCCTTGAATTTCCCGTTCAGTGCGTATTGGATTAATTTAATATGATAACAGAAGTAATAATAAAAAATCTGACTTCAACTTAGCTATTTAAATAAAGTACATATTTTAATTTTTTTCTTAAATACTAAACGTTTTATAAAAAAAATTTCCTGTAAGAATTTTTTATTTGTTTCATTGTCTACAATTTATTTACAATTTGTTTGTTTTTATTGATACTGAATCTAAGTCACATTTGTTATAAAACTCATCATTCGGTGAACCAGTATGGCTGATAAATTAATCATCCATCGACCTGGTGACGTAGTTGTCTAGAACGCGCGTTGGCTGGTGTGACTAAAGATATATCTATCGTAGCTGCGGGTTCGAATCCTGGCACCGGCACCGGCAATATCGGTGGGAATGGTTATATGTTCACGATTTTCTAAGTGTAATCCCCTTCTAGACAGCTTCGGCTTTGAATTTCGGGGGTTGTCTAATTTCTGTGGTTATTTAGATTGAAGTTACATGTGGACAAATTAAGAAAAAATCAACAAAATCGTATGATTTCTCGTATCACGACCACAAAATTTTAGCACATATATACGCAAACACACACACACGCACACACACACACACACACACACACAATTTGAGTTAGGGACTTTGGATGTCATCCCAGAGACGGATTTTTAAACCTAATACTATATGCCAAAATAGCGCCTTATATAATAGTAATAAATTAAAAGGATTATTCACGTAGAGCTTATAGGATTAATAATGTATTCAATTTATTTTTTAAAATTAAGACTTGAAATTTTCTACACGTTTATTAAAATTTATATTCTTTGATGTCACGATTTTAGTTTTTTGTTCAACTTGCTTACGTGATCAGAGAAAAAAGTGAGTGTCGAAAAATTTGAATCTACAAAGAATAAGAACGTGCCGTCGTAGATGGTACATTAATAACTACGTGAATAAAATATAATTTCTTAATTTTCAAAAATAGATTAGATTTCTTTTTATCAGTGTTCTCCAAATCAATGCCTATAATATCCATAATAGTATTAGTTTCGGAAACTATAGCGAACAATATTAAATTAGTCAAACTAAATTGATCTCTGTGCACTAACGTCATGCTTATTAGAATTTCAGTTTACAATGGTCTTACACCATCTAAACTCCTCCCGGGACACTGCCCACTCTCAAGTATTATACAGCACATGATGTGTTTCACAGAGCTCACATACCCTTAAATTTTGACAGTGTACTTACACATTAATTAGTTAATCTTTTGCATGTAAAACCCGCACCGATGAGCGATTGTCAACTGCCCAGAACACATTCATTTTCTGTGTAGTGTAGTGCGTTAATAGGCGTAAAAAATTGACGCAGCAGTCCGCGTCTCCATAAACAGTGATGTGTTGTAAATTGTGTGACGGTAGACTGTCATAGGCCATACACATAAAGGCGCTGTGATGAAATATGTGTCGTTGAAAAAACACCAAACGTTGATTGGTGGAGACAAACAAATACGGTGAAACAGGGAGGAGATGTTATATAAAGAAATTTACAAGGTAAATACTGTTTACTGTACTGTCTGACCCCTTTTTGCAGTCTGCTTCTGATATTTACGTTATGACATCCAAATTCTACACATAACACACTACAATCTAAAAATAGTACGATTGGTTCACAGATTCATGGTACATAAATAAAATAAAGAGAATTTGATATGAACTGAGTAAGTATATCAAAAATACATTGCGAGATTGTCCCATGCACACGCCTGATCTTAGTTCAATATACGGTAAAATAATGCGACAGAAATCGAGGGGGAGTGGGAAGCGTTCAGCACTGAGGTGCCTCTAAGGGAGGAGATGAGTGACACCCTATCCTTTATTAGAAAATCGGAAAGATTTGATGAGGGAGCATGAGAAATACATGGCTGAGGAGACAACTATGGGTGAGTTATAAGGGCCTGTCTGCGGCCCACTTACCAGTCTTCAGCCTCCTCCACCATTACCATGCCGGAAGTTACCGTCCACATATGTTTGCATAGCCTCATCGATATATTATCTCGTTGCTAGGCCTATATTATCTGCCCAAATCTCTGTATATTTTTGAGTTGGATGTTCATATTAGAGGAACTATCCCTGCTTGATTTCAAACTAAGATTGTGACATAATTAGAGATATCGTTCATATACAGGGTGATTTCGCGGTGAATTTAACTATCTGCTTATTATTTTCAAAGATACTTACAAACATTATACATTTTCAAACAAAGTGGACTACTTTCATTTTATTAACTATTTTTAGTAAAATTCGATATTTGGGGCTATTTGTATCAAATACAGTTTTTTTTTTTTAAATTTTGAAATTAGTGATCTTTTTATTCTAAATACATTTTTCTTATGATGTTTTTACGTGTCTTTGGAATTAAGGGTACTTGCTCTTGTCAATTTTTTTAAAATTTACCCCGAAATCACCATATGTGACTGATTTTAATAATTTTGTCCCAATCTTAGTTTTGGACCAAGCAGGGATAGTTCTCAGATTATAAACATCTAACTAAAAAATATTTGTTCATTTACACTTATTCCGACAACAACACATGGACACAGATTATCTAGGATGATTCTTAAGGGCTAACAAATTAACTGTAAAAGGAAAATACAAGTAGAGCTAAATAAATATTTGCAGTCGAGTGCAATTTTCACAACTAGTTTCTCTTTGCAAGGGATGAATTCAATGCGATGCCAGTTGTCACATATTCACTGTACCAATCGACAGCGTAATTGTTGGTAAATTGCATTGGCAAATACGGCTTTAAGTGTTAGTGTAACATAAAATTGGCAATTTATGGTCTGCAGGTCAAGGGTGTTTTTCCCACGAGCGTAACGCGGATCTGTTTAAGAAACGGTCCAATTAAGTGAAGATAAAATACATTTTTAATCTGTATTAAGAGAATTTGTAAAAAGGTCTAAATACAGGATAAAAGTCAACGAATTAAGTATTAAAATAAAATTATACGGTTTAATTTACCTTCGAAAAAAACAGAAATGAATATGAATCATTTAACAAACAAGGTACTTATTACTATGTATTTGATCAGCGACGTCTAAAGTAAATGTTCGAATTTGCCTCTCATGTTAGCCGTGCGGGCCTGTGCTATTTATTCTTTTACAATTTTCATGTACTCGGGCCAAACACTTGTGGATGTTGTCGAATTGTCTCTCTGCATTTTTAACACGGCACGCGAATTTTCCAATGCATTAACAGGAGTAGCATACATACACTGTTTCAGTGTTTGAATGATTGGCAATTTCTGTACAACAAAGTAACTAAATAGTCACTAACAAGTACTATTCACAGTAATCACAAAATAGAAAATTATAACTATTGAGCCCTGAGGAAGTTTATGCACAATAAACGAAACGTAGCATTTCGATTTGACCTATTGTCCTGTTGCCGACACGTTGAAAAAGTTCTCAGGGAGGCAATTTTCACAATTTCGTTGTAAATAATGGTATAACACACTTGTTCGCAACATGTACACGTAAAATGTTACAATTAGACTGATGCGCCTAGGTACTAGATGGGCCAAGAACACGACATGTAGGTTAGATTAACGCATCTGCTTAAGATCTCCCAATTACGCGATTACCAAATTTCTGAAAAACTCCAGTGCTTACTTGTAGCTATTAAAGGCGATTCAACGCCTCAGTCATCTCTTTGTTATACATTTTTGAAAGTTGTATTAAGGTTACGGTTTTGCCAGCTGTCTAACACGAAATTTAAAATAGCTGTTAATTTGTTTGTGCTGTTTTTAAACCAAATTAAAAATCAGGCTCATAAGATAGAAATGACCCAAATGTTTTACTCTGTTAATAAAATGAAGTTCAAGAATTCTGAGTGCGGTAACATTGCTTTAAACAAATAAACCACAAGTAGATATGCTGGTCACTGTTTTAAATAACAAGTAGTTCTAAAACATTTTCATCGTATTTTTTTGAAAATTGAAAACAAAATTGTACATGGGAATTAAAAAAAAAATTTCAATGGGTTTCTACAGATGTCAAGAATCGCTGGCTTAAGACTCACCTTGTGTTACAAATGCGACTTTTAATCACTTCCTAGTTAGTGTGAGATATTATTCTAATAGATGTCGCTAACTTGCGTGTTTGGAGTCTAATAAACCTAATACAAATAATGTCGCAACAAACTTTAATACAAAAGGTGAATGGACACTAGAGTCAAATAAAATTTTTGTTGGAATAAATAGTAAAACATTTTCTTTTTTTTTACAAACCAGGTATATCTTTGAAAATGAAAGATATACTGAAAAAAAAAGAACGCTGTCGCTCTATATCCGCTAGATAAGCTGCTTACAACGGGCCGGCTTTAATAATAATATACTTAAGAAAAATAAGTTAAGTTGAAAATGTGTTATGAATTATTTGTAGAAAAGTTAAGTAAAAGTATAAGATGAAAAAAAGGGGGAAAGTAATTTCCAAATTAATTATTTTAGTTACCACTCAGGGCCTGGATCCTGAGGAGCGTTCCTTCTCTACGCATATGATCTCTCAAGCTATTAAATGATTATGATGGACATTGTGTAAGGACTAAAAAGGAAAGTCATGTTAGGTCTACCCTTTTACTGTTTCCAAATAAACCAAAAAGCCTATTAGAATATATGCACCGGCCTCTCAGGATCGCTTTATCTTTTATGGTCAGTTTAATTGCCATAATATAGGTCTATAAAACAATAAAGTACAAAGTTGCTTATCTTAAGAATTGGGTAAGTTAATATAACTAAGTACCTAATACATTTAATTCCAGTTATTATTGAAATATAGGTACCAAATGTCTATTTTATGTAATTTCCTATTTAAACTACCGCTCAAAAATTGAGGAACACGGTTTTTTATTGAACAATTTATAATACTTAGCTGATAATCATAAGAAGTTCCAAATAACGTAAGTAAAGTAAAACAGACTTTTATTGAAAGTAGTATTATGGTGAGACATCAAAATCAACGCTTACTGAAAAAGGTGTTCTTTAATTTTTGGACAAAACCATATGCACATTCCATTATTTTTATTATTTTAAATATGCATGAAAGCTACGGTAATATTTAAATTTAAAATAATGACCCACGTTAATTTTTACATATTTGCAAAAAAATGTGTATTTACAAAAAAATGTACATAAATTTAATAAATTCAACAGCATATACTTACTGCAGAACAGAGCTGTCACAATTACCCATTAAAAGTAATTGAAGTACCAATTACCAATTACCAATCAAAGTAGTAAATATTTCCATTACCAATTACTCCTCATTTTACACAGTACTTCAAGTATCAATTACTCGTCGAAAATAATACATTTTTTTCAAGTAAAGGAATTCAATTACTTTACCTTATACTTCAATTACTCTATTTAATTGAATTACTTTGAATGTAATTGAATTACCAAAAATAATTGAAATATCGACTGAAAATAAAAGAAATTCAAATACCTACCAAAAAAAGAGGCACAATGTACATGTATTTTTAAGTAATTATTAATTCAAACACATATGTAGGTAATATTCTACCAAGCTATTTTACATATATAGGTACAAAATTTAAAATAAAATTTTCAAGTCTATAATAAATTATTGTGTTGACAAGAAATGGTCTACACACAGACATACATACAGACAGACATTTTTTTATTCGATATTTGAGTTGAACGTGAAACGCATTTCTGTGCAAAAATTTTGTTTCTACAATCATTATTAAAAAATTTTTTCAGTGTAACTAATATTAATAGGTATTTGATTAAATCAAATAGGTAAAATAATAGATATTGCCAATTTCGTAGATATATGTATAACATATATTAATATTTAAAAAATAGTAAAGAACAATTTTGTTATTTAATATTTACTTACCTTGCCAGGCAACTTTTTAAGAATTAAAAACACAAGGACACAAATAATTAAAAACATGGTTTTCTTGCAATCACAGCTACTGTATACTGTGTAGTGCACTGGATAACTGAAAGAAAACGAAAATACTGTGGAACGACAAGCTCAGACAAGTTATTATAGCCGAGTGCGTTGCGATTTTTCTCGGAATATTTTCGATACAATTTCAGTTATTTTAAGGTAATTAAAGTATCTGAAAGGAATTGAATTATCCAAAAGGAATTGAATTATTTGTTCAGTACTTCAATTACCAAAAACAATAAAACAATTACCAACTACAATTATTTTTACAAAAGTAATTCAAATACCAATTATTTTAAGGCGTCCAAAAAAGTAATTGAATTAAAGTAATTTAATTGCTAAAAAATAATTAAATTACTATTTCAATTCTTTTAATTGAAGTATCTGACAGCTCTGCTGCAGAAGTATCCCCGTTATCTCTCAATAAATTTACAAGTACAAATATATAATTATTTGTCTGAATTCGCCACTATAAAAGTTTTGGGTAGGTAATAAATCAAACACGACACTTCAAATACATTTTATCGCGGAAAATATGAAAACAACTACTTCACCTAAGATCAAAATAACATTGGATTAAATAATAGTATTCTTAGTATTAGAAGCTAAAAAAAATTCAAATCAACAAATATTGGCAAAAAAATTTACTTTTAAGAAATGACCCCCTCCAGCTATAATACAAAAACGAAAATCTCTAGACCGATGTATAACGTATTTCATTATTTCAGAACTCCTCAGGGAGGCTGATACACACGAACATATTTAAAAAAGTATTTTATTACGTAATTCAAAATATGAACATTTGTCATATTTATTTTGACATTTTCAATTGATAAATTGATTGTAACTTTGGTAACCACAATGACATTCATGACATCTATCTTAACATATGTCCATTCTCTTATACATTTTACTTATTTATTTATTTATTTATTTATTTATTTATTTATTTATTTATTTATTTATTTATTTATTTATTTATTTATTTATTTGTAGTTACAACTACCCAACAGACGAAGCAAATTATAGGGAAGAAAATTACAAAACAAACGATACTAATTAACTTAACAAAATAACTTAAAATATTAACATAGTCCGCAGAAAGAACATGATCTTTTATAACCCTAATATTACAATTAAAAATATCAATGTTTTCTTGAACCGACGTATAGTTTACATACATGGTGTATAATGGGAAAATTTTAACAGATTTGTTCTGGGAACTGGCAAATAAAATAAACTACTAAAGCGAGTTTGAAAAGCTGGAACATGGAGGGAGAAACAACTAAGTAATTCTGGACGGTCAATTTGATTGTTTAAAATTTTGTATAGAGTTATTGAATAATATTTCCGTTGAGTATTCAAGTCTTCATGTGAAATCTTTGTAATAACATATTGTTGAAAATGCCTTAAGGGGGATAAACACCATCCGACTTATATACCATAGAATCATAAATTTCCTCTGTATTTTCTCAATATGAAATTTATGAATTTCGTATTCCGAATTCCAGACTAGGCAAGTATATTCCAATGTTGCAAATGCTGTTTCTTACTATAAAACCAAGATTTCTATAAGAACCCGCCACCATATCGATGTGGTCAGTAAAAGTTCTGAACTCCTAAAGTTGCTGTCATTTCAACGGACTTAAAACCTTGGTACTGCACGTATAGGCTTCTGTTGTTAAGATAGGAATAAAAAACCTTGAGAAATCCGTCACTAAGTCCTACATCGCAAGTTTATGTAGCAGAAATCCATGGTCAAGCCTGTCGAATGCCATTGAAGTTTTAAAAAAATCGGTAATTTTATTTGCTTCGTATTTATGCATTTCTAGAAAAAATAATTAAACAATTCGTGGATTTTACATAAGCATCCATTCAAACCGAATCTGATAACAGTAATAAATAATTAATAAAGCTGGCCGAGGTCACCTGGCCGACAGAGCCGTCATATGACTCATATGTTTACATCATATCATAATACTTGAATAAGTACAATAAAAGGAAATAAATTTTAACAATAATGTTACATTTTATAAAAAATTGTATAAAACACACCCTTTTAAGCAGATTTATGAAGTAGTTTGGTTGTCGTCATCACAAAGTGGGAAAGATCTATAGTATAATAACATCAGGGATGTTTCTACAGCTGTCTCCGTCAGCGATGTTCGCTTTGGTGAAAAAAGGTGTCTGTATTTTGAAAACGACCGTTCGACATCTACGGATGTAATACAGGCATAAGTAAAACAATCTGTGAACTCACTTAACGAAGTTGTAGATGCACCGTCACAAATTTGTCTTAATTTGCTAAAATCAGTATCTTTCTGTAATACACTCTCGAATTTTTCACTAACGCGATTATTTTTTGCGTTATTTATAGCCTGTAGCTGTGTATTTACGTCGTCCACTATTTGCAGCGATTCCACTAACGACAACGAACTATTTTGCAATTTTTCTATTGCGTCGTGTAGTCCTCTATAATTGTTATTAATAGTTTTTAAATCTATTTCAAGGGGAAACATCTTGAAAGCTTGTCTGGCTTTCCTTAATAGCTGCAGCCTCGTTAGGGTTGAACTGTAGTATCACAGCTTTTATTTGTTGAAAATATTCAGCATAATAAAAAGCTGCCTTCAACCACGTTCCCCAACGTGTAAGAATCGGCTCTGGTGGTTCAGGGATACCAGGACACTGTCTGTGAAATGCTCGAAGCCATTTAGGAGATTTGAGAAATACTTTTTTTTGTATTTGCTATTAATGCATCTACCTCTGGAAAACATTTTCGAATCGTTTCTGCCACAAGACGTAACGCATGCACTTTACACGTAACATGAAAAAACCTACAATTGTCTCTTTGAAAAGAACGGCCTACCACGCGCATTGTCGCGGCACCATCAGTCACAAACCTCAATACTTGACTTGTTGAAAGTTCAAGTTTTTCGAATGTCTCCAACACCACACGCGTAATTATTTCGCCAGTACACGCAGTTAGTCTTTTACTAGCTAGTAAAAGTGGAAATGTTGATTTAAGAGGGTCCAGTACACGTACTATGATATTTAAAATAGATTTTTTTTTACAATCTGTAGTCTCGTCAATACATAACCAGAGCCGTGTATTTTTTAATCCACATTTAATCCTATTTACAATGTCTTCACGAACAGCTGGAATATATCTACGTAACAATGTACGATTTGGTAAGTTCACCTGGGGATTGTATTTATTCCAAAACTCCCGAAATGGTTGTTTATCCAGTATGTGTAGCGGAATATTATAGGCTATTAACATTAACAATAAATCAAACATAAACTGAGTTGTCAAAGGCATGCCATTTTTTTTATTTTGATGTTGCACGATATTGATATGACGTCGACAATCTGTTTTGTGCCAGCACATTAAGTCTTGATTGCAAACTTTACAAATTATTTTGCATCCGTCATAGAATAAATCTGGAAATTCACCGATAAATTTATTCACTGTGTCCGCATACGGTCGTTTTTTACTCTTTGGCGCGTTTGACATGTATAATTTATAGGTACAACCTCACGCATTAACCTTTCAAATAAGACTGCAGCGTAAATCACTTCTAAATCGGCACGAGTGACGCCAGCGCAAGACCGTGGCTGTACTCCAGCCGCCTCGGCCAGCTTTACTAATTAACTATAGTTTCTTACATTTTAAACTGTCTTTCTGAGTGCGCTAGTATAAAAGTTTTAGGTAGATAATAAATCAAACACGACACTTCAAATACTAGGTGAAGTAGTTGCTTTAATAGTATCTGCGATAAAGTGTATTTGAAGTGTCATGTTTAATGTATTGTCTCCCTAAAATTTTTATACTAGCGCAATCAGATAAGAATGACAGTATAAAATATAAAGTGTAAGTAATTTCCACACATTGAACTATTTATTATTATTATATTAGGTTTGAAAGGATGCTTATGTAATACTCAATAATTGTTTTATTATTTTTTCTAGAAAAACATCTACGCGGCCGTAGAAAATAATATTTTTTTCCACTTTAACGGACAGACTATCTCATTTTTAGTGTTTTCATAGACTAAGCCTAAATTGAGCAAGTCAGTGTTATTTGAACTCCAGCATAAGTGATTAATTAAGTCTGGCCAAGGTCATTAATCTCACAGAGACGTACTGGGTATGCATCATATCATAATACTTGAATAAGTACAATAATAAAAATAAAAATATTTTATATATTGTGATGTATGTTTTTGTATTATTTCGTTCTCTTTAAATTGTTTTTTATGTATTTCCTTATATTTTGTAAGCTTAGTGCTGCACATTATTATTAAACTGTTAAATAACGTTCACACATGTACATTGTATATCTAAGTGATAAGTAATAATAAATTAATAAATAAATAAAATAAATGGAAATAAATTTTATTAATACTGGTACACTTTATAAAAATATGTACAAAACTCACCTTCTTAAGCAGATTTATGAAGTAGCTTGGTTGTTATCACAAACTGGAGCACTTCTATAATAACTGTGTAGCATTAGATATGTTTCTACAGTTGTCTCAGTAAGCGATGTTCGCTGTGGTGAAAAAATATGTTTGTATTTTGAAAAAGACCGTTCGACATCTACGAAAGTAATACAGGCATAAGTAAAACACTCACTTAACGCAGCTGTAGATGCACCATCACAAATTTGTCTTAATTTGGTAAAATCAGGATCTTTCCGTAGTACACTCTCGAATTTTTCAATAACGGGCTTATTTTTTGCGTCATTTATAGTCTGTAAGCTGTGTATTTACGTCGTCCACTATTTGCAGCGATTCCACTAACGACAGCGAAGTATTTTTCAATTATTCTATTGCGCCGTGTAGTCCTCTATAATTGTTATAAATAGTTTTTAAATCTGTTTCAAGGGAAACATCTGGCTTTCCTTAATAGCTGCAGCCTCGTTAGGGTTGAATTTGTAGTATCACAGCTTTTATTTGTTAAAAATATTCAGCATAATAAAAAGCTGCCTTCAACCACGTTCTCCAACGTGTAAGAATCGGCTCTGGTGGTTTTGGAATACCAGGACACAGTGTGTGAAATGCTCGAAGCCGTTTAGGAGATTTGAGAAATACTTTTTTTATATTTGCTATTAATGCATCTACCTCTGGAAAACATTTTCGAATCGTTTCTGCTACAAGATGGAACGCATGCACTTTACACGTAACATGTAAAAACCTACAATCGTCTCTTTGAAGAAAACGGCCCACCAAACGCATTGTCGCAGCACCGTCGGTCACAAACATCAATACTTGTTGACAGTTCAAATTTTTCGAAAGTCTCCAACACCACCCGCGTAATTGTTTCGCCAGTACACGCAGTTAGCCTTATTTTGCTAGCTAGTAAAAGTGGAGATGTTGGTTTAACAGGGTCGAATACACGTACCATAACATTTAAAATAGAATTTTTTTTACAATATGTCGTCTCGTCAACACATAACCACAGCCGTGTATTTTTTTAATGCACATTTAATCCTATTTACAATGTCTTCACGAACACTTGGTACATATGTACGTAACGATGAACGACTTGGTAAATTCACCTGGGGATTGTATTTATTCCAGAACTCCCGAAATGCTGGTTTATCCAATATGCGCAGGGGAACATCACAGGCAATAAGCATTAACAGTAAATCAAACATAAACTGAGGATCCAAAGAAGACACGTCATTTTTTTTATTTTTATGCCGGTTACTATTGACATGAATTTTTCAGCCGTATTTATTCCAGCACATTAAGTCTTGATCACAAACTTTACAAATTATTTTACATCCATCATAGAATAAATCCGGAAATTCACCGATAAATTTATTCACTTTATCAGCGTACGGTCGTTTTCTACTCTTTACGCTCAACATTATTTATTATTTATTAGTACTCTAACCGACAGATAACAACTGAAGTGTGTCGTGTCATCGTCATCGTAAACAAGCGCGCGATGGCATTGGTATTGCGCCCGACCCTGAATCTACCATCGCTTGGCCAGGCTTAGTGATTAACACGCTCTGTATACTATACAATGACAATAATTTAACAAATAACCTATAGAACAGACGGCTTTCATTTTTCATTCTTCTGAAATGTTTGTAAATAAAATTCCAGGGCCACAAGCTTATATACAAAATATGTAATGTCAAATAATTTCGGTAGAAATGTGTTAACAGACCAATAATTTTTGTAGCAATGCAATGTTACGTTTTTTATTTGCGTGAACTATAATTGAGAGTTCAATCTCGCATTCCTTGGCAAATAGTTTTAAACAATTTATATTGTCGAGGTCGTGTATATGTATATGCACTTCGAATAAACTTTCGGATAAACATGTAGTAACACGAATAGACAGAGGTTAGCTATTTTCTGCCAGCTGCATTTCTCCAATCTTACGTACGTATCAGAAAATAAATTATTTTTGTGAATGAATCGGAATTCCCTTGCACGAATTCATAGAATTCAATCTAAATCCGATATTTTTACATAAATAGCTGTTTGTAAATCAGAAACTCATTTCATATTTCTTAGTGATGGATGTTAGAACACTAATATTATTTTTCTACGGTACTAAAATGTCGAAGAACGTTTATATAGCCAGCTGACTGCGAAATATGTTCATTAGTTTTTATGTAACGTTTATTGTTTTCCATTTGCATACGTATTTATATACACATAGTGCCAAAAGTTTTGCATCACCCAGTTTTAAGCTCTTTGAATTTTTTATCAAGAAAGAGTAAAGGAGGCCATGATTTTTTGTTTAGTTAGAAATGTCAAATAAACGTTACAGTTGGCCGTGTAAACAAATTTGAATCATTTCATATTTGACAGTGTTCAAGTGGTGTTTACTTTGTTGCTATCAGCACTGATTAAAAGTGTGCAAAAATGGTCCGAAATGTAACTTCGCAATTGGACAGATCCAGAAAAGTGATCCTGATCGAAGAGGGTTATTCTCAAAGAGAACTTGCCGCGCATTTGGGAATTAACCAAAGTGATGTCTCCTGAACCTGGAATCGGTTCAGAGCAACGAATTCAACAAAGGATCGTCCAAGAAGTGGCAGGCTTCGTGTTAGTAATGCAAATTCTGATAGACTCATGTCACTGGTGGCCCGCCGGAACAGATTTTCGTCCATTGGTAACATTCAGGGAGAAGTTAGACGAGGTACTGGTGTTGCGTTATCCCTTACTACAATACGGAGGCGATTAGCTGGCTTTGGATTACGGCGTAGGAGGCCCACAAGAGTGCCGAAATTAACATTGCGACACCGACAGACTCGATTAGAGTGGTGCCAAACATTCCAGGGGTGGGGTATGGATTTTTGGCGACACGTGATGTTTTCGGATGAGACCTGTGTTTGTCTAACTTCCGACAACCACAGAAGCCGTGTTTGGAGAGAGCCTGGAGATCAAAATCGACTTAGATATGCTGTCGAAACTGTTCCATATCGTGGAGGGAGTGTTATGTTTTGGGCCGGTATCATGATTGGTGAACGAACGCCACTGGTTCCTATTCCAGGTACGTTAAATGGACAAAATTACATCGAACACATTCTCCGGAGACATGTTCAACTATGGAGAGGAGCAGTTGGAGACCATTTTGTTTTTATGGATGATAATGCCCCTCCCCACAGAACTATTGCTGTCCGTAATTTCCTAGAGGAGGAAGGAATCGACCGTATGGAGTGGCCCCCTATGTCGCCAGACTTAAATCCCATCGAAGATGCCTGGGATGTGCTTAAGAGGGCAATTGCTCGACGTCCACAGCCTCCACTGACCAGGCAGGAGCTGATAAGAGTTGCAATAGAAGAATGGCAAAACCTACCCTTCCAGACCATCGATGAGTTAATTATGAGCATGGAGAGACGAATTCAAGCTTGCATTAACGCGAGAGTTGGTAATACGTTAATATTAGTAATATTTGTTGTGGTAATTGTAATTAACTCTTTAATAAAACATATCTAATGTACACTGTTTTAAATCACCCTGTATATTGACACATTAAATTCATTCTTTGCCAAAAAAAGATTGTGAGAAAAGGCTATTAAACCATCTTACAATAGTTTAAATCTTCGTGGAATCAAAGTTGTCAGTAAAACTGGGTGATGCAAAACTTTTGGCACTATGTGTATATTCCAAATTATATCGTCTTTAGATCAAATATTTTACCTTATAACTTCCATTGTAACACACCGCATGCATCTGATAATATGGACCCCATTCGAAAATCTGCGAACGTGTACGACATGTCACAACAGGAGTACCAACTACCTTATTACTGACACTATTTTTCTTCGGGTCACCTAGCAGATCACAATGAATGATTATTTATTTATTATAATTTTGCATCATCCTATACTAAATTGACAAATAAGGTATGAAATTCTTCATCCAATTTCCTCCTCATATTTGTATAATCAACCCAAAACCTCAATTTTTTTCTTTGATTCTCCTTCTTTCCTTTGATTCTCCCTTTTTCCTCTTCCAAGGCGCATGCAATTGCAAATGACTCTTCTTTTGAACTGCTTATTTCGTTCACAAAAACAAAACAGTTTGAGGTGTAATAATGCGTGATGCATGAGCAAAATTAATGTAAAATTGAGTCATAATAGGGTTACATCTCTACCCCTATTGTGATCGCAATGTTTAATAGGCTGTTTCTTTTCAGCGGTGAAAGAAGGTAACGATAATGCACAATTCGCGGCAGTCATTTGTCTCTGGAAGGCATAGTGTTATTTATTTTCTTAATTAATTATTGGCAACACTTTTAATCTTGTGTTAATTATTTAGTGACAAATACGGTTCTGGCACAAATAAAGATCTCTAGAGAGTGACCTGTTAATTGGGAAACACAAACATCACATGTTGCCGTTTCAAGGGATTAAAGAGGGTATAAAGAGGGTAAAATCAAAGTTAGACTTTGCTATAAAGTATTGATATTGGAAAGATATCATTAATGTATTAGAGCCTTTGTTCACATTATAATCTTACTTTAACAAAAGTTTCACGGGAGATGCTTCGAACACTCCCGAGTTATTACATTTTTCATATCTTCAACATTCCTTGGCGGCGTTTTGTAGACAATTGATTTCAAACAGCTCCACAGAAAAATCAAAGGGAGATAAATCAGGGGAGCGAGTAGGCCATTCTATGAACCTTCTTCTGCCCATCTATCTGTCTGTAAACCTTGCATTTAACCACGGCCTTCCCGGTAAAATGTAATGTGACGGGACACCATCTTATTGGAAAATCAATTCTTCATTAAATAGCGGAGTACCACCTGCTACTTGCTGATTATCTATATTTTCCGTGAGTAACGGATCAAAGGTATTTTCTAAAATATCCAAGTATAATGAACCCGTAAGATGTTCACTAATGAAGAGGATTAATCACTGAATTTCCCAAAATATCTGCCCAAACATTTATTTTCTTTAGTCTCTGTGTACGATACAACTGTAGCTGTTGAAAAAGATTTGTAATGTTGTCCGGGGTGGCTAAAACATAAAAGATCTAAAAATGGCCATTTTGCATTAATACAACTACTACTATTAAAGAGTTATTATCAAAAACCAGTCATATTTGTTTTTTTTTTGTTTTACTTATAAGTTCGCAGTAAAGTTATTTGTTTGGATAAGTCGCATAAATGCGCATAATTATTTTCCGGCAGGTGATAATCCTTGTGTAAATCAGGAAAACCAACTTCAAAGCCTTTTTGCTAATTCGAATCAACTTTCAAGTTAATAATCCCTCTCGAGTTTCCTTATTTCCTTAATTGATAATAGATTCGTTTTGGGAAAATACTTCTTTAAAATCAGTTTAAAAAAATAATGTATTAATAAGATTAATTTGAATGAATGAATACTGGACTAATTTGGTTGCATTTTTGTAAAATTTAGAACGAATTTAATTCAGCTGGTGACAAGAAATACCAAGATGTGTCATATCTTGTTTTTCATACTGAGTTTTAACCTGGAAACCATTACGCATTTGTAGTTATAAATTTATTATCCATGTGGAATTTGATTTATTACTTCAAAAAGTTCCAGTATTCTAATTTATATGTTAATGTGGGTAATACTCGCTCTTAAATCTTAACATTTTTAGCATGATTATTACATTTTTTTGGAAGTAATGAACGAAAACTTGTGGATATATAAATTTTGTATTCATCTACATATCCTTTCACTTTTGTGTTTAAATTCTTTTGAAATCTGTCGAGATAATATAAACGAGTGGTAAATATTTCTGATAAAATAAATTTGGCACAATAACAGGTACTTTCTACCGTTCGATTCAATATTATCCATGTGTGAGTGAACATGACCGGACCTGTCCTATCAGAACTTAACTCAATGGGCAAAACGGCATTGCTTATATAAAATAACCGGTTCGTAGCAGCAGTTTTCGGAGTTTTTTAACTTTTTTGTCAGTTACTGCAACGTTTCCAAGCAACGCTCTTGAAATATTTAATTGGCGGATCGAATTCAACATCATGTCATTATACTGCACATTTACCAAAAAAAAGATATTGGTGTATAAATAAAATTATGTCTTAAACAAATAAATTGCGCACGAAAACCCGAACAATAAAATACAATAATTGAAATTTTAATATTATAATACAAATCTGTAAGACTTGATACACTATATAAGAACAATATAAAACAATAACCATAAGATAATTAAATTTCATTTAGCAAGAATGTATAAATAAAAGGAGAAAAAATATGCAACAATTAAAAAAGGTTAGTATCTATATAAAATTAAAGGTTATTCACAGGTGGTTTAATATAATTTAATTTTTTGCACAGTGGATAATATTATGCAATGTGGCAAATTTTGTTGAAAAAAACACATTACAGTACTTTAAAAGAATTAGAATATAATTAGTGGGGCCCTAGATGATCAAAATGTCGTCCATCATTTTCGATGCAAGAAATCATTTTTTGGCGAGTGGATTGAACGGAAGTCTCTACTTCTGCCATCGAAATACTTTGAGTGGCATTTCTTATTCTCTCAATCATGTCGTCCCTTGTAGTGAGTCTGGTGGCAAAAACGAGATCTTTTATTCGCCCCCACAAATAAAAATCTGGGCAAGTCAGGTCTGGGGACCTGGCCGGCTAATGAAATAGACTTCCACGTTCTATCAACCTGTCAGGATATGTCTGATCTAAATAATCTCGAACGTTCAGAAAAAAATGCGCCGGGCATCCATCATGTTGGAAAAACATATCACGACGAGTTGCTAGATCTACGTCTTCTAAAAAGAAGCGGCAATTCGTTGCTTAAAAAATTTAGATAACGTTCTAGCTAACTTGTTTTGAACAGCTACTTTGCAAATTTCATCGTCAAGATCTGATAATAATTCATAATATCAATTTTGTTTGCTAATATCTACTGTTAGATTTATTGTGTAAAAATAAATATACCATTCAATTTAAATTTTTTAAGAAAAAACACTATATTTGTTGACATGTCAGATAACGCCCTCTAGCGGCGACGGTAATAATCAAATGAAAACACCGTAAAGCGCACTAGATAGGCTACGAAAAGCCATTTTGTAACGACACCAAGTTTGTTAAATTCCGTTAAGTCTAATCGGAGTAATCGACATTTAAAAAAAATTTTTTTTGGCATCTCCCCACCATTTTATTTTTGAAGATAGAAAAAAAATGTAAAACTAATAAGATTCGAAATTCTCCCAGGATTACGATGCATATATTTTTAATGCCACTTAATGTGGCAAAATACGGAGAAAGCCCTAATTTTCTGTTTGGTCATTGCTGTTACGCCCCCTAGCGGTCATTTTGGAAACTCGAAAATATTTTCCAGCGATTTTTCAGGATCACTTTACTAATTTTTTCCCTAAACTTGTGCGATGATTAGTTTCTGAGATGTGGCCGGCGTCCATTCTTAGTTGCCCACCCGGTACATTGAGCTAACTGGGAGCAATAGAATTTATCATAGTATTGTAAAACTTTTTTGTTGCCATTATCAGTTCGACAATCAAGCCAGCATCTTAGCAAAGATGCAGGCGTATTTCCCGTTTCAACATAAAGAAAAGACGCCTACCGGGATTTATAGATCTGAGGCAAATAAACATCATTCATGTTTAATCCTTATTCGTTTCCACCCCTAGTCCATTAATAAAAACCAAGTCAAATTGTGATGGATTTGGTGACCTAGAACCAATCCAAAGCCTGAAAATATTGAAGAGTTATGGTGAACGATCAGAAGTTAAACAGGTGAAAATGTGTTTAAATTTAGTGCCTAACATTCCCCATCTTTTTGTTCGACATTATTTTCTTAAACAGATTACCGAAACATTCTAATTCACTCATGGGTTGACATTTGGTATTTTATTTTCAAAATAATTTATCTTTCATAAATATATACAATAATAATTGTACTTATGTTTAAATGTTTTAATTCGGTGTGTGAAACAACACCTAAACCAATCAGGGCCGTAACATGTCAAATCTATAGTTTGTTTCTAAATATATATGAACAATTTATACAATATTTGTAATAATTATATTAAAGAATAAGGTAAATAAATTTACCTATTGTTTTAAAACCGTATAATAAACCATTTGCCTTGGTTACATATTCTTTTGACAACCTGATGAATTGAATAAATTTTGGTTTAATTTCTACTGAAAATGTTTTAGACATTGTTATTTCTAATTTTTTTTTTTTTCAGGTGGGTGCATATCAAACAACTCTTTGAGCATTTGTTTACAGCAGATTTAATTTCTACCGTAAGTTATTCCTTTTTCTCTTTCCCGTCGTTTTAATAAAATTTTTTATAAAACCATACAGTAAAGAATCCATTAAGCTTTTTAATTTGAAACCGCCCATACTTGAATTCTGCTTTAATCTATAAGAGATATTACAAATCACGTGTACCTGACATTTAAAAGGAATTTTATTTGTTAAAATTATTTCACATTTTCAGTTAAATACTGTTTTAAATTGTGTTCTTGCACGCTTGGATCGGGTTGTCAAACGACATTATTTCTGATTTATTGACTTAGTGATTTCAAGTAGAGCCAGTACATTTAGAAGAACAAACCTTTCAATATCATAGCTGCCGTTTTTCTTTAAATCAGAAGTACTTAAGAATAAATAAGTGCTTTGATAAATTAATTATTAACTATGTTAGAGTAATTTTCAGAGTGATATATTTTTATAAACCCAGAAATATGTTCTGATGCAATCTGTAACGTGCTGGTTCTTGATGGTCTGGTATATTTTTTGCACAGTAATGAATTTATATAGTATAATATTTTGTTTCATTTTCCTTTCTTTTCTCTCCGTGTATACAACTTAAATTTGAACGTCGCGTCGTATGTTTTCTTCAAATATGTTTTAAACATACATTCACCAGATGCGAATTCATTGATCATTTCCGCTTAATTATAATAGAATATTTTTTACATATTCCCATGATTAAAGTCCATTCGTTCTAAGTGCGAAGTAATGGAATGTGATATTGATAGGCGTACGTCCAAAATCAGTTTTGATAGGGATAATTGTTTTAAAAAATATTGAGTTGGAATAAATATAGTCAAAAGTGAAATTTGCCTGTTTTTTAGCCACCCCATCCCGGGAGTCGAAACGTATGTAGTTTCTCTAATTGTAACATTTAAAGTTAGATAGATAGTTCGATTTATAGAACTATAATAATCCGAGATTCGCTGCTAACGGTGCTCACATGACATTCCGATGATTTTTTAATTACTGCCCGTGAATGGTACACGTTGTACGAAGAAATTGAAGGGAGAATAAAAGTTTTAATCAAAGATGGTGCACCCAAATCAACAAAACAAATATCCTTTCGATTGCAAATAACTTTTTATGTAAGATTTGAGTGACTGATGGTTTGAATTGAATTTATGGTGTTAAAGCGGGTTTTCGAGTAGATTATCATGTGCGTGAGCGCAGTAAATAAGCAGCTGCGTATAAGATAATTTATAACTTATATAATTTTGTGAAACACCCGATAAATACTAAAAACCTGGAAGAGATCGGCTAATTGTGTATGTCTCCACAGTCTTATCTGTGATATCCACTGCGACGAAAAAATGTTCTTATGTAAAGAAAATGACTCTTTGGCATCTAAGGAAGTAATGTTTGCATATTTAAAATGGTCTCTGAAATTTGGGACAGTATCTTAAAAGTTTTGTCAGCAACGCACTCTACCCCTTTATCTCGCATAGAAGCTACGGTGCGTTGGGGCACTAGGGGAAAAAATCAACCCTCTATCTACCATACAAATCCAGATATATAAAGTAAAAATTGAAAATCTTATTCTCTATTGCATATAGGTGGTTTGAACTTGTTTTATTCGATTCGCCGGGAAAAATCATGAGACGTTGGGGCTCTAGGGGAAAAATTAACCTTCTATCTCCCATACGATCCGAGATATTTAGCATTTTATATTGAAAATTGGGGTTAAAAGAAGTACAAATTGAATATAGATCTTGTTTTATTCGAGTTGTCGGGAAAAATCCTGCGGGGCGTTTGGGTCTTAAGGGAAAGATCAGCCTTCTATCTCTTTTACCAACCGAGTTGTTTAGCATTTTATGTTGAAAATTAAGGTTGAAACAAGTAAAAATTTAATACGTTATCCCCTATTGCATATAGGTGGTTCGAACTTTTATTCGATTCACCGGGATAAATCCTACAGAGCGGATTCTAGAGAAAATTCAACCTTCTATCTCGTATATGAACCGAGATATTAAGTATTTTGTTGAAAAGTAGGGTTGAATGAAATAAAAATTTAATATCTCATCCCGTATTGCATATAAAGGGTTGTAACTTGTGTGGGTCTAGGAGGAAAATCAACCCTCTATCTCCCATGGATTTAACATTTTATCATTTTGACACGATTATGGAAATAGTATTTATGATCTAAGAATCATACTCCGCACGCCAGTGTGCGTCAAAGCCGCTATACGCTCAGGGTTGCAAACCCATAGGAACCTTCCCATATCGTGGTATTTTTGTAATAGAATGAGAAAAAGGGAGGAACATTAGGGAAAGGGAAATTTTTGTACAGTCAAATTTATTATTTTTTTACCCATACCTATAACCTTTTTCACCATACCTGTACACGTAATAAAATTTCACCCCAGTCAGATGTGGCATTTAATTTGTAAGGACCCTGTCACCCTCGACCAACTTTGTTGGATTTTCAATCCGATCCTAACGGATGCTATATTTGTCCTTGTTCTGAATTTTTTCTAGCAGGACGGAAAATTACTGGGCATTTAGGAAGAGTCCTTGGTCAAAGAATAAGAGCTAAATTGCCGTAATATTTGCTGTCGCTGCCATATCAAATTTAAGAAAAGTGTTTTATACAGATAAAATAGACAATAAAATGTTGAGACATACAGAAGATCTTGACGTGACCAATAAAAATCTGGACCTCAAAAAAAAAAAATTCTTCCAAGATAAATGGAAAATGAATGACTGTCCATGGGCAAAAGGGACTGACAACCCAACAAAAGCATGGTAAACTGATGATATAAATAATTAAACATCCTTCAAATTGTTTCCCCTTGGAAAAAATTTACCTTGATAGCAAGTATTTAAAATTGTTTAAAAAACTGACAGAAAGCGGTGCATTTTTAAATATCTTTGGTTTTATTTTACAATTTCAGCATATCATGTGCGAAAAATAAGAAAATTTTGATCGAAACTGTGGGAATTTCTATGAGAAATAGTTGACAACACTGCGATCTATACATACAGTAGCGAGTTGTCTTTCGAAAAAACCCCAAGGTTTTTCTGCCGAACTTCGCGCTTCCAGAGAATACACTTTAGACTATAAACAATCGTAAGTTAAATTTTCTTTGAACATTGTAATATACAAAGCCCTCTGTCGGACGGTAAAAAAACCAATTGTATAGTTGATATAAATTATGATTGGTATATTGAAGTGAAATTTTGACAAATATTGTAATATATAAGTTGAAATATACAGATATTGAATATCTATTCATGAATTGAATATTGTATCCTGTTCGTAAAGGTATTAAAATATTTAACATTTAGAATAAACACTTAAAAAAATGTACATACGAGTATATGCGATTATTAATCAATTAACAAAAAGCAAAGAAGTTCGAATAAGAAGCCAAACCAAAGCTTAAGAAGGATGGATATATTTGCTAGTGCTTGGCTAAATATATGAAAGCATCTATTGACAGAAAATCATTTGTCTCATTCTTGGTTACTGCCAAAAAACACCTCATATACTACATCATAGTGACGTTAGTGTAGGTGGTGCTTAAATTAAATTTTAAACGGGAAGTGTACAATTGTTGACCTCTTCCAAACTATTCATTCAGAAAAATTCCTCACTAGCCATGTACGCATTTATCAATAAATCTTAAATTAATTAACTTATCACCGAGACCATCTGAGTTCAAAACATATCCGTAGAAGTATCTTAAACATCAATCCATCATCATTTCCATGCGGTTATCGTATCCAATTATCACGGTGGATAATTTGAATAAAATTCTTAGAGACATTGACCTAAAAAAGAGGTCCTCCATAACCGGCCGTCCTGTCAAAAGTTTAAATAATAAAATGTAGTGGTGCACGCGAATTGTAGGAAAGCCGTAGTGTTGAGACAGGGAAGTATTTCGGCGCCGGTCGTATCGATTTGGCGTTCCGACGTTCACACTATCCCGTCACGATTTGGTATTAGATGGGGTGCTGTTCTGAAATTTAAAATAAGACACAAGTCGGTACATTTCATGTTTTTATTGCATAGTATTAAAAATCTCGTGATTAATTTTTTTTATTCAGAAAGAAAACTTTACACCGAATTACGTTTTCCAAAGAAAAAATAAATAATAAATAAATAAAAATAAAAGTATTTAAAATAACAAATAATTCAAAATGTGAGTTTTACAAGCAATAAAGAAAAAATTAAATTTTAAAATTTTTGCATAGAAATAGCAAACATCGCTATCATCTGACTTCGTGGTATTTAAAAAAAACAGTCGAGGAAACAATTTCCCCTAAGAGAAAGGCATGACTGACGTGTTGACTTTTTTTTGTTGCACATTTACCTCCACTTTTTTAAGTACCTCACCCCGGCTATAATTTCCACAAGCACGGTAGTTAACTCAAACTAATGTGTGTACACACATAAAGTAAAAAGTTTCTGGTTGATATTTCGCAATGCTCAGACAATTTGTTGTTTACAAACTAATTGGTCTATGTAAGGGAAATGTAAGTCTTCCTAGAACAAACGGATTCCACTTCGGCTGCTTCCCTAATAGCAGTCGAAGCTATTAATGTGATTGCTGATGGCCTATAACAGATATAGCATCCTTAGAATCCCTTATTTATATCGATTCTTGAGGGAAACACCAGGATATTGAATAATCTGATGAAATTTGTCTTGGGGGCTAAAAATACCAGGAGTAAATAAATTAGTGCGTGTATACTGATAATTAGGGATACACAAATTTCCGTTTTTAATAGTTTATTATGCGAAGAATTATTTCTGAGATAGAGATAAATATAACCCGAGAATGAGTGAAAGGGTTATGACGTCCCTATTAATTTACCAGATATACATAAACCGTTTAAATTATATTTGAAACAAAAGTTTTTTAAATCAGTGTTAAAAAAAAATATATTTTTTTAAACGCTTCTCTAAAAAAACCGCTGCCAATTACTTGGGGATCAGAACTTCCTCACCATAGTAAAACTCGACGTGTGGTGGAGTTTATAATAAAAGTAATTTTTAACGTTTCAAAGAAGTCACATTTTTTGACGTTTCAAAAAAGTCACATTGGTGGAATGTCACTAATATTTTTTTAGACATTGGGACAGATGTTGCTCATCCACGAACTCAATCTCTTCCTTGACCTCTAGAATATTTGTACCAAATTTGAAAGCTTTATCTCAAAAACTGTAGCTGCTATTGCGAACCACACAAGCCAGACAGACAGAAAATTTTTTCTGCCTGAAATTTTGTGTATCGTCATAATTCGTCGAGAATCATCCAGAAATGCAATAAAAATGTTCCAAATTTTTTTCACGAATACATAATTTCCTCACTGAGGGGTGAGGAAGTAAAATAATTTCTTTGCCAAAAAAGCAACGCGTGCGCACTTTGTATGATTGTACGCAGATTGTATAAAGTGCGCACGCCTTGCTTTTTTTTTTGGCTTTTTTTTGCAAAGAAATTATTTTTTATTTTTTAGTACGACTATGAAAAGCAAGTTTTTAATTTTTTTTATTTTCTACTTTTTAATCATGTTTTATTTAAATTATTATCATACATTAAATTATTATCAAACTTTTGCATATTTTTCAATTTTCACTTTCGCACGTACTCCCGACGTGGAGATATTTGCAAAAGTAACGATGGAATATTATATTGTCATCCGACCTTGGTAACGGTGCAGAAATTTATCAATTGATTATGTCAGGATATATCAGGAAATGAAGGATGCAAGATTTGAAGACAAACATTCTGAAAAAAAACTACATTGTGAGTTAAAGAAAACAAGTAAGAATGTAAATATTCAAAAAATCCAACAGGAAATTCACCTGAAAATAGGAATAGTTGAATTGCCTCGAAAGTTTTTGTAACCAGCTTAGTTAATGTGAAGAAGTAAATGATAAACATTTTGAACACCTGAGCCCTATTTAGATCCGTGAAAGTATACAGGTTGTTAATTAAAAGTGTGCAGATATCGAATATATTCAAAGCAAAAATAGAACAATAAAAATCCTAACACAACAGCGAACATGACTTTTTGACTAATGATATATATAGATTTAATTTATAATCAGATAAAAGAATCAGTCAAGAAAATTATAAGATTTTTTATAATTATTTCAATTATTAAACATTTGACACATTAGACAGTTGACACAATGAGGCATAGACACCACTTATGGCGATCTTAAGGAAGTCAAGGTGTGAGACAATTTAATGCTGTTGGCGTAGAGGTTTGTTTATTTAACTTTTTTTTTTTAATAATTTATAGGACAGTGATTTAATACCGCACAAAGGAAGTGAGAAGAGGAAAAAGTATATTACTAATATTAAACATTTGCCACCTTTCAGCGACAGGCATTGGTGATTTCAACCACGTGAACCAGACGTATTTGTTATCCAGTTCAGAATAATTTTTTTGGTTAATACTGGTTAATACTTACGTATTAGTAACTTGGGGCGCAAAAACCGAATCCGAGGTCAGCATTAACCCATCACGTTAGAATTTTTACATAACCTCCAAAAATAGGTAAAAACCAGCCAAAACTGAGGTTAAAAATAAATTAAAGGCCTCAACGAGCTAACTATTTTATCTATTTGTATTTTGGAGCGCTGAAACCGAATCCGGGATCAGCATTGACCCATCACGTTAGAATTTTTGTATAACCTCAAAAAATAGGTAAGTTAAAACCAACCAAAACTGAGGTTCAAAATAAATTAAGAGCCTAAATCAGCTAATCACTTATCTATATGTATTTTGGAGGGCTAAAACCAAATCTTATGCATAATCCTTGACTTATAATGTAAAATGTTTTTTTTAAACTGTTTTAATTATAAAAACAGTCAGAAATCATTTCTGATGTAGATTAAAATTGATTAGCTAATTTAAAATACTTGGGTGGTCTAAAGAACTAAGTTAATATTAGATCTGTTTGTAGTTATATTATAATAAATACGAGTGTTTGTCTATTTAAATGACACTAGTTTAATTTTAGACTGGACATGTGAAATTAATAAACGCGCTTTATAATATTCCGCGCATATTTTTTGACCACGTTCAAAGTGGATCACCACGTTAATGTACAAGATTACCCACTGGCAGTTATACCTAATATTTTCCAAATCGATATAATTAAAAGAAATTAAAATAGGCACATGTGTTTCCATGCGAAGCAATTAAATTCTACATGTAAAAAAATCTATGACTAAAGTGATGTGAGAAAAAATATTTTACTTTAATTATAACTAAAGCTGGAACTTGGGATTCAATTCCCTCTCGCATGGGGCAGGATCAGCGATGAGAATACGGCACGAGGACGCACCACATTTGTTAGGCCCGGTTTTCAATCGTGGGTTAGCTAAACTCGCACTTTAAGAACGCGATGTTTTTCAATTTTACCTCTCTTTTTTTTGAAGTGGTTTGTATTAGAATCTCATCGATTTTTATGAAAATATAGTGCTAGTTAACCTCCAACTTATAGTTAATTCACGATTATAAAGCCGGATCTTAGTTGTTTGATGGCCGTCGATACGTGTTGGTGATGTTTCCCTGAATTACATAACTAGCGGGCTATATGGGATTGGCCCTCTGTTTATCTTCTACCATATTTGAGATGATCCATATGTTCCTTGAATCTAGTTTGAATTGATCGTATAGTTTGTCCAACATACTTTTGGTTACAGTCCTTACAGCTAATTACGCAAATCTCCGACTTTTCGTTTGTTTAAATTTTAAATTGCCTAAAAGTTTTTGTAGTTTATTTCCCGACGAATGTACCACTGTCATATCTATATCATTAAAAATGTCACCAATACCACGATGAATCGAAGATCGAATAGAATCGATACAAATTTTGGATTTTCTCTTTAATTTTGAAGGGTCGATAAATTTCGAAGTGACTAAATTTACTTTTCCTAATTAAGCTTACAGAATCTTCATTACATGCAGCTATATCCTTATTCAATGCCTTTTCTTTCTCAAACCTCTTCGTATTGAGGGGGAAGCAGGCGATGAACTAGAATATTAAATCTCGCCATTTTGTTTTGAGAATAATGGTGAGAGTCCTTAGAGATATACCTTAAAGTATGGTTTTTTTCCGTGTATATGTCAAATTTTAACTTATTTTTGCTGTTTCTATTTATTAATACATATAAAAATGGTAGTTTTCCAGTGTTTTCAATTTCATATGAGAATTTAACTAATGTGAAATGACTGTTTAATTTCGAAACATTTGTCAATATCAATTACTTTTGTATCAAACACTGCAAAATATCATCCATATACCTAAGCCAAACCATGGGGAAATACTGAAATTCTTCTTTTGCTTCTGTGTCGAATCGGTTTATGAAGAGCTGGCAAAATGAATGGTGACAAAGAGTTACTTATTGCTGTTCCTTCATGTTGTTCGAAGAAATTATCATTGAATCGAAAACAATTTTGTTTCATGCAATGTTTAGCGATTGAAGATATTCTTTTACTATATCTTAACTGAGATTGTTTAATTCGAGTAGATCCTCAAGGTAGTCCAAGATCTGTGGTATCGTAACACTTGGAAACAAGAGAAATCAAAATTTCACCTTGCAATTGGATATTTTTCACCTTATTAATTCCATCATTGGAATAAATCACAGATAAAACTAGGTGGTAAATGTTGGAACTCCTCTATTATCAAAATGATTAACAGCATTTGGAAATTGAAAGGTGTTAAAATAATATGAAATAGTGACAGAGGGCCAATCCTATATAGTTCGCTTATTGGTTAGTGAGTCACGGTTCACCAAACCGTACCTATAGTTTCGGTATAAATAGGATACATTTTAGCATAAAGTCAGTTTTAATCATCTTGACACACCGCACGTCGAGTGCAGTTATATGGTGTACTGTTGTTTTTTGGAAAACCACGTCAGCGGTTCTCTGTTAGTAACTTACTACATATGCTAACGTTTATATGTGAGTTGATGATTATATAATTACCGGAAATACTCCCGAGGATGTAGATTACACAGCCATACAAAAAAATATTTTTTTTGATCTGGGGGTCTGACCATGTTTACTACATATTTTTGGGGTCGCTGAATCCGAATCCGAGGTCTATTTAACCCCATCACATCAGGATTTTGCCATAACCTCAAAAAACCCATAATTTCAGCTAATAAACGCATATAACCCTAACAATGAAGCTGTAATCTGAAAATCCAAGCTCTTAAACCTCATAACCCCATAACCCACAACCAAAAATCTATCAACTCCAATAACCACGTATATGAGACCTTTAACTTGATATGTACGCATATCTGTCAGGTCTCCAATAATACTCTAATTCTATGCATATTCATTCATGAGTTTTTGTATATCAATGAAAAATATCAGTGATAAATCTACGTATTTTGGTACGTGGTTCTAGAAAATATTTTCATTCAAAGAATTCAAAGCTCAGGTTCTATTCAGGGCGATTATATCTTGCGTGCGTCTGCATCCAGAGCACCTCCACGTGGTGACGGTGGGGAACCTAACCGCGGTGTACATCGGGTAACGCCAATGCCGACGGTACAAGGATTTGAAAATCTAACATTAGTTGAATAAACGTAAAAATATAGATTTTTAGGGTGAAGGTGCTTTTGGAACACAACAGTATGTTTCGGGTGCTTGAGACAAAACAAAAATTGTGCGAGAAAAGGTGCAATGACCAGAGTTATGCGGTTATTAAAATAACGTACATATCAAGTTAAATGTCTGACGTACGTGGTTATCGGAGTTGATAGGTTTTTGGTTAAATGGGTTATGGCGTTTAAGAGCTTGGGTTTTCAGATTACAACTTCATTCTTATGGTTACATGCATTTAATAGCTGAAATTATGGGTTTTTTGAGGTTATGGCCAAATCATGATGTCATGGGGTTAAATAGATTCGGATTCGGATTCAGCGACCCCAAAAACATAGTAAACATGACCCCCAGATCAGAATTTGTTTTGTGTGGCTGTGTTATCATTGCAGCTGTTTAATAATTGGTGTTTTAATTGTTATTTACGATATAAGTGGGATAAAGACATTATTAACCGACGCATTGTGAAGAATTTCACATAATATAATAATAATAATATAAACGCATAGTGGTTTATGATTGGGTCTTAGGTTACCAAATAACAATAAATAACAAATTGGAATTCTAAATTTTTCAGAGGTGAAACTATTGTTGTGTGTTGTAATGTGTTTCAAAAATGAGCGGCCCAGGTTGTTCTTCCGAAGAATAAACGTCAAATGTGCCCTTTGATAATGAGGAAGGAGCAGAGAACGTGTTATCCGGACTTACCCCGTGTAAATGTGGAGCCAAATATGAACTGAGTTGTCAAATTCATTACCGCACTAGTGCAATAATATTTTCATTACCACGTTCATTGGGATAACAAGAATATTACATACCTAAGATGAGTGCGCTATATTATAACTTATCCGACGGTGATAGATAAAAATCATTTAAACTTGGGATTTAGCAAAGTAAGAAGTAGACCATTAGAACAATAATAGCAAAGTCCTAAAACTGTTGTAAATATCGTACTATGTTTGGGTTTTTAAATATTTATAAGATTAAATTAATTTGTCTAAATTTTTTCCTAAATGAACCAATTACATATCTCTTATCATTTCCGAGGTTCCAGTGATGAGCATTTAAATATTTCCCACCCTGTATAAGTTATTAAGTTGTCTATTTCAAATAAAAATAAACTGAATGATTTTTATTAATAATATGTTTTTTCATATAATACATTCTCACTGTATTCTGGTTGTTATCGTTATTTATGTAGTGTAAATCTTAATTACGACAATATCTATACTCGTGTAAGTAAGTCACAAGTAAAATATATTTCTATTTCCATTTAATGTTACTTCAGTGTTTGTTTAATTGTCATTTTACATAAACAATTAGTCAATTTGGATTTAAATTATTCAAAATTAATAAGCAGTCAAGTCATTCATTGATAACCAATCGAGTATATGAATGAAAATTGTATTATCGTCTTATGTAAAAAATGTTAAACCGTACTATAAAATCTCTTTACTTTTATCCCATTTATAAATGTTTGAAGAGATTTACAAAAAAAGCAAATACCTGCTTTGATGGATTTTCTTTGTCATCATTAATTTTCGTTTTACTCTTGAATGAGCTCCTGTTATAAATGAATAAAAAAGCGAGCAACAATTATTTATACTCAACTTTTTGAGTGGTGTAGTTATTTTTTATCAAAACTTTACAAAGCCTCTTGTGCTCCCACGATTGTGCAGGTATTAAAAAAGTTTTATTAAAGTTTACACCAGTAATTCTGTATCAGCTCAGTAGAGGAATTCTTTGTTAAAATTGTTATTAAAAAGAATAGCGTACTGAAGGATTATTTTCAATTATTTTTCTCCAAACTAACATGGCGTTATGATTGTTTTGTTATACACGTCTTGCAGAAAAGACAATGGAAAAGTAATATAGCTCCCTCAAAAAAGTTTTAGTTTTCATTTCTTGATGCTTTTTATTTTTCAGTTGTTCGTAGAAAACCAACCATTTATTTCATAGCAGTCGTTCATCTGAAAACTTTATGTCATTTTGAACGTAATAATCTAAAAAGCGCAATTCAAGTTTTAGTTACATTAAGTAATATATAGTGATAAATAAATTGTTTTATTAAAATCTTTATAATGTCTTCAAAGGCGATTTTAAAGCATAATATTTCCTTAAGCGTTAAATTTTGATCGTTATTACAACTACAGCAAGATGTAGAGCTGAAATGCCTTAAAACTACCGGAAGGGAATTAAAGTTCCCCTCTTAAATGGTCCATTATTTTTGGGAGATTAGCACACTACGTATGGAAACGAAAATTTATCCACATAATTTTCTTATATCTCGATCCGTTATTAGGTAATGGATATCGAGTATTTGGCAGCGATATTACTGAAAAATATTTAACTGCCTCTTTGTCTCAAAAACCTACCAAACTTTCAACAAAAACGATTTAGCCAAACGAAGAATATAAATTAACAGGTGTGTAAATAGTTATATATTTTAAAAAATATGTTTTTTTTTAATCACTTATGAGTAATTAACGTTGGCATATTTCCGCTACCAAGGCATACTTGGCGTGATCTGAATTTTTTTAAGATCGTTTTGGAAATAACTGCAAATATAATTACAGACAGGCATTTCCGCATTGTAAATCTCAATTGGAAAAGTAGCTTCTGGTACAAAATTATGTCGATTGAACAACATAATCCCAAATGAACAACTGAATCTGCTCAAAAAATTGATTTGTTTGGTTATAGAAGCAATGAAAATAACCAACCAATCTCATTGAATTACAGCATTGAGCTAGTTAGCCAAATCCATAATCGGAGAAGATCAAGATCAAGATTACGAGACACAATAGAGCTAGTTAAGGCAGAAGCACCACTTATGGTCACCTAAAGGGAAAATATAGAGCTTGCTCCCTATAATTAGTTATGGAAGCTTTAAAAAAAATCCTTCGAAGCGAAGTCATATACTTTCAAGTGTCCTTTTTCGGAATAAATATAACAAATAACTTGAAAATTTTAATTTTCAAAAGTTTTTAATATTTATACAAAAAATTACAAAATTCACAATTTTTAACCATTTGTTTCCTCCTTTTAGTCATAAACTCTACTTGGTCAGTCCGGGTACAGATTAGGTTTTAAAACAAAATAAGTATATTTATAAATAAAGGTCAAAAAAATAATAATTATTAGGTTTATAACTAATCTTTTTTATATAAATCAACGATATCTGAGAATTTTCTTATCGATCTTCTTTCGTCTTGTTCCAAAATCGGTTCGGACAGGTGGCCTATTATATCTTTCTTACTGATGATCGACATGCCGTTTCCTATTTAATGAAAGCTTGTCTTATGTTTGTCCAGACTCTTTAAGCTTTTAATCGTGTATTCTTAGGAACGAGTTAAAACCGTATTGTTCCGTTTCTTGGAGAATTTTCGCTAATTTTATTCCTCAGTTGTTGATGGCGGCACATTCAATATAGTGCTAGCCCTCGAAATGGTCAATCCTTCCGTTTAATGCTTTTTATTTTTGCCGGAACACATTGAAAATTATGATGTTTCTGTATTCTTCCTTTTTGAATAGTTTTCGGCATTTTTGACTGAAATTAAAAAATAATAATTGGGATTAAAACATTTAAAAAATCTAGCCAGAAGGCCAGAATTTCGGAGTTCGATTAACAATCACGCCGTATGGTCATGAGTAGAGAAATATTCATGTTTCGTTTCCAGAATGGCCACCCATTATTTTTATAAAAAAATTGTTTATTCTTCAACCCACCAAATTAATATTTAAAAGAAGCAAGAAAAATTCCTTAACACAAGAAATTTTACTGATACAAATAGAAATGTTCAAGCTACAATTTTAACGGAGGAGATGGAATTGAGAATATTGTTACATTTTGAAGAAAATCCCTATGACTCAACCCGAAACTGCGCACGAATATATGACGTTTCCCAGGGTTCAGTAATAAAGAAATATAAACGTAAACCTTATAGTGTAATGCCAGTTCAAAAACTGTTACCTGCAGATCCTATCTCGCGATTACAATTTTGTCAGCAAATAATTCACAGGCAAAACCACGAAGCAATTTTTCAGAATATTCTGTGGACGGATGAGGCATCAGTCACAACTGCAGGATGTTTCAATAGGAAAAACATGCACTACTGATCGTTTGAAAATTCCCATAAATATAAAGAAATTCAATTTCAAGGGCGACAATCTCTTCAGGTAAAATGGTAATAATCGTATGTTCTAAAGTTTAATTTATTTTTTTAAAAGGTTTGGTGCGGAATAATTAATTATAGAGTAATTGGACCACTTTGTTATGAAGGAAATTTAAATGGCGAAAGGTATTTTGGTTTTTTGCGAAATGAAATTGAAAATTTTTTGGACGATCTCCCCATAGGAATCACTAGGAACATCATTTGGCAACAAGACGGTACGCCATGCCATAACGTTGTAAATGTCAGTAATTATTTAACTGAAAATTACCAGGAGTGGATTGGAAAATATGGAACAATTAGTGGGCCACCGAGAAGTCCAGATCTAACGCCCCTAGATACCTTTTTGTGGGCGCATTTGAAGAATAAAATTTGCGCGAAAGACACTTTAACATTAGACATTATACGAGAGCAGCTAGTTCTAGAAATTCAGTACCTAAATGATAATCGGCATATACTGAATAATGTGATTCAGAATTTAATTAAGCTGTGCATTGCACAAAATGGCGCACACATTGAAAATTTTTTGTAGTTACTTTTATTTTTTATGTTGATGGTTAATTAAGTTGTTCGTGTGCTGCCAGTTAATTATTGTTAATTAGTTATTTGGAAAAAATATATGTAGGTAGGTATGTGGGTATGAATAAAAATATGAATTTATGGTTTTCACGGTTATTATTGAAATAAACATATAACAATTATACATTTTTGAAATCAGAAACACGAGGCGAATCCAAATATGTAAAAATATACAGGATGTTCCGTTTAAAAAATGTAACTTTAGAACATCCCTCGTGTAGTAAAAGGTCTATGAAAATTCTGATAGCAGATCTGAAATTTGCAGAAAAAATTACATAAAGTACTATTTTGAATTTTTAAAATTCAATAACTGAAAGTGGTCATAAGTGGAGTAGTTGCCTTAAGTGGTGCCGCTGCCCTATATTAATTAAATCATATTTGCAACCAGATAAAGAACATCACAAAAATGCTGCATCCAGCATTTGCCCATCTATACACTTGTGTGTAGCCGCCTCATTGTTAGTAAACTCCGAAATTTTTTTAATGAACTTAACCTCAAATCGAATTTAATAAATTTATTAGTTTATTTAAATTTTAAATGCCAATTTCTTGAAAATTAAAGTCACAAATCGTTTCAAAATTGCTTTCTGCAGCGCTCCAAATACTACTGATATCTAGTTTTATTTGCCTTAGACAAATTCGTTTCCTCCAATTCGTCTGCAAAATTGTACCTTAAGTTGAAGTAATTAAACTTACACGATGACGAGCCAAAATTGCTGGCAATTATATTCAAAGTTTGGCAACAATTTAGATTTTATTAGTTACAGTGTTGGTAGCTTGGAATTCAATATTAATTTAACAGCCTTCGTCTTAAGAGCTAATGAATTTTCGGTACAAGGTGTTGACGGTTATGCGTCTGAACTACAATTGAAATGTGTTTTTTGCACATAAAATTTGTTGTTTCGTTTCTATGATTCACCTCTAAAGTGAATAATGAAATTGATTAATATTTTTCTTCGTCAAAATATGCATATACAGGGTGGTCCGAAGTTTACCTGACAAACTTCGACACGTGATAGAGGGACTTAAAATAAGCCGAAAAGTTCCTATCAACTTACATCCTTGGGGATTGCTAACAAAGATACAGGATGTTAAAGTTTTGTGAAAAACAAACAATTTTTTTAATAACTCTAAAATTACGAAAGCTATCAACTTGAAGTTTTAGGGGCGGTGATGATTTTTAAGTCTCTATTGTTTCATAAAATCTTATCTTTGTACTGCCTCCAGTGGCGCCGCCAGAGGGGTGGGGGAGATGAATTTTTTCGCCGAAACTATGTTACGCCACTGTTTTGTGCAGTTGATTTTGAGATTGTTCGATTCAGTGTTCAATTTGGAAGAAAGAAGGTATCTTTTAGTTTTTTTCGTACTTTTCGAGTAAAATAGTAAAAAGCATTTTCATGACTAAACTTTATTGAAAGTTTACCATTTATTTCATAAATTACAGAATTTATGTAAAAACTAAGACCATAAATAAAACTCATTACCAAACAGTGAAACACAGGAAATTAAAGAAGTTGCTCAAATTGGAGCCCATTCACTTCAATACATTTATGACACCTCTGAATTGTGGAATTGACAGCGGTGGATACTTGATGATGATTTTCCCTCATCTCATTGCAAGCTTGTTGGATACGCTCAAGTAGCTGATCTCGCGTTGTCACCGGTGTAGCATAAACTTTTTCTTTTAAATAACCCCACATATAAAAGTCTAAAGGCGTGAGGTCAGGTGATCTTGGTGGCCAGGTCACCGGACCTCTTACAATATTCTCCTGGGCGTTATAATTGTTTCCCACACGACCTATCCATCTCTCAGGATAATTAGCGCCCAACCATTCGCGCACCACCCGTCCAAAATGCGCCGGTGCTCCATCCAACTGTATCCAACTTTGATTTCGTACATCAAGGGGAACATCTCCCATTATTTCGAGAAGGTCATGAGTGAGGAAATCCCGAAACAATTCTGCATTTAGCCTAGGCGGCAAGAAGTGTGGGCCACAAGTGTTGTTGCCAATAATACCCAACCAAACATTTACACTAAATTCATTTTGAAATGATCGAAGGCGGGTTTGGTGAGGATTTGCGTGTGCCCAAACATGCATATTATGGCGATTCACTACTCCAGCTCTGGTAAACGTCGCCTCATCGGTCCATAATATTTTTTCTTAATAATTCGGGATTCCCCTTACGGAGTTAATTAGCCAACGACAAAAAATTTTAACGCTACTCTGTATCACCTGGATGTAAATTTTGTACGGGATATAAATGATAAGCTTTTCTGTGGTCTCGATGTAATACTCGTAGCACTTTAGACTTGGATGTTCCTAATTGTTGTGCTGCCCTGCGAGAACTTAAACTTGAATTTTCGCCAAAAGCTTTAAGAATTCTTCCGTTTCCATTTCTTCAAATATTTCTTCGATCTTCATTTCTATTTTGTCGGTTATATCGCAATCCCCTTTCGCAAAAATTGCGATGGGTGTCTGTAAAAACTTGAACATTTGGTCGTCTCCTATTTGGATACCTCCTTCGGTATTCTCGAACTGCCTGTTGAGCATTTCCATCACAAAACCCATAAATAAAATGAATATCAGCATACTCTTCATTGCTGAACAATCTTGGCATCTTGTAGCTTGGTACACAACACTAACACTAGTTTTGACATGTCAACCATTGACTGACAACACTGTTTCATTGTTTACCAAAGGCAACTAGGATTATTAATTAATTAATTAATTTTATCATTAATGTAGGAAAGGTTTTACTGTTTTAGTAGAGAAAGCAGAAATAGCCGTTAAAAAAATTGTTTGTTTTTCACAAAACTTTAACATCCTGTATCTTTGTTAGCAATCCCCCTAAGGATGTAAGTTGATAGGAACTTTTCGACTTATTTTAAATCCCTCTATCACGTGTCGAAGTTTGTCAGGTAAACTTCGGACCACCCTGTATAGAGCTTCACGGCCTACTGTAGTTAAATAACCGGTTACTTAAACCTAGGAAATACAGGTAAAGGTTGATTTAATAATTAAGTCGAAAATTTCACTAATTGCCTGACTGAAAAGGATCATTCAGGTGAAATGCCGTGAAACAAGTACTAATTGAAATAAAAAAGCACGTTTATAATTTAATAAACAAAATATTCTTTGGTGTACTTATCTGATTCAATTTATTTCACTAATGAAATTTTTGTAAAAATGTAAATGTGTTTTAAGAAAATAATTCTAGAGAATATTTTGTGGGAAAAAAAAACAGAATCATTAACAACAAAGAATTTTTCTGGCATTTCTAATAGCCTTAGACGATTTAGTAATAATTTCAAAATAATGACTACAATCAAAGTCATAACCTTTTAGCAGTGGTCAAAATTCAAAAAATTGCAAAAAAGTTTGCAATGCAAATATCTGATTAGTTATATATAGAGATCGGAAGGTACCGATAAATTCCAAAGACGACTTTCACGTAGGTATAATATATTGTAAACAAACGCCTAATGAAAATTTCCCAAACAATATGAAATAATAAAATATTCTTATGTACTATGCAATGGAAATGAAAGTAATTGGACAGCTTGAAGATATAAAAAACGATTACTTACTGACCGTCATATTGACGGGGAAGTGCTTGTTATTCTCGAGTGTCCAATAGCAATACGAATGCATAGAGATATATATTGATTCGAAATGAATATACTTTAAATATGTAGTATTCATAAAACGTATATGAATAACACGTAGATACGTAAACAATGTGAAATTAAAGGCAATGGAAGTTAATTTTTTTTAAATGTCTTGTTCAATTCCTTCATAGGATAAAATGAACATATTTATGGGTTAGTGATTTTCCGGAGTTGTAAATTAAAGACAGAATTATATCGCACAATTTGTAAAAAATTGCTTTCGTGGAAAACCAAAGCAAATGACACATTTCCTGAGACAGTCATAAAAAGTGTGTGAGTTATAATTAGGGCTGTCAAAAAATCTTCCGTGGGACAGTGGCGTACGCGAAATTAACTAATACGAGAAACAATAAACTGTTACAATTTATAACAATGTATGTAAAACTTACCCTCTTAACTAGTTTGATGAACTAGCTTACTTATCACAAACTGGAGAAGACGTGTAGCCATTTTGCAGCATCAGGTATATTTCAATGGTTGTCTCCATGAGTGATGTGCGCTTTGGTAAAAATATATTCTTATATTTTAAAAACGACTGTTCGACATCTACTGATGTAATACACGCATACGTAAATTAGTCTTTGAACTCACTTAACGGTTCTGGGGCTGCACCATCACATATTTGTCTTAATTTGGTGAAACCGGTGTCTTTATTTAACACACTTGCGAACTTTTCTTTAACGCGCTCATTTGTTGCGTCACCTATAGCGTGTAGCAGTAGATTTATTTCGTCCACTATTTGCAATGACTCCGCTAATGACAATGCACTGTTTTCTAAGTTTTTATGCTTTTATGTAATGGTTTATAGTTCTTCGTAATATTTTTTAAAGCTGTTTCAACGGAAATATCTTCGATTTTGTCTGGCTTTCCTTAATAGCTGCAGCCTCATCTGGATTGAATTGTAGTATCATAACTTTTATTTGTTGGAAATATTCAGCATAATAAAGCGCTGCCTGCAACCATGTTCCCCAACGTGTAAGAATCGGCTTTGGTGGTTCAGGAATACCGGGACACTTGCTATGAAATGCACGGAGACTTAGGAGATTTAAGAAACACTTTTTTTGTACTTGCTATTGATGCATCCACCTCTGGAAAACCTTTTCGAATAGTTTTTGTCACAAGATGTAAAGCATGCACTTTACACGTAACATGTATAAACGTACAACCTTGTTCTTGCAGAGAACGGCCTACCGAACGCATTGTCACGGCGCCATCAATCACAAATATCAACACTTGACTTTTTGACAGTTCAAATTTTTCTAACGTCTCCAGCACCACCCTGGTAATTATTTCGCTAGTACACTGACTTAATCTTTTGCTAGCTAGTAACAGTGGAACTATCGGTTTAAGAGGGTCCAGTACTCGTACTATAACATTTAAAATAGAATTTTTTTACAATCTGTTGTCTCATCAACAGATAACCACAGCCGTGTATTTTTTAATTCATATTTCATCTTATTTACCGTGTCTACGTGTACAGTTGGTAGATAGTTACATAACGTTGTCCGACTTGGTAACTTCACCTGGGCATTGTATTTATTCCAGAACCCTCGAAATGGTTATTTATCGAGTATATGCAGCGGAACATTACAGGCAATCAGCATTAATAGTAAATCAAACATAAACTGTGTTGTCTAAGGCCCGCCATTTTTTTTATTTTTATAGTGTACACTATTTACGTGTAGTCCACGCTCAGCACATCAAATCTTTCTCGCACACTTTACAAATTATTTTAGCACCATCATAGAATAAATCCGGGAATTCACCTATTAATTTATTCACTTTGTCAGCAGATGGCCGTTTGGAGATGGAACCACCAATGCTTATGGTTTAGTGGGTACCTTAATATTAATAATATACTTCTACTCTTCTTATAGCTAGTTAAAAATACATATGCGTGTTAGTGTTACATTTACCAACACTTTCAGCCCTTAGTATTAACTTTTGATGTTACCGAACTCGCCGAAAGACCCACAAGGTAAGATATTGTGTCATATGTCAACCCTGGAGTTGACGTCTCATTTATCGCTACCTCCCGCTCTAGTTATATATGAGCAAAACATCTGGACCACTTGAACTAAGATTAATAGAACACAAATCAATGTTAAAGATTTTCAGGTTGATAAGTGCACATTGACAAAACTTATTGCTGTAACGGACACAGATTTAGGTGCAGACGGTAAGAAATTGTTAAAAAATAGATACACCCCTGCCTGTATTCTGTACATTTACCAAATTCTGCACACCCACCATGCACCGTACATCAAAAAATTTTCGTTAAAATTTAAATGCTTTAAATCTATGATACGTGCTCAACTATATTAATGTTAAGGATGAAAAATAAGCAAACTTATTTACCTCAGACCATTTTTTGAAATGTCGTGTTTTACTCAGGAAATAAATATATACGATTACAAATGTGCACTGGGAGTCGAGGGACATTACCTTATGTTTGTTGCATTGTAACAGTAGTCAGTGGACTATTTTTACATGCTGTCTGTCAAATGTCAGTCTTATTTAATTATTTTTAGAATAAGATGTGTTGCGGCTATTATGTTCAGATTATTGTAACGGTTTTGAAACTTTCGCAGGAATTTCTAGCAGTCTATACGCAGTTGTATGTCAAATCTTATGCAAACTATCCGGTTATAAAGGTGAGGTTTACTTCTGCAATATGGAACAAGTATCAGACATTATCATATAATGTCACTCCACTCAAATAATTGTATTCCCTAAAATTACATACTATTGATAATAACTGTTGTACGAGGATGTTGTGTGACCCAGTAATTCAGATATTTGCGTATCAGTTTACTTCTTGACCTGTTGCATTGATAAGTAGTTTAGAATGTCTTGGAAATCAGTATTAAGTAAAACTTGACTCCATAATTGGCAGTATCAAATAATTCAAAGTCACTGGTTTTTACTAAGTTAGGGACAAAAATATTATACTGATTTGAATACAAACTGCAACACCTAATATTAGCTAAGGAATTTGTTTGAAATTTTTACGGAAAAAGTTCTTCAATGTAACAAAGAATTATTGCTTCAATGTTCAACGAAACAGTTTGTATTATGTATTATATTTCGAAGGCTTCTTGGTAAAAATGAATAAATTCATAAATTTCATTATTCACAACGCCTAGAGTTCGAAAAGTTCAAAATTATCGTCAGTCAGACTTTGAGTGTGGTCGGATTATTGATATGAGGAAGGCCGGATTTTCTTTTTAAGAAATTGCCAACCGCGGAGACCGTAATGTGGCAACTGTGTTAAGAAATTGGTTAAGGTGGTCTGAAGAACGTCTTCACAAGCGTCGCTGCTGGTCTGGACGTCCTAGGAGGACTACAAATCGTGAAGAACGTCATCTAAGAAGATTGGCTGTAAGAAACAGGTTTTTCACAACACGAGCTGTGGAAAATGATTGTATAGGAACTTTAGGACAAAGGGTATCTATGGCGTCCGTATATCGACGAATAATTTCTTTTGAACTTCGTTCCAACTGACCTTTCTTATGCCCACCCCTTATTCCATATCAACGTGCCTGCAGGCTGAAGTAGAATAATGAGCGAATGCATTAGACATAGGAGTGGCATCATGTGGTCTTTAGTGGCGAATCCCAATTTTGTTTGTGAGCCCAAAATGGACGAGGGAGGTTGAGACGTTTCCGTGGCGGCGAGGGACTTTACAACTTGCCGTTGATCGTCATACTACCCGTACACGTGGAGTGATGGTTTGGGGTACAATATGTTGTAGGAGTAGGTTACCTTTAGTTTTCGTTCAGGGCAATTTGAACGCGGCCAGTTTCATAACCAGCGTGTTAGAACCTATAGCAGTGCCATATCATCGGGGGTTGATTAATCCAATTTTGCAACAAAATATGCTCTCCCCTACACGGCAAGAGTTACTACATAGATTTTGGATGAAGCTAATGTACATGTGCTTTCATGGCCTGCACGTTCACCCCATCCCCAACCGATAGAACATGTCCGAGATATGATCGGTAATTTACCCCCCATTGTCAGAGATCCTCAGCTTTGTATACAAGAAGCTTGGAATGAGCAAGACGACATTGATCATCTAATATAAATTGCACTGAGTAAATTAGTGCATATATAATTATGGTGGGAGAACCCATTATTGATTATCTTTTTTATTTGTTATTCTTAGTTCTGAGGTTGGAACCTTTGGAACCACTGACGTGGTTTTCCACAAAACATCATTAACATCATGTACTGCACTCGATGTGCGTTGCGGCATCCAAGTTGGCATAATCTGGAGATGATTAAAACTAACCTTATGCAAGCAATGTATCCTATACAGATCGAGCCAACCCACTAGATACACGACTAGCGGTTGGCTCGCTCTGTATATACCTAAATTATTGTTACGGTTCAGTCAACTGATTAACCAATAGAGCTGACTTTATGGGATAGGCCCTCTGTCACATTTCATAATATTTTTACACTTTGTAATTTCTAAACTTTCAAGTACATCCAGCTATCTAGTATTTGTTACATTCCTAATTAATCTTAAATCGCCACTATCTATTTTATGGTTGTTCTCAAACGCATGTTGGGCAACACTAAACTTCTTTAAAAAAAATGGTTTCATAACCGCCTCTCAAGTCACCGAAGAAACTCTCGAAAATCCTAGGATTTTGTGTTGGGTAGAGAGAGAGAGAGAGAGAGACGGGGCCTTACAGTTTATTGTGGAGTCCAAATCACATCTGGGGCATCGACAATTCCCTCTCCCATCTTAGTCCGAAACAAATTACAAATAAGATTTGTAACTTGCTCCAGAATGGAATTGAACCATCGATATATCTATTTACCGAGTGAATAGCTATATGCGCTTTACCCACTCGGCTACAATGCTCTGTTCTACCGCATTCGAGATGAGCCATATGTTCCTTTAATCTACTTTGAATTGATTGTCTAGTTTGTCCAACTTACTTTTTATTACAGTCCTTACAGCTTATTTTCTAAATCCCAGCAGTTGCACCGTCGACTATCAAATTGATTAATTTACCCCATTGCACCACCTAGTTTCTCAGTGATTAATTGCGATAAATTTTGATCTCATTTCACGTTTGTTCATTGTTTCCAAGTATTCTGATACCACAGACCTTGATGGACTGCCTTGAGGATTTACTCAAATCAAACGGTCAAGATGTAGTAAAAGGATAGGTGTAACAAAAAAGCATGTCATAAACTCAATGGCAGATTCTAGGCAACAAATAGTGACGATATGACTTAACTTATCTCTATGCGAAAATGCTTCCAAAAATTTTTATGGACCTTTAATGTCGAAAATAAAAAATGAAAAATTTGCTCTAACTCTGGAGTCCTTGTAAGATATCTTCTTTAAATTTGGTACAATATAGCACTAGTAGTAGTTCAATATTTTAAGTAATTATGGTCAGTTTAACTCGATTCAAAAGACGAGAAGTGGGGGTCATGTGACCCATTTACCCCCCATTTTTTTTATGGGCACACCAATGGCAAAGAAATAAATTTTTTTTGAAAATAAAATTATATTTTAAAAGTTTTTTACTCTTACCTTTTTTTTCTACGTGCTTTAGTTTTCAAGCATTTAGCTTATTGGAATTGTGAATTAAAAGACAGAATTGATCAAATTTTTTGGGATAAGACTTTTAAATCGAATGAAATAGTGTCCTCTGAGTAAACAAGCCATGTAATTTTAACAAAATAACTTTTTTTGGAACTTAGTGTAAACAATTTATTTTAAATAATTACTTTATAAATAAATAAGCAACACAATTACCTAATTAAATAATTTAAAATTTCATAAATTGAACAGAAATTTATTCAGGCTTTATTTTATTACTTTAGCAAGTGCTCAAAGTGACCTCCGCCTTCATCAATACATTTAACACATCTTTTCAAAAATGAAAATATGATTTTATTAAAAATTTGTTGCTTCTGGCGAAAACTATCTGCAGTATTTTTAATTCTCTCTCTGAGATGTTCGACACTATCAACTTGCACAGAGTAGACCTTTTCTTTCATATAACTCCAAAAAAAAGTCAAGGGGATTTAAGTCTGGCGAGCGGCTAGGCCACTTTATGGGTGCTTCTGCTCCTCGCCCAATCCAACGCTCTGGAAATTGTTCCCCCAAAAAGTTTCTGACCTCACGACTATAATGAGGGGGTGCCCCATCTTGAAGGAACCACATGTTTTCTTGTATCGGTAATGGTACTTCTTGAAGGAGATTGGGGAGATCATTTCGGAGAAAACTTAAATATTCTGTCCCCGACAGACGGTGCGGTAGAAAAAATGGTCCAATTAAAAAATTATCCACAATTCCTACCCATACGTTAACTGAAAAATTGTTCTGATAATGCGTCTATTTTTTGGCTCTCGAATTTTCGTCGGCCCATAAATGTGAATTGTGATGATTTGTCACGCCATTTCTAGTAAAAGTAGCTTCATCCGTTGACAAAATATTCTTAACAAAGTTATCATTTTCTAAATTCTTTTGTCACAACCATCTACAAAATACAAGCCTAGAGGCATAATCTCCTGGTTGTAATGCTTGAACAGTTTGAACATGGTAGGGGTACAGCTGTTGTTCATGTAACACTCTCCAGACTGCCATATGGGACATTCCTACTTCAGCCGCTAAATGCCTAGTACTTCTATCAGGATTTTCGTCAATGAGGTCTAATACCCTTTCCTCGGCGTCGCGTTCGCGTATTCGAGGTCACCCACAGTTTCCTACTCTGAATTCTTTAAAGCTACCACTTTCCCTTAATCTACGGTCTATTGCCAAAAAAGTACGTCGATCTGGTGTGTGCCTGTTCGGGTACTTTGCAGCGTCGTCTAGCTGCAAGAGCTCCATTGCTATGGGACTCACCTTAAAATCGGATGCTTTAATGATACATAATTAAATTATTTAATATCCCACCTTACCTAATACTAAATGCATATCACTCATCTCTGCAAAAGTGTAATTTGCCATTTTATTTTTTTAGAAAATTGAGCACTAACTAAGAAGCAGTATTAATAAGAAATCAGTAAACAATTTGACATAAATAAAACAATGGTACATTGTTTACTATTAGCGACTGTCAGTTGTTTTCTAACGCACCTACTCTAGTTATTGTACATTTTCTCTTATTTCCTTTTACTAATCAGTAAAATTAACATACAAAATCTGAGATTTTGCAAAAGAAATGTCTGTGAATAAGACATTATTATTATTTTATTATTAATTGTTATGAAAATTTTGGTATACCATATTTTCATCACATAATATGGTTGAAGTTATTAAGTTATCGAAAGGTTAAATGATTTTATTACATGCAGGATTTACATTTTTAATCTTAATTTTCCTTGAAAATTAAAGCACATAGGTAAAAATATAACAGTAAAAAAAGTTTTAAAATTGAATTTTATTTTCAAAAAAATTAATTTGTTTGCCATGGTGTGTCCATAAAAAATGGGGGGGGGGGTAAATGGGTCTCATGACCCCCACTTGTCATCTTTTCAATAGAGATAAACTGATCATAATTAAAAATTTTAAGGAAGACATCTACAAAGACTCCGGAGTTAGAGCAAATTTTTCGTTTTTTATTTTCGACTTTAAGGACCCATAAAAATTTTTGGAAGCATTTTCGCATAGAGATAAGTTAAGTCATATCGTCACTATTTGTTGTCTAGAATCTGCCATTGACTTTATGAAATGCTTTTTTGTTACACCCTGTATTCATATTCAACTCACTAAATTTTGCATGACACAAAATTGCTTACGATTCAATATTAGTTTATTGGAACAGAATGAACTCAAAACGGCAAGTTTTAATTTTCTAGTTCATCGCCAATTAAGCATCCCCCTCAATAAGAAGAGGTTTGAAAAAAAATAGGTATTGATTAAGGATATAACCGTGAATAATGAATATTCTGAGAGTTTAGTTGAAAAAAATAATTATGAAACTTGAATTTAAACACACCTAGAAATTCCTCTACCTTTCAAAATAATAGAGAAAATCCGATATTTGTATCGATTCCAAACGATCTTCTATTCACCTGTGGTATTGGTTAGATTTTTAAGCATATAGGTATGAAAGTGATTGAATCATCGGGAAATAAGCTACAACAACTTTTGAATAATCCAAAACACAAAATTGTAACAAACGGAAAGTCAGTGATTTACGAAATTATCTGTAAGAATATAATTAAAAGTATATCGGACAAATTAGGCGATCGATTCAAACTAGATTTAAGGAGCGTATGGCTCGTCTTTAATGTGGTACAACAGGTAAGACTAGTGTTGCCTAGCATGCGTTTGAAAACTGCCAGTAAATAGAAAGTAGCAATTTAAGATTAATTATAAATATAACATATACAGGACAGCGGAATGTATTTGAAAGCTTAGAAATTACAAACCATAAAAATAGTATGAATAGTGACAGAAGGCCAATCTCATATAGTCTCCTCTATTAGTTAGCCACGGTTCACCGAACCGTAACAATAATTTCGGTATAAATAGTATACATTGGTTAGTTTTAATCACTTCCAGATAATGCCAACTTGGTTGACGAAACGCACGTTGAGTGCAGTATAATATAGTGTTTTGGTGTTTTGTGGAAAACCACGTCAGTATTTGATTGATCCTTATTGAAAATTGAATCAATTATTTGTTACATTAAAGTACCTTTTCAATAAAAATTTCGATAAATTATTTAACTAATATTGGGTTTTTATTCATCAGTATATTAGTAATATCATAATCGTGTGTAACAATTAACATGTCTTTTAATGCACAAAAGCTTGTCTAAAAACTATTATTTATTATATTATTTATTTAAGGAGACGATGTTTATTAGCGGTTATATTGTTAAAACCCTCGACAAATGACGCATAAGACTTCTATAGTACAAATGAATAATAAGCATGGAGATAAAATCATTTGATCAAAAAACGTTTAACGCAGATTTCTTTTAAACATTTTTTTCTACCGTGTAACTTAATAGATAGTTATCAACCATCTTATTATAATAGTTATAAATGTGTAAAAATAGTACAAGATTTTACACGCCACGGGCCACAGATAGCTTGCATAGAAGGTGGCGATGTATCATAGTCATTAGAGAATGATTAATTTCTAACATAAATTAAACGAAAAATACGTCATTAGTGATGTGTTATTTTAAAAGTAAGTTTTTTCGTGTTAAAAAAGAGTAAAACTTACACTACGGGCAATATTAAGATTAATGTATATAATTTAACATTTATTTTAAGTGCGAATTCTCTTATTAACTAGATAATTTGGATAGTATGGTTTTTTGTTCATCTTTATTTCTGTAAGACTTAATATAATCCATACTGTCTAGGAGTCAGCAGACTGTACATCTCCAAAAATGACGGAAGTCTTTATTTAATAACCCTTTCAAATATGTTTTAGAAAAGACAGAAGACAAAGCCATTGGCCGATAGTTTTATATACATATTAATATTTGCTCTTTTATTATATAACGTGTAACAAAAGTACGGAATAAAATATTTTTCCCGTTGATAGGTTATCAAAAAATCTCGGACGCGTAAATTTTTTATACCAATGAAGCATTTGACTTTTTCAATAAAATAAAATGTAGTGGACAAAAAGACTTCTGCAGGTTAGATTTTGCTGTTAGTTTATTTCACGGGCAGGGTTGGAAAACATGTTTTTTTTTTGTTTTAAAACAGTTTTTTTTAGGGTTAAAAGAAAACAGTATTAAAATGTAAAATATGTTTTAGAACAACAATTTTATGGACTTCTGGGATTTCCGCAACATACCAGATGGTCCGGACGAATTAAACTAAATTGATATTGCCTCCGGGAGAAGTCCTAACTGTACTACAAACATAGGAATTACATAAAATGGTCTCTTCGAGCATTATGAATGAAATAGTTTAGTTGTACTCCGTTCATTCATATGAGCACATAAAAAACTGTTTATCTGGGCTCGCAGAGCGACCCTTTGTCGAACCTCAGTCTGGCATAGTTTTCTAGCATAGGCACGCATAAATGTAAAAAATGTATTTATATAATACCGCGCGCCCATGCTAGACTTTCTTATGTGCTTGTATGAGATGAATGGACTATAGAAATGTTCTGTGACCTTGCTGTTGATTCCTCATTGGCGACTCCCAAAATCTTCGTATTTATGAATGAAAGGGGATAGAAGTCGCCAAAGCGATTAATTCTGAGCAGGACTTTTAGTTTTACCACGTTTTACCCTAGATTTATCTGGATTTAACTAGATTCAACAGGAACTTCAGAAGGTAGAAACGCGTTTTGAAATGACAGATGTATAGTTTGTACAAAGTCAATTGAAATCGTATAAAAACTAAAAGCCTGCAAAAACCGTCGGCATCTCTTTATTGTACATGGGCGGAGGTAAATAGAAATGCTTGTCATAAGAAAATGTTATACTTGTTTGAAAATTGTATTAATTTTTATTATTTTTTGTTTATTAGATAGGCTATTTTTGTTCATTTCGCCAATAAAATATTTTTGAAATATTATATCAGTTTTAGATATAAAGTCTAAATATTTAAATTTACTGGGTTTAGTTTTAAAGTTAACCCATACTATATTGAAATATGTTATTGCTCTGCAAGGACCAACGAGAAGGTATGAACATATCCTTGCCAGGATGAGGGAATGGGACAGGTTAGATTAGCGAGGGGCAAGGATGTTATATAGTAAAAAATAAAATAAAAGTTTCTTCTAAAATAAAAATAAAAATGTAAGTTTCTTAACCAAAGCAAAGAATTAGTACCACAAAAATAAATATTTGTTTAGATAAAACATAAATAAAAACAAAATTAAAATATGTCTCTAGAATAAAATAACTTAAATTAAAATTTCTTGTCAACTAAATAAAATATATTCCAAGAAATGTAACAATAAAAAAGTAAACTTCATACCTAATATAATATCTAAATATTTTGTTCTGAAAATATATGTATATTAAAAAAGTTAAAGGCTAAAAGTTGACGCGTCATAATCTTCACTTTCTGAAGAGGAATCATTACCAGGTTGAATTATAATCGGCGCATCTAGATACACTATATGCCTGTTTAGTTTACGATATTCTCTGATTTTTTCCAAATAATCTACCCGAAGTGCTACTATACGTCGTGATTCCATAATTACCATACGACTGTCAAGTTTTTTATGTTTAAAACCGCATTCTAATAAAACATTTCGTAGTGTATCTAAAGAACTATAATTATAATCAGGATGATCGCTTAATTTTTCTCGAATCATTTTTAACGTAGGAACTATATTTTTTTCATACATATTATAAATTATACGCCGTATTACATCTTTGGTAGCATCATCAATATTTTTTAATTTCATATTTTTCCGTTTCCTATTTGTACCGTGATCTATAACATCTCCTTTTTTAATTACACGATAAATTGTTGATTTTGATATTTTAGTTAATTCGTTAATACGTTCTATTATTTCTTTCTCACATTTTTCACGATTTTCGCTTTTTAAACGTTCATATATATTTAAAATAATGCGTTGACTTTGTACGTGTAAATCTTTATTTTGAAACTCTAAATTTATTTCGTCTTCCTCGACAATAACAGGCTCAACTATTTCGGGATTTTCGGGCGTTATTATATTATCTTCTGTTTCAAATGGCCTCCAGAAAGCCATGGTAAATTAGTAAATACCTAATACAATATCTTAAATACCTTTTATGTAGTAATAAATATTTACCAATATGAACACTAACAATAAGTATAAACCGAACCACCTTGATATTATAATAGGTATTTCTGCACTGCACTGGACAAATGTAATAAATAAATAGGTAACATCCGAGTCCATGTTGACTCCTGACTGATATAAACTCAAACACCCACCGACCAACCGGATTAACGAATATCCTGATCCCAGCCAATCGTCGCCCATCGTCCTCAAAACATAGCCAATGCTGGCACATCTCACAAGTTTCCGTAATTGCGGAGAAACGATTTAATGAGTTTTTTTTATACTAGTGGGCCTGTCCGTTTTATTATCTTTAAAACACGTAGATGGTTCGTTCAGGCTGATTACATTGCCAGTCTCGGACTCACCTGCACAATTTCAACTACCATTTGATTCTCGATACCATTGCTAAATACATAGGACAAAATATCAAGTTAAGTGCGCACAGTCCTGTGCTTTAACAATGACCAATTTCAATTGACTTCGTATAAACTATACATTATTTAGCTTATTTATTAAATCCTGAATACACTGGTCAGAAATTGACTGACGAGGAAGTTAATAAAGCAATGTCATGTATTTCAGATTTTTATCCAATATAATACGAGAAATTGTGTCATTTCTTGTCGTAGCACCGCCTTTCAAACAATATTTGTTTGCAAAGCGTACAGTAGAAAATATAAGTAATCTCAGAAGCAGTTCATTTCGCCTGAGTTGTTGTCATTAACAAGTCGATTGTTTTCAGCAGTTACATCCACTCTCGGAGTGGAAAGACTGTTTTCTTCGTTCAGTTCGTTCAGTCTAGTACATTTCAAATTAAGAAACAGCTAGGCGTGGACAAAGCTGCAAGGCATGTGACAATTTTTCAACGTTTAAACAAAATGTTGAATATTGTTAAATCATTTTATTTATTATATTTTTTATTAATGAGAATATCAATTATCGCGATATCAAGGAAATTTTAAAGTATTTGCTTTTTATTTTTTTTCTATTGTCTTAATTCATTATAATAATAAGAGGCTTGTTAACTTGTTACACATAAGAGTCTTGTTTCTTATTGTATTATTATCATTATATTTACCTACCACGTAGGTACTTTTACCTTCTACATTATATAGGGGGTATAGATTATAGAAAATGAAAATAATATTTTATACTTTTTGTTTTGTTTATTTTTTTACCTGCCTTGAGTTGTACCCTGAAGAGGAATACAGTTTTTACGACATTTCATTTGTTTTGGGTTTTACTGGTTTTACTACTCGTAAACCGTCTTTGTTTTTTTTTCTTTTTTTATAAAACAGCAATATAAAAAACAATGTTTTAAACAGTTGTTTTAAACAACCCAACCTTGTGCGCGGCTAATAATAATCTAATCGTTATGAAGTTAGTGGCTTTAGGGAATTCGGCAAAAATCAGCTGGTAATAATATACAGGCTGGGGCAATACTGCATCCGACTTCGTACAAAAAATGTTCGTATTTCAATTCTACGTCACATCATCCAAAAATATACAGGTTGTTCCATTTGAAAAAATTGAGAAAATTCAGTTCAAATAGTTGTAAATTTAAAAATTATTTTTGGCCATCTTGTATATTTTTAGGAAGTGAAAATGGCTGAGTGTCATCATACAGATGTCTCATAACTGGTACTAACATATTTTTTCTTAAAATTGATGATTATGACTAGTGATTTTTTTAATATGCACGTGTAAACGGCATAATTTCAACAAAAAAAAAATCATTACATCCAAGTGGTTGGGAGAGAATCAATAATAATACAGGAGTGGAGGGAGACCACAAAGAAGTTTCAAAAATGTTCTGATATATATGGCATTCCATTTAAGAAAATGTTACTTGACCCTGTAGGATCGTCTTGGCTCACCCTGTATATTCGAAAAGAATTTCTGGTTATAGACTTTTTGTCTAGTTTTATAATATGTTTTTAAATCAAGTTTCTAGCTATCATAGACTCCGACATATCGAAGTGAGACGCACTATTGTCTCACCCTGTATAAATATCAGTGAGGTATAACTTTCTAAAACACAACATATCCCAAATTGAATACGGGAGCAAAAAACTTCACATCCATGGACCTCAACCTCATGTAATGTTGTATTGTAAGTTTAGTAGCGAAGAATATGTTCCTGTCGTAAGTCGCATTATCTTCTGCGGACTGCACAGCCATTAGTATCAATAATTGTAAATTGGGTGTAATTAATTTTGTTTTAATTCCATGCCTTAAATAATTCGACCTAATTTTGATTTAATTGTAGCTTCACCAATTAATATCCATCTTCCATCGTACATAATCCTCGGATGTAGTTTTTTGGATTAAATACAAAAGTTTCACGTTTTTCCTTCGTGCTTGTGAAATTAAAATTTTTAAAGCACATATTGTAATTCCTTTCTCAATTAATTTTGAGGCTTTCAGCAACTGCTCTCTAACGTTTGAACTGAGTGTTCTCATTATTGAAATCTAGGCTGACCGCAAACGATGTGGATTCTCGAAATTGTTTCACATGCCTATACGAATTGGCTTTCATTTGGTACATCTATCAGTTTTATGAGTATTGATTAATTTAAATTAAAAAGTCACGTAATAACTATAACTTTAATTAAAATATATCCCTTTGTGACATATTTCATTTTGCCATATACATCAGAGTTTATTAAAAATTTATTTATTACAACCTTTTCTTTGTATAGTCAACTATTTTTTATAAGCCTACGTGTGGTGCATTCTCTAAATTGTATATTGGAGAGACAGAAAGAAAAAGAATTTAAGAACATAAAGATATTTCAAGAAATATTAGTGGGTGCCTTTTTTATATAGTTCAAGTATCGATATACTATAGCTTATTTGTTATCAAAAAACAGCACGAAACCTCGCAATTTGGACAAATCATTCGGCGTTTCTTCGTGTATAGTGCCGACAAAAAAGGGTAAATAATAATACCACCATTCGATTGCCATTTGCTGTCAACAAGCGGCTTAAATTTATCATATACTTTGTTTGGAGGAAGGCACTTTTTTGCCTACAAGTTAGTTAAGCTGGTATGACTATGCTATATCGATAAGTCGGACAGCGGACGTCTTACAGGTCACGTACAGAGGACAATGGCTGATATTGCCCACCAGTGAACATTTGCATGTGTAACAAAGTTTCAGTGTTTTCTGTTGAAAAACGTCTTCTTCGTTGGGGAAACACACTTGTGTAAAGCGAAAATAATGTTTGAGCATCTACGAAGTAATATTTGTAAACTTTGAGACATTTCATATCCCTGATTTATTTTTAAAATGTTACACCGTTAACTTAGTCGCATACCGGGGCTTTTTTTTTTTACAGTTTTTAATTAATTTTGTACATTATGAATGAGATTTAAAGGTTCTTCTAATAACAACGAAAATGTTCTGGTCGTCGAATACTTTCCAGCGCCACAGTTTAGTTATAAATCTCTAGTAATAACACCAAGCTACATAAAATTTACATGTGCAGGGTGTCATCAATGTCGCGTTAGTCGATATCTCATTTATAATATTCATAGCACATAAAAATGTTTCAGATAAAACTTATATCAGACCAAGATGTTTTAAAATTATTTTCAAATTATGCAGGGCATTTTTTCTGGTAGAACTGATACTGGACTCAGTCGACTCCGACACCTCTCGGGAATAGCGCCGACAGATTAACTACAGACACTCTCCACATTCCGCAGGGTTGGTGGCTGTAGATCCCAGAATCATGTGCCCTAAGCAGACGGGGAGTACCTCGAATGACCGCCTTCTGCATTCGGCGTACCAGTCATTCGGCTTTTTAGCAAGTCCGCATGATCCTCAATTCCGAGAGCAACGTAGGCTTCATCCCTCCGAGAACACTAGTTATTAGGACGACCATCTAGACCGAGTAGCCTCGGTACAGCACATGCAATATTTAGTCCGCTTTTCCTCCTTCAAATTGGTTTTTCTCAGCAGAGGCCGAACATTCGATAACGTACATCACCTTGATATTATACAGGGCATTATTATTATAAATTTAATATAAAAGTGGTATACGAAAGTTATGTTTTTTTTTGACGGAACACCTTTTGTAGTGTTGCATATCATTACTCGTGATTCAATTGGCTTTCGGAATTGTTTTTTAAATTCTGTTGCGGCGTTAACAATTTATTCAACCTTGTTCTGAAAACCATTTTTAAGGCTTCCTAATAAAATGAGCCGTACTTCATATTTTCGAAAAACTTTTGCAACTCATCTGTTTGCCAATATACGAAAAAAGTATGGAGGTCTTTTTTGTCGAATTTTGGATATCAATAAAGTGGTAAATCATTAATTGTAAAAAAATGAGAATTAAAAGTTTTCGAAATTTTTTACCTCTATCATTAAAACTGCAGAGATATCGAAACGAACTTTTGACCATTCGATTTTTCTCGAAAATTGACCGCGGGATTATGCAATCAGCATTTTTCTATCTACTGCGCATATGGGTGTAGCCCAAATTGGGAGGGATTAAGGAATCCCTCCCAATTTGGGACACCCTGTATAATATTGAGTTTTCATTTCAAAGAATAATCAAAAAGAATACAGATATACACACGCTTGTTGATTTAGCAAGATATTGTACATAGGAAAATATTATTTCATGCCATAAAAACCTTGCATTAAGTTTTCAAGTGGTAGTTAAATTTTCGAGTTGTGATAAAATCAAATTTTAAAATATGTATGTATCCCTATAGCAGAGTTGCGAAGTTTGTGATTTTGTAAAACGAATAAGGTGAATGTAGCCGATGAAGCAAAGTCGCAAGATTTGTAGTTTAAATTTTTAATAATTCCCAGTTGGTTTGTTAAACTTTCCTGTCAGAAATGGAGGATATATTTTAGAAAAAATTTATAAAAGTACAACATGTCTGTAGCCTCTTTAAAATAAGTGAGTAAGTATTTACAGGTTTAATTTTACGATTGGTTAAATATATGTTGATTCGGAAATAAAGTGAAATCTAGAAATAAAGACATTCTCTAATGGTGGAATAACAGTTTAAATTTTGGGGAATATTCCCGGGAATATCCTCCCCTCATCGGGAATTTAAATATTATATGCATAATGCATTCAACACATTCCGGTTTCATGTACTTTACAAGTATAGAGATGTTCAGACAAGTAATTGAAATAACGAAAATCTCCAAGGTTTAAGCACCTTATGGTTTTACGACGACACACGACATTGTCCAGATGCCAGAAGAACATTACTGTTGTTTGTTATTATTACGCCTTACTTATGCCACGCACGTCCTGACATGCTGATAAGTTGAAACTGGATTGAGTTACTCCAAAGACGAAATTGAGTATTCCCGCCGGAATTTATGAGAACCCCGGTAATTTCCTAGAAATATTCCCCGCCCAGGAATATTCCCGCTGCCGGGGGATATTTGCACATCGCTATGGTGGAATTAATATGAAACATATTTTTCTAAAATCGCCCTACTTGCAAAAAATATATATCTCTTTGTATACCTTCACCATCAGTAGCCAGTGAAAGATATTTTTTCAGCATCTGGCTGACATATAACTAAAATAAGAAACATGTTAAATCCTGAAACGATTCAAAAACTCTCTTATATGTCAAGAGAAGTAAAAAGTTAATGTAACTGCAAACTATAAAGTGTTTAAATTTGGGTTATTTGGAGTAAATAAATGTTTTAGAATTTTCTTTGATTATTTCCTCAATTATTATTTTTTGTATATTGCATTTAACGGGTTTGTGAGTACCGGGCAATTAGCGGAATAAATAAATAATAATAATAATAATAATGTATCTTTATTAGCTAAAAAAGCTACAATTGAATTACAAAAAATATATATATAAACAAGTACATTATACATTTTTTATCTTATGTCAAATCTAAATATATAGTAACTATAAATAATTACAAATATCTTTGTATCCTAACCTAACTTAGCGTAATATTACCTAACCTAACCGTAAATAATCAGAATTGTTGTTTAACATAACTAATACACAGTTTAGTAAAGACATTATATTTTTCGCAGTATTTTATTTCATTTGGTAAACCATTAAATATTTGTATACCATCATTTCCACTACGAGTATTATAACTATGAATATCTCGAACGAAATTTAATTTATCACATAAATATCTCGGAGCCATGCTATTTTTTATTTTAAATATAAATTGCATTGCTTTCAATAGTATACGTTGTCTAACATTTAAAAAATTTAAAACATTTAACATTGTGTCAATGGGAGTATATTTGTTACATTTTAAAATTATCCTCATAGCCTTATTTTGCATCTTTTGTAACTTTTGAATTTCATTGTTATTTAAATATAGCTGTAGAGTTGCATAATATTCGAAATGTGGAGCTATTATAGATTTATATACTAATATTCTTGAAAACATTGATAAATAATTTGAAATTCTCCGTAAAAAAATAAACCTTTTTTGCTACTTTTTTTAATGATATAATCACTGTTACATTTGAAGGTCAAGGATTCATCTATTATAAACCCAAGGTATTTAATTTCAGAAACTTTTTTCTAATGTTATATTATTTAATACAATATTTTCTTCCACCTGTAGCTGATTTAGTATATGTTTTTTTACCGAGAATCATATATTTACATTTATCAGTGTTTACTTTTAAGTTGTTGTCACATAACCAAATAAATATTTCTTTTAAATCTTGATTAATAACATTAATAACATCATTTATATTCTCACCATATACATAAATTAATGTATCATCTGCAAATAGATGTACCTTGCATTTTTTGATTGATTTAACTATATCATTTATGAACAGCACAAATAATAATGGTCCCAGCACTGATCCCTGTGGCACCCCAAAGTCATTATCTATTACATTAGATACACTATTTCCGTATCTCGTTTTTTGTCTTCTTCCAGTTAAGTAAGATTCAATCCATTTGAGTACAGATCCACCAACACCCATTTTTTCTAACTTTAATATTAATAACTGTCGATTCACCGTTTCAAATGCCCGTTTAAAGTCTAAAAAAACTGCCACTATGATTTGGTTTTTACCTATTGTCTTAACCCAATCCGATATGATGAATTGAAGTGCCGATTCACAAGAATGACTTTCTCTAAAGCCAGATTGATTCGCTATTAATATATTATTATCCTTACAGTGGGTATCTAACTGTTCTTTTACTACCAATTCTAAAATTTTTTCATATATTGGCATCTTGTTAACTGGTCTAAATATATTTTTGTATTCAAAATTTTGGGAATAGGCGTAACTACAGATATTTTCCAGTTGCTAGGACAAATTTCTTCTTGTAGGGAACTATTAATAACATCCAAGAATCTATTACCAATAACGGACATTTAACGGGCAACTGGTATTTAACGGGTAACGGTTAACCACCGGGTAAGAAAAATTGGTCACTGTTAATTAGAATTAACGGATATCGTCATCCCTAGTTCCCTTTTTCTTAAATGTACATTATATTGGAAATATTTGAAATTTTTTGGTTTATATGTGTACAAATTATTTCTTGCAACAAGGTGGAACCATAAAATAATCCTTTAACTTTACTACAAGTAGATTGCGTTGTAGACAACAAATTTACATTTATTGGCATCAGTTCCACAATCTTAAAACGTCTGTCAACATCACTCAAATCGGAAACTTTTTTGTGGGCAGACTTGTGTGTTCAAAGCATAACCACATTGTTGATCGGAAGCAATAAATTAGCGGATAATCGTCGTCATAAGTAATCAAGAATATTCAGTATATCACAGTTTTAATGGACCAGTGCCGGCTTCTTTCAGGTAATTGATTGTTATGATGTCGTTAAACGTCTAAAAATGAAAACGTTCATTTCATTTATCTGTGAAATTACAAAATGTTAGGCTGAAAAGAGGTTCAAATGTCCAGAATTTCATCCGACTTGTGAAAAATGGCTGAGCGTAAGTAGGTGTTGACTGAACTGTTAAAAATTAAAGTTGTTAATAAGATTACTCTCAAAATTAGTTGTTATGCTTTGCTTGCTATTTCAAATGTTTTAGTATAAATATAGCGCATTAGTTAATTTATTTTTATTTATGGACGTTTATGATTAGTGATGGGACTCGAGTGACTTTTTTTCACTCGAACAACTCGGTAGGTGTCCGAATTTACTCGAGTTGAAACTCGAGTCGAGTTGAAACTCGAGTCGAGTTGAAAACTCGGTTTCATTGTTATAAAACTCGAGTCAAAAGTTAGGTCGAGTGAAACTCAAAAAAATCGGTACTCGCCTTTTGACTCGAGTCGCTTTTTGACTCGAGTCGATTTTTGAATCGAGTCGATTTTTGAATCGAGTCGCTTTTTGACTCGAGTCGCCTTTAGACTCGAGTCACTTTTTGACTCGAGGCAAGTTTCTTTAATTTAATTGTTTATGGTTTTATTAATATTTTTAAATATTCTTTAGTGCCAGTGTGATTTGTTTATATAATATAAATATGAAAGATTATTTACATGAAGGTACTGAAGGCACTAATCTTGTAAAAGTAATAAAGATGAAAACATGTAACCATGAATGAAATCACTAATCAATTACTATATCATCGGGCCATCGGGATCGGGAATGCCCCTCCAGGTTTGTTGTTTCATGTTTGTAGGTCAGATTGTATAATTATTAATTAAAAGGTTTGTTCGTAGAGCAGTTTCCAACCGTATGAAACAGTCAGGAGCATGCGCACATTGTTGTAGAGATGCGCTTGTTCAATCAGAACGTTTGTTATTGCAGAGCTCTCGTAATACTCGCATCTCTATAGTCAGAAAACTATCACAAATCGCCTCTACGTACAAACCTATAATTGTTACATACGACGTATTAGAAAATTAGAAATTAGAACTTAGAATTCTTTATATTCAAGACTCACACGACTGCAGCAATCAAACTGGCACATTCATGTTCATAAAGATTTGTTTTTCGATTCAATTAGTTCGAAATAAATAAAAACCGTAATCGGTGTGTATTAAATATTAAATACTGTATTTATTTAATATTTTGTGCTAAATAAGAGTTTAATTTAATGTTAATTTAATAAAAAAAAAATTATGTTGGATTTCTTTAAATGTCATTTTATATACATTAAATATTTAATTTTGTATTTGAAATGTGTTGATTTGCCGGAAAAATAGTATTTGACCTGGGTCCATTTATTATTTTGTATTTCAATTATTATGATTTATGTTTATCCTTTCGATTTTTCAAACTTATGTTGGAATTAAATGGTAGTGTTTTAAATGCTGAAAGATTACCAAAAGAAAAATTCTAAATACACTTGAAAAACTTACCGTTTAGCAAACCACTGAATCATCTCCAACTACTTACTCTATAGTTCGCCTCGAGTTTGATTTCGACTCTGCCCTGACTCTAGACTCTAGTCAAACTCAACTCGATTTAAAACTTAAATCATATTAACTCACTGATTCGAGTAGCAATAACTCGACTCGAGTAACAACTTTACTCGAATTGAACAGCCATATGACTCGAGTCACTCGAATCGGATTTTGACTCGAGTCGCTCGAGTATTTTCACACTCGAGTCCCATCACTATTTATGATGTGGTTTTATTAGAAAAAAACATTCATGTTTTGGATTATCTCGATGACACATTAATTTTTTATGTATTTTTTTAAAATATATATAAATTAGTTTTACCTTTTAAACTAAAACTAGTACTTAAATGGATTTAAGGTCCATTGAAGAAAATTAAATTACGAATTGATATGGCTTCGAATAGGATATTTCAAAGCCCGGTCACTACGGAACTGGTGAGCATTTTAAATACACCTTGTATAAAAGTACTTTTAGAAAAAGTACTTTTGGACTCGTTATCGTCTTTAAGTAAAAACTCTTTGAATTTGGGATAGAAATCCATTTAAAAATGAATATTAATTAGTTGAAAATGTGTCTCACCCAAAAGGGATAATTGACAACCTTATGTCCCATGGAGAATATCTTCTTTAGGGCCCCAAAATAACATATAAAAAAAATCTGAAAATCGTTCGAAACCCAGAATCCTTCTTGTTACCCTGCTGTGCCTTTTACATTATATATTATTTTTTATCGCCTTTGCATATTTATTTTTTATATTATTTTTTTAATTACTCGCATCAAAATGATCCTCGTATATAAAAACGCAACTTTTTTCGAAAACTTCTTTTGGTTCCCGTCTAATCATCTTTAACCATAATTATACGAAACAAATAAAATGACAAATTTTTAAAATATGTGAAGAAAGGGGCTTATATAGGTTAGGTTAGATGTCATGAATGTCTTTGTAATTACTAAAGTTGCCATCAAAATGTCAAAATAATTATGACAAATGTTTATATTTTGAATTATGTAATTAAATTTTTTTTAAATAATAAGTTCGTGTTTACCAGCCCCCCTGAGGAGCTGCGAAAGAATGAAAAAACGTATAGCGGTCTAGTGGTTTTCACTTTTGTATTGTAATTGGAGGGAATCATTTCTTAAATGTAAAAATTTCTTCTTTTTTTGTATTAATATTTTTTTTCTTCTAATACTAGGAATACTTTAATTTAATCTAAAGCAATATTGCTCCTAAATTGATTAGTTGTTTTAATTGTTTCCATGATAAAGGGTATTTGAAGTGTTGCTTTTGATTTATTATCTACCTAAATCTTTTGTACTAGCACATTCAGATTATAAAATGTAAAATATTGTAGGTATTTGATTTTTTTTGTTTGGAGATTTTTGGGATTATTGGTTCAGTAAGAAAACGGAAAATTATCGTGTTTTACATAATATATTGGATTTAGATCATATATACTAGCAAACAGAACAGGTTAAGAATAAAACACATATTGTATAGTAACATACAAAAAACAAGATGTGATCATTATATAAAATACCCGAAGAAGGGTACAATACAATAAACAATTGTATAAATTGTTATTTGAATAATTAAAAATCCAATTTATTCGTTAAAGATTGGAAAAAGCTGGTGACCACCAGCGAAATGTTATCTAAATCCAATATATTATGTAAAACATAATTTTCCGTTTTCTTACTGAACCAATAATCCCAAAAAAACTCCAAACAATTTAAACTCTAGGTATCATATTATTGTGAACATATTAGGTTTGAAAGGCTCTTTATCCAATATTTCTTTTTTTTAGAAAAGTAAATTATACTTCAACTAACTTTTATCGCTCCTTTAATATTAGTTGAAAGTATGAACTAGGTTTGAAAATTAATATAATATACCCGTTTTCCGTTACGCAAGAGCCAGCGTACTTTGTGTGTTTTGTAAACACCAACAAATTTTGCTTTTGTATACAAATATCTCAACAATGAGATCAAAAATGCATCGAGCTTGAGAGTACATAAGACGCAGAAATAAGGAATGTGTGTAGGAGGGACAAATGGAATTCTGATCGGATCAGGTAGAAGAGGTTTAAAACAACCATTGGATTTTCTTCACCGCTGCAATATTCATTATAATAGGATGACTTTGAAGGCGGTCAAGTTCATCAAACATGTTTTATTTTATTCATTATAAGAATAATGCGGGACGTGTAAATTATCCTAGAGTGACAAAGTGCTAACTGACAACGAGACCATGTAATGTTTGTTTATTTATTTATTCATTTTTTTGTTTATTTATTTACACTATTCGACAGGTTAAAGACCTAGTAACAGAGTATAGCGTATGGAAATAAGAAGAAAAAATTAACAATGTTTTGACATTTTTGTGACATGTTCAGAATGTAGGTAAAAGTTGAAAACTAAAAAAGTTCCCACCTCTAAAAGGCGAGCTTCACCCGCTGCTCCCTCAAATAAGGTGCATTTTTGCAGTTTTTTTGATTTTTTTTAACAAAACTGCCCCATATGAAAAATAATGTAGAGAGTTGCCTATCAAATATTCTATAAAAAAGTGCCCTTATCATATGTTTGATAGATCTAATAGATTTTGAGTTAGAGGCTGCTGATATAGGGGGATGTTTCGTCTCGTTTTCGAGAAAATCTAGCGCGTATTATAAATTTTAGTTGTGATCTGATACAGCCCCCTATTTCAGCAGCCTTAACCTCGTCTTAAATCTATCGAAAATATGATAAGGACCTTACAGAAAATTTTATGGGCAAAATTTTCTCTGGTATAGGACACCGTTTTGCTAAAAAATTTAAAAAAAAACCGCAAATATACACCTTTTTTGAGGGGGTTGGGAGTTAAGCTCGCCCTTTAGGGGTGGGGTTTTGGTTTCAAGTTTTACCCACATTCTGAACATGCCACCACAATCTCAATACATTAATTATTAATTTTTCTTCTGAAATGTCTAACTTCCATACATTAGTAGGCATAGGGCGAAAGGGGGTAAATATGAAACACTTAAAAATCAGGGTAAGAGTGAAACAAGCCTGAAATTAATTATCGATTCAATTTACGAGAAAACTGCAAAAGCCATTTATTCATTTATAGTGTAATTTAATGAATATGAAAATATGAAACATCGGTTGCCAATCTTGTACTGTCCACGAGGTTTTTTTTCACACAGTGTAAAATGTTGCAAAATAAATTTCATTGTTTGTTGCATATCTTTCTATCTATAACTACAAAATAGAGGTTTCAGTTTTATATTGAGCAAATAGATCACAGATGATAATGCCCTTTTGGTTTAATTTTTTTGTCAAATTGTTCTGTTTTTCTCGTTCGTTGAAACTTTGGGAAAAAATTAAACACAAATTTGGGAAAACGTGAAGCAGCGCTGGGGAAAATATGAAACTATTGAATTGAGAGTTTCTGCAGGGGCAGATGCAGTGAAAATGGAATGGAATTGTGTAATAAAGAGACGGAAATAAAAGTTGAGGACTATGTTTCAGTATCAGTCAATGGTGGAAAAAGAAATGCTTTTTTCTAGAAATATGTGTGCATCATTTCAAATATAGACGAAGTTGACAACATTGAAGTGATGGGATTACAAGGCGTGATTAATAAAAGCGAATTTAAATTGAATGGAAAATACATTTCTCTAGTGGATCGTGAAGCTGTTTTAGGAATTCTTCCAATTCCTCAAATTGTGCAAATAAGTGCAGATAGAGTGAAATATGTACTTCCAAAACCAGTGCCAGTAGTTGAAAGGTAGGTTTTAACGTGTTGCATGTTTCCCCCTTTTTATTTTATTTTATATATTTTTTTTATAATAATGGCTTTTATTTGTTTTCATATTAGTACTTACTTAGTTTGCAAGTCTTTTTTTACTTTAGTTAAGCTGTTTTTCATTATATTGAACGGTTTTTTTTTTTTCAATAAAGATCGCAGTGCTTTTTAACCGTATTTGAGTTTTTTTTGTAATTTTCATCACCTTCATATACATTTTATTTGGTTTCTCCCGCTTGTTTCATTTTTACCCCGCAAATCTTATTGTCTTGAATAGTATAGGAGTTACAGGCTTGTTTCACATTTTCCCTTATCTGTTTCACTTTTTCCCAAAATCGAGGTTAAAAGTGAAACACAGAGTTTTTATTTAATTTTTTTTGTTTAGATTATATCTAATTAAAAAAACAAGATCAAGTGACACTGGATCTAATACATAAATGGAAAATTTCAATTTGTATTTATAAGTAACTGAAAAACTGAAACTTTTATATTTTGTTTCATATTTACCCCACTTGACCCTACAATTAAAAACAATACAAAAATAGAAAATTAATTGGCTCAGCTAATGCCTAGGGCTCTAATTTTTACGCCGCGTACCATGAACGCCTCTATGTCCTTTTTGTATAAATAAACTATTAACTGCTTCGATTCATAGCAATTACCATAAAAATGCCTGTATTTTTTCTATTACTCACCATTTCCTGTTAGGTATTTAGGATCCGCGCTTGATGCAGGCTTGGAAATATGGGAATTAAGTACGCTTAAAATTTGTTGACAATCGATATTATTATGTGAGAGCTTATGTACAGTTCGTCGTCCCGTAATAAATACTCGAAAGAAATGCGAAGAAAACATTTGCTGTGATGCTAATAAGTTTAAAGTAAACTTTATGTATTTAAGAAGCTATGTTGAACTTTCCCTAAATTTTCGATATACACTAGATATAGGACACCATATTTTAAAGGCATATTCTATGTTAGAACTGACAATATTGTCTACAACAGTTTTATTGTATTGTGTTAGTATTCATAAAATTTCAGGTGGTTCTAATTATGAAACCAAGAGATTTATACATTTTAGCTGTTGCATGATTAATTTGATTTGGGAAGGATAATTTTTTGGCAAAACTAATTCCAAGATTGCAGAATATATAAGGTCTGGCGAGGATGGCTAGTCGATAATCAGAATTTAGGGTAATCTGGTTTGTTGTGTAAGACATAACATTACATTACGATACATTCAATTTTGGATGCTCCAATCATTTAGAGCATCAAGATTATCTTGTAGTATGAGGCAGTCACTTTCATTTGATATTTCTGAGTAAATTTTCAAATCAGCATATAGAAGACACTTAACTGATAATGTATCGATATCATTAATAAATAAATTAAATAGTAGTGGTCACAGAATGGACCCCTGGGGAACACCTGAGGTCGCTCGAACCTCAAACTGAAAACGACAACCATGAAATATTGAATGAAGTTGGAGAATAATTTATTGGTATTTACACAGGTATATAGTTTATTTTTTAGTTATTCTTGAATATGTTTATTAATCGATAGATCCAAGAGGCGTAAGTTTGGGTACATGTCGACTTATCCAACGAAAACTGTAGCAACTCAAAAAAATGGGTGTTTTGAATTACGATAGTCAAAAAATCGCAACTAACAAAAAAAATTTTGTTAGTTACATAGTGTTATAACAATGATATCGAACTGATCCAAACATATTTTACGGCTTATTGCGAAGGATAAATATAAGATTGAAGATTACGACACTTATTATTAAATAAAAATATAACATATAATTATTATAAGTTTTTCTATAAAATGAAGGCATAATTTATGCATTAGTATCTTTTATGTATTAAAAATAACCAACGAAAACTGTGGTAACTAAGCTAAGGCAGGCACAAAATATATAACAAATTCCAAACAATAGGGAACTTGCACATTTTTTTTTACTTCATAAAAATGTTCTACAATACTAAAAAAATAAGATATGCAAAATATGACGCCTTAATTCCCAATAATAAATTTGTTATAAATTATTAAAGTTTCGCGCGCGAGCGAACCGTTTCAAACAGGTTCAAAAGCGCGGGAGTAGTCGTGACATCACACCTTACCACGACGGAGATCCCAGCACTGACTGCTTGATTTCAGCCGTAAAAATACCAGCATCGCCATAAATTTTAAGTGTATAGGTACTTAAAATGGAAACAAAAACTCCTTATTTTAAATATTGCATTGTACCGTTGTGTAAGAATACTACAGTAAAAGTGCCAGATAAAATATTTATAATGTTGCCAGAAGATAAGATTCGTCGATCAAAATGGCTAAAAGCGTGTAGAAGAAATGAAAAAGACATTTCACAGAGCAGTAGGTCTCTACATGCGTGTGAAGATCATTTTAATGTAACTACATTATTAAATACTATATGTCTATCTACTAGTTTTTCGCAGGCGGGCAATAAAATATTCCGAATTCCGAATTATTGAATTTTAATTAGGGTAGGATTAAAGAAAGAATGTGTATACAATGTCAGAAAATAAGATTAGTAGATAGAATGTAATTTAGTGATACTAAGTAAAGGTAATTTCCTGGTGCGAAAGTAAACAGCTATTTATTATTATACTCTTCGCAAATACGATTACGAAGAGTATATTTGATCGGGACATTTCTAAAATCGTTAATATCGCTCGCAGAGAAAAAATCATTTCGTTCGTCATCGAATTCTGAACAACTTTCAAAATATCCGTCTGTTCATCTGTCCGTCCGTCTGTCTGTCAGTCACGTTTCTTGTAAGCACGATAACTAAAGAAAAAAAAAGTCCGGTCGAATTGAAATTTGGGCTATAAGTTAGTGTTAGCTAGAGGAAGAAATCCATTGTTTTTGAAAAAAATCAAATAGTAAATAAAAAAGTTATAGGACATTTTATTTAAAAATATGAATCTACAGAGGGTTGCAATTTTCAATGTGCTACTAAAATTGAAGTAATTTTCTAAAGACACCAAAATGCTGTAAAATATACTACCACAAATTTCGCCTACGCAGTCGGCATCATCGGGAGATGAAAAAAAAATTGAAAATTAAATATGTGATCAATATATTAGGTATTGTAAGAATGAATCTTAGTTTATACTATAAAATATACTGCCACGCGTTTCGCCAATACAGTCGGCACCATCGGGAGAGAAAATTAAATATGTAGTCAATACATTAAGTATTGTAAGAATGAAGTTTATAAGATAAACACAAGATTCTTTTCAAAAAACTGCGAAGAGTATCCTACAGAATGTGCAACAATTATATAAAAGTTCAATAACACTACTGTCTGCGAAGAGTAAAATGTTTACCTCTAGTATATATAGTATATTGCAAATACCTTTCCCTTGTCCTTTATTTATTCTATTCAAATCTTACATTTATCTATTATGTGAATGATAACACGACACAATCACTTATTTCCCTTGCCCCAAAACACGGTACGAAAATACCTACGATAGGTAATTATACATTTGCGCAACATTTCCTTTGCAGCAAATGTCTTCTATAGAGACACTTTACGCGTGTGTACAAAAAAAAAAACACGAAAAATATAGAAGTGGCTGTTGTAAAGAATTAACCTAAATTCTTTCAAACATAAGACTAAGTCTGCTAAAAATGCTTAGTTGCGACTAAGCATTTTGTAGTTATTTCTTTTTTATTCCGTGATCAAGTCATAACTATTTTATGTTTATAAATTATTACTAAAAGCTAAAAAAATACATACTTCTCTGCCTTGACCCCGCGGACCTCTCCAAGGGAAAAACTTTCACTATTTTGTATAAAAGATGCCACCATAAACATATCCACTTTAGGCAAATTATCAGATTGGCCCTTTGAAAAACCTTGATCAGTCATTTTAAAATATCTGTACAACTACAATAAGCGGTACTATAAAACACAATTATATATTTATATCAGAACAGTCACTAACAAATCAACCACAGTCTTATAACACCGGTAAACATTTGATTGTATTGCTTCCCGGCGCGACGACCACCGAATGTGGTATGGTGTGACGTCACAGTCAATAGTAGCTCGTTTCGGGCCACTTCAATTTTATCGCTGTTTAGATCCTTTATACTGATCGCGTGGAATTAGAAAACTTATTTTTTTTGTGAAGTACACGTTTTATTACAACGTTACGCTATGTTTTTTAGTATTATTTTTATTTTTAAAATTATAGACAAGTTCCCTATTACTTAATAACCGTTTGCAAGTAGATTATACAATTCATTGATTTTTAATAATCGTTCAAATATTCAACCGCGTTTTTCTCAAAACTCCAATTCTTGAATTATTATAGTTTTCGTTAGATGATTCGATGTGAAACAACCCTTAATTAGAATTCTATTTATGGACAAAGCGAAAATGTTGTTAACTCATTTAATTTAAAGGATGTAAAAATATAAAACCTTACTTCTCCAAGAAAAATCAAAAGGAATTAAATCGGAAGACATTGTTGCAAGCCAATTTTACTACTTTCTGTCTAAAGAAAGGAACAGTAAAAATTTAATACTTTTCTCATCGGAAATCGTTAGTGCGTGGCACCATTCTTCTGAATCTCTAAAATGCTTTTGAATCCTTTCGAATCCACGCATTTGCTAATTACAATTTGGAACCGTAGAAGTTGCCCTTGTAATATCTGCAGTTGTTTGCTTTATTCTTTATTTAGTGGAAAAGGACAAACTATAAGTAGATTTTTTAGGATACGACCCTCGACACTGTTTGGCATCCGGAACGCTTGAAACTGTGAAATATATTTTTAGACAATTCTCTTCTGTTACTATTTGAAATTGTTTGCAATCCCCTGATTCCGTTATATTTGTTTCCAGTGATTAAAAATCGATTTAAAAGTAACAGTATATAACTTATATTTTAAATTATGTAGAAACATTCACATTTTTTCTTTTGTATTGTTAGCGTCACAAATTATTTTCGTTTTTTTCCCAGAATCACAACCTTAATTCATATTTTTTTGGCTCTGGCTCTTCTTTATCTCAATATTAGTACCAACACTGTATAAATTAATATAACGTGAATATTGCATAAGAATCTTAAAAAATCCTTTTACTACACCATTGCATTTTATTTATCCCCATATAAAAAACGATATTAGATAAGAAAAGAGCATGCATCGGCCATACTCCATAGCGACAATGAGAAAGCCATGAATTAACTATTTATAACACACTTTTAGCATTCTCTACTTGCAAGTTTTTCTGTTGTAATAGGTTTAATAAACTGTTGTTTATAATTTAATTACTCAAGTAATATATCTGAAATCCAACAAAATGTGGTAATAAAATTGCAAAGAAGAGAAATACGCATGAATTTCTCGACATTTCTCAAATACTTCAGGTTAATTTCGTTAAAACGTTAAGTTAAATGAATGTAATAACTGCATTTCACAGGAATTCTGCATCATAATTACAATAGAGAATAGCAAATTAAGTTTTAGAGTTAGAGAAAATGTGTCTTAGTTGCTCATGTTTATTCATGTTTTTATAAGCAATTTGTTATATGGTGGATATGAATAATTTTCCTTGTCATCAGTGCTTACAAAATTGTAAGAACATAATATTTAAAAATATGTATACATACAGGGTGTCAATGCGCCTCGGTCGATATCTGAAATTATTTGTACAGAGTGTTTGTTGGAATGATGCAAATATGGATAATTTGAAGCTATCGAAACTTCATTTTTTAAATAGAACACCCTGTATATTTTTACATACTTGATTAGATTTTTTATCGCTCTGTAATTTTTATTAACCTATAAGTTATACCTAAAACCAACAATTGCAAATTGCATTCTAATAGAAATATTAGGTAATTTCTAGAAATTCGGATTTCGGTCATTTTTTTTCACTTTTTTTGCAAGAAAGAACTACGTACTTGTAACAATTTATTTATAATAGAACGATAAATACTGTTTCGCCACTAGAATGTGTAGACTGGATAGATGGAACTAGAATTGAACGAGAAGGACCAGGATTATTCAAGGATGTTCCAGAGCATACACAATAGAATAAAATGATAAATACAACTTTTTTAGTTGTATCTATTTTATAAGGTGTCAAGTGTCCTCCATTTTCTTGCACACACAATCTTATATTAATAATAATAATAATAATTTATTGATGCCAATACCCAGTGGGTTTACAACATATAAATAAATAGTATATATCCACCAACTAACGATAACAACACTGAAAGGAATTTAATATAAAACATCACTTAAGAACTCGTTAAATGAGCAGCATGCTCCATTCAGCAAAATATGTTCAATCCTAAGTTTTGTCTTTCTGGTAACTGCTTGATGTCTTGTGGTAACTTATTAAAAAAATTTGTACCATGGCAGTTTATTTATTGCATTCTGGCTTTTAACTAATCTGGTGTAGCCAAAGCAAACTTGATCTCTGTGTTGGTATTGTATTCATCTATTTCTCTGTGCGAGACATATTTGCCGTAATTAGTGAAGAAGTTTCAGATGCTCGAGCGTAATTGTAATGACTATTTCGGTGCCAAAGTGCCTATTTCGGATACCAGTTTTGTTATAGCGGCAGCACGATACATTAAAAAATTAAAATTCATAAATTCAAATGCTCTACGTGTCAAAATGTACCTATAGACTCGCTTATTAACCAGGATTTTTTTTTAAAATTTTTATTCAATCTCAACCTTACTGTAAAGATGGAACCCGTCATTTGTGACTGGCAATTAAATTATTCTGCTGTCTCAGTGATGACTTGAGAGCGATAGTTGATCCTGTCATTGTTAGGAACGCTTACTTTGCTAACCCTGAGAATTTACTATTGGCAATGTTAACAGATGACAGATAACACGTGAGAGACTTGAGCTTGCGTCCCATTTTGAAAGCTAGAGAAGTTAAAACTAAAACTATTCGACAGTTTAAACTTCCGTCACTTATTTTTGATGCTGACGATTATATAAATCTAATTTACTGGCAAAATAATAAAGTCATAAAACCTCCAGTTACATCAAACATATCTGTTGAAGACTTGAAGCAATTCATCAACAGTCCTGATACACCTATGGTGGATTTTCCAAAATTTACCTCTCACACTCAGGCAGTGGAAAGATGTGTCAAATTGGTGACGGAAGCAGCAAAGTCTGTTATAGGGTCAGTTGCAAGAGATGGCTTCATTAATGCAGGAATTCAGGGAAGACGAAAAATGCCGCATTTTGAATCTAAACAAGATTTCCATGTTTAAATGATATTTTGAGCGGTGGTGAGGAGGTGAAGGGGATGGAGCTTGATGTGCAGCCACCTCCACGTGGTGAGTTCTGGGATGGTTGGACTAAACCATGTGAAGAGTTAAGGTACATTTACAACTAATTCGGTACGGGCACATTCTGCTGGTCGATTGCAAATTGGGTTTTAAACATATTTAGTTGAATACATTTATTTACAATAAAATTTTACGTCGGCACGACCTTGAATTGTACTTCCGGTTTGAATTGGATGCTTGCAAATCACAAATATTCACTTCAATTGCGGCACGAATTTTAAATTGCGCATGCGTACTACGACACAAATTTATAGTAGGTCTGTGATATGAAATTGGAAGGTTAGATCTTTTGGTATTAGAAGATATGATGTTTTTAGAAATTATGTTAAATAATTGTAATTATTTAATTAAACTGAATTAAAAAATCTCGACAGATGACAGCTTCTAACTCATTAAATGACCTACATTTTATCCGGGCACAATTCACAATCCGTTAGTAAATTGTGCCTGTAGCGAATTGGTTGTAAATGTACCTTTACACTATTGAATCTTAATTCGCGCTGTTATCTTGCTGTGATTGACAGGCCTATGTGTTAGGGGCGGGGGCAGGTTGGAGGCAGAAAGCGTGGTCAAAAAAATATGGAAAAAATTAAGAATGTAGCTTTTACCACTGTAAACTTATCAGTGATAGAGCGTTTTACAATTCAAAAAAAAAATTTTTTTTTTGGGGTTTTCGACTCACCCTACTTATACATGCAGAGTAGTTTTTAATTGCCAAGTCACACTTTTCAATAAAAAAAATTGACACGCCTGCCATTCATATTTATCATTGAAAATTTGACCTTGTCGATTCAGACATAACTAGAATTGCCCAAGCTATTTATTGAATTAAAAGACAAGACATAGAATGTAGATCAATGGAATAGCATAGTAAAATGGGGAAACAGATAAAAACTAACTTATTTACTCAAAATTTAATACATATTTTAATAGCTTGAAAGACTGGCAGTCAACGTGTCAGTTAAGAGCGATTATAATCAGGTCCTTAGTTGTACCCCTAGAACCACAAGCAATAGGGAACTTGCACATTTTTTTTACTTCATAAAAATGTTCTACAATACTAAAAAATAAGATATGCAAAATATGACGCCTTAATTCCCAATAATAAATTTGTTATAAATTATTAAAGTTTCGCGCGCGAGCGAACCGTTTCAAACAGGTTCAAAAGCGCAGGAGTAGTCGTGACATCACACCATACCACGACGGAGATCCCAGCACTTGACTGCTTGATTTCAGCCGTAAAAATACCAGCATCGCCATAAATTTTAAGTGTATAGGTACTTAAAATGGAAACAAAAACTCCTTATTTTAAATATTGCATTGTACCGTTGTGTAAGAATACTACAGTAAAAGTGCCAGGTAAAATATTTATAATGTTGCCAGAAGATAAGATTCGTCGATCAAAATGGCTAAAAGCGTGTAGAAGAAATGAAAAAGACATTTCACAGAGCAGTAGGTCTCTACATGTGTGTGAAGATCATTTTAATGTAAGTACATTATTAAATACTATATGTCTATCTACTAGTTTTTCGCAGGCGGGCAATAATATATTCCGAATTCCGAATTATTGAATTTCAATTAGGGTAGGATTAAAGAAAGAATGTGTATACAATGTTAGAAAATAAGATTAGTAGATAGAATGTAATTTAGCGATACTAAGTAAAGGTAATTTCCTGGTGCGAAAGTAAACAGCTATTTATTATTATACTCTTCGCAAATACGATTACGAAGAGTATATTGCATTTGATCGGGACATTTCTAAAATCGTTAATATCGCTCGCAGAGAAAAAATCGTTTCGTTCGTCATCGAATTCTGAACAACTTTCAAAATGTCCGTCTGTTCATCTGTCCGTCCGTCTCGTTTCTTGTAAGCACGATAACTAAAGAAAAAAAGTCCGTTCGAATTGAAATTTGGACTATAAGTTAGTGTTAGCTAGAGGAAGAAATCCATTGTTTTTGAAAAAAAATCAAATAGTATATAAAAAAGTTATAGGACATTTTATTTAAAAATATGAATCTACAGAGGGTTGCAATTTTCAATGTGTTACTAAAATTGAAGTAATTTTCTAAAGACACCAAAATATACTACTACAAATTTCTCCTACGCAGTCGGCATCATCGGGAGATGGGAAAAAAATTGAAAATTAAATATGTGATCAATATATTAGGTATTGTAAGAATGAATCTTAGTTTATACTATAAAATATACTGCCACGCGTTTCGCCAATACAGTCGGCACCATCGGGAGAGAAAATTAAATATGTAGTCAATAGTAGTAGTATTGTAAGAATGAAGTTTATAAGACAAACACAAGATTCTTTTCAAAAAACTGCGAAGTGTATCCTACAGAATGTGCAACAATTATATAAAAGTTCAATAACACTACTGTGCGAAGAATAAAATGTTTACCTCTAGTATATACAGTATATTGCAAATACCTTTCCCTTGTCCTTTAATTTATTCTATTCAAATCTTACATTTATCTATTATGTGAATGATAACACGACACAATCACTTATTTCCCTTGCCCCAAAACATAGTACGAAAATACCTACGATAGGTAATTATACATTTGCGCAACATTTCCTTTGCAGCAAATGTCTTCTATAGAGACACTTTACGCGTGTGTACAAAAAAAAAACACGAAAAATATAGAAGTGGCTGTTGTAAAGAATTACCCTAAATTCTTTCAAACATAAGACTAAGTCTGCTAAAAATGCTTAGTTGCGACTAAGGATTTTGTAGTTATTTCTTTTTATTCCGTGATCAAGTCATAACTATTTTGTTTATAAATTATTACTAAAAGCTAAAAAAATACATACTTCTCTGCCTTGACCCCGCGGACCTCTCCAAGGGAAAAACTTTCACTATTTTGTATAAAAGATGCCACCATAAACATATCCACTTTAGGCAAATTATCAGATTGGCCCTTTGAAAAACCTTGATCAGTCATTTTAAAATATCTGTACAACTACAATAAGCGGTACTATAAAACACAATTATATATTTATATCAGAACAGTCACTAACAAATCAACCACAGTCTTATAACACCGGTAAACATCTGATTGTATTGCTTCCCGGCGCGACGACTACCAAATATGGCATGGTGTGACGTTACAGTCAATAGTAGCTCGTTTCGGGCCACTTCAATTTTATCGCTGTTTAGATCTTTTATACTGATCGCGTGGAATTAGAAAACTTATTTTTTTGTGAAGTACACGTTTTATTACAACGTTACGCTATGTTTTTCAGTATTATTTTTATTTTTAAAATTATAGGCAAGTTCCCTATTGTAGGTGTTCAAGTGTTTATTTATGGTACGTTTTTGAGTCATAAATTAGAAATGATAGACATTGGTCGTTTCCAACTTAACTGCAACAAATATATTGCAGCACTCTGCAACACATTAAACAGAAGAATAGCTGTTTATGATTATTTTGGCGTTTATCAAAATAAGGAATCTAATGAATGATTTACATGAAATATCGTGGTTTTCCTTTTGTTTTGTTTTTTTATTTATTTCCCCCATATAACATTTTCTGTTGAGAATGTTCGCCACTGGATTGACATAATTTTTATTACACGGTGCCTCGCAGTATCAAGTGTATTTAGTTGCAAGGTCAGTCAAACGTGTTTCTGGTTTTTTACCAACATAAACGGCAATAAGAACGTGCCAGACCATACGGATTTTATTTGAATAAAAAGCTATTAAAATAAAAATAAATTACAGCTCTGATTCATCTAAAATTATTACGTTATTGTTGTTAATGTGTTACTTTATATTTTAAAATGCAGCTGTTCTATATTAATTTTTTAATAAATCAGTTCAACTTTACTTTTATCATGGTGGCTGTAAATACAACTCGCCCTGTATAGGTTTTGAAACTAATGGTACCGATTTCGATCAAGACTACTTACCGGACCCAGATTTTAAAATTTAGTGATCTAAAGACCGCGAGTAAATAGTACATTCCAGTGTCGTACTTAGGTATGCAACGTGGTGGAAAAAAGATGTTTTTGTAGAAGAACAATTTTAATCCCTTCACTGCGGCGCACAATGCGGCGAGTATATGGAAATTGTAGCAAAAATAAAAAATTAGTTATATAGGTATATGTAGGCGTATGTTATATTGTAGAATCGTAAATATAGCTAACGATAAATTGTCGCTGCTATTAGATACATATTATAACTATACAGGGTGGCCCGCTGAAAACGAAACAGACGTGTTTTTAGCTTGTGATCATTATTTTGAAAAACGCTCAGACCCGTCGATTTTATTCTAAAGGGGGGGAACTTTTATTGGGTATTGTCGATAGCGCAACTTCAACCCTTAAGCGGTGGTAGGACCTACCAAAATTTTAAATGGCGAGGGTGTCAAGTAGAACATCGTCATAAAGTCCGTTAAATTTTATTTACAATGGTATTTTACTTGAATAGTTTTTGAAAAATTTTACAAATCAAAGTTAATGTGGATTGGGCCGTAAAAAGTGAATGAACTTTTTATAATTTCACAAATGAAATTCCGTTCTATTTAGCAAATTGACTTCTGCTGAAGTTTCGGTTATTGATATATTTGTTGGCAAGAGTTGGTCGCGATATTGTTTCAGTTTATCCATAGTCGGAAAACATTCCTTATGCAGAGACTTTACGACAGATCTTAATATAAGATATTTCTTTTCCGAACGGTTTAAATCTAAATACAAAGTTAATGCTTGTTGATGAGATAGACATTGTTCTTTCTCATTTATAAGTCGTGGGCGGCGGAAGGACATTTCAGCAGCAAAGGGCAGTTCTTGTGCACTTCTAATTGCGACACTAAGTCTCCCACGGGACGTTTTTTTATTAAAAGACTCCTCAAAAGTTTTTTGCGGTCCTCCTCGACTTGTTCCAGGTGTAGGACCCGTTTTATGTAAAAAAAATGACTACAATTCCTGGTATGGACAGTTTTAGTCCAAGCCACACTTCATTCCATCTTAGAAAGGATGAACGTTTTCTTGCACACTGCACACTGCTGCCACTTACTTTTGACCGTCAGGCAGTAATATTAAAAAAAATTTTAATTTAATAATAATAATAATAATAATAATAATACATATTTATTGGGTGTATAAAATATAACAAAACAAAATAGAAACATAAACTAAATACATCCCAAAAGGACAAGATATTGCTTAGCATTTTTCAATCTTGCCTGACAAAACACAACAAATATAACTACAAATTAACAAATAAATAACTAGGTACATAAATAGGTGTATATATTATAATACGCAGAATCATGATAATTAATAAAGTTACTAAAATTAGGAAACGAACGTCAGTTAAACTAGGCCTCCACTATCATATTTTGTTTATTTAAAAGACATTTTTTATACTGACAACGAAACTGCGAAAGTGAGGGTTTAGAAAATATTTCTTTAAACTCGTTAAGTAACATAGCCGCAGTGTATTCAAAAGCTTTCTCAAACTTGGAGGTTTTATGTTGGGGTATGTCGTATAAATCATTATTTCTCAAATTAATACAATGTACAGATGCTCTCTTTTTTAATAAGTGAAATAGATAACTAGGTGTTTCCGAGTGTATAACTTTGTAAATAAGAGTACCATACAACATTGAAAATCTCTGCTCAGTTTTAAGTATATTGAGCTGGATGTAATGTGGAGTTATATGAGCTCTCCTATCTATATAAGGATAAGAATAACGAAGACATGAGTTTTGCAAGACCTGGATTTTGTTTTTGTATACTGAATTTAGAAAACTATAGTATATGTTACTTCCATAGTCCATGTAACTTAGGATAACAGTATTTAACAGGTTCCATTTGGTTTCCTGTGGCAACACATATTTATATTTCCACAAACACTTGAATTTAAAGTAGCAGACACTTAATTTTTTTCATAACATGGGCTTCAAAAGATAAATGTTGGTCTAATATTACGCCAAGATCCTTGACCTCCTCACTTAACTTAACAACATTATTATTTAGTATTATGTCAACAGTTAGCATTTCAGTAGCTCTATTTGTTAATATTTTACTACCCACACATATAGCCACAGTTTTAGATGGATTTAAAATTAATCCATTTCCCTCGGACCATTCACTAATGGAGTTTAAATTGATGTTAAGCTCATTGATTATTTGGTTAGATTCATGGGGATGACATGATTTGTAGAGTTGTGTGTCATCAGCGTAGAGATGTATATTCCAATTGTTTGTTAGTATATTAGGTAGATCGGCAGTATATATTGCAAAAAGTAAGGGACCAAGTACACTGCCCTGAGGTACACCTGCTAAGACATCTCTCACCTCCGATATATCACCATCTAACTTCACAACTTGCGTACGATTAATAAGGTAGTTCATGAACCAATCCAGAAGAGTATTACTGACACCATAGTAACTTAGCTTGGCAAGCAGAAGCGTATGATTTATGGCATCGAAGGCTTTACTAAAATCTAGTAGCGTAAGATATGTTACTTTTGACTGGTCGATACCTCTTGCCATATCATTGGTAATTTTTATTAAAGCGGTACTGGTACTATGCTGTTTTCTAAAGCCTGATTGTATGTCCGGTAGAATGTGGTTTATTTGCAGATGTTTCGTTAATTCACTGGCCACAATTTTTTCCAGTAATTTAGACATTGTCGGTAAGATATTTATAGGACGTAATTGTTTGAACTCAGTGGCTTTGGAAACTTTGGGAATAGGCACCACAATTGAACTTTTCCATATAGTTGGAGATATTCTTTCTGTCAATGAATAGTTTATAAGGTGCGTTAAAGCCAGTTTGCAATATGGATAAATATATTTCAGCATTTTTAAATTAATGTTATCAATTCCACATGCATTTGAGGTTATCGAGTACAATAGTTTCTCAACTTGTTCACTTGAAACAGTACTAATATTTTCTAGATTACTTATGTTATGTAATTCATTAGACTGATAGAAATCAAGAGTATTAGGATCAATATTTCCAGGTGGTATTGCAAAGAAGTTATTTATTTGATTAACATCTCTTAACTCATGTTCTATGGTAAATGCAGGCTTTCCATGGACGTTCCAGACACTAAAATCTTTCCACATTTTCGCAGGATTGTGTCGATTAACCATGATTTGATGCTGAATGTATGCAGTTTTCTCATTACGTATTGCGATCGACAGATAGTTTTTGATGTCTTTATAAAGTTGTAAGTGAGGTGTGGATCTAGTTTTACGGTACCTATTGTACATTTTATGTTTTAGTTTAATTAGTTCTTTTATTGTATCTGTAATATAGGGACGACGCTTATGTTTAATATGTATGGTTTTGTAAGGTGCATGCATATCGAATAGTAATGATATTGCACTATTTAAGAAGGTTAACTTCTCATCCGCTGAATCTAACGTCTCTATATATTCCCAATTGATAAGCTTAGCATCACTGGAAAAATCTTCAACATTGAATAAGGAGTAATCTCTATAAGTTATAGTTTTTGGTGGCATATTTTTTACAGCATAATTAAGCTCACAGTAGGTTAAACGGTGGTCTGTCATGTTCAACATATCTAGTGTACCAACTTTGATTACACTATTATTGTTGCTTACACATATTATGTCTATAGTAGTGGATGTTGTTTCACTTACTCTCGTTGGTTCATTAATTATTTGAGTTAAATTAAAACAACTTAGTGTACTGATTATGCGTCGGTAGAGGTAGGTATTCTGTTTAAGGAAATCAATGTTGACATCACCCATTAAGATTACATCATCAGTATCCAAGGATATGTTGGTTAAGACTTCTTCAAGTTCACTTAGGCAATCTAAGGATATATGTGGAGGTTTATAAATTACTCCTATCGATACTTTGACTTTGTTAAAGTTAAGGGAAATCCACAGTTGTTCAAGTTGTTCCTTACTTATATAATCGGTATTTAATATTTTAGATCTTAAGGTACAGTGTAGGTAAAAGCATAGACCTCCACCTCTGTTTTGACGATCGTGCTGTTTATCGTCGAGGCGCTCATTCAAACCCAATAATGATGTAATCTTCTCGGCAACTGCTAAGACTTTCTCTCCTTGCCACTCGACACCCACGTCTCGAAAAGATCACTGTTAGCTACAGATGAAGTCGATCCTGGAAACAATACAATAATGTCAATGTCTGCACACCTCTGCAAAAAATGTATGTTAAGATATTTAGTATAAGGATAGACAAATCATATGCCGCAGAAAACTTACACATGGTTTCGGATGTATTTTTTAAAGGTTAAGAAATGTCTTTTTCATCCATTTGATATCAAAATCAATATTTTACTATACAAATAGGATTCACTATTATAAAAAATTAACAATGCTACATGTTGCACTTATGTACCTTCAGGAGTAATTTCCAAAGTAAAGATAAAATTAACACAAACACAAATATCAAATTATACTTTATTCTTTCTTGTGTAAATACCAAAATGCATCTAATTACATTCGTCCTATTTTTCTGCTTCTAGCACCCCAAGCAGCCTAATATGCGTAATATCAATACGCGCATACGGTAATTCGTTCCTCGGGCAATTTCTAATGACTTTCCAATAATGGCTGGCTTGCTGTGCCATATGTGCGTTTGTGATTTTTGCCGCATATCAATGCACCGTGTGGTTTTCGAATTCGCCATACGGATCGTCAGAACGACTGTAGTAACCGCTTGCAGCAGTAACCGCTTCCCGCAGTAACCGCTTCCCGCAGTTAACTCCAAAATGATGCTTGTTATTTTTCGTTCTACGAAAAATATATAACGCCGATTTGGAAAACAATAAAGGACGTATGTTACTCTATGTAACCTTACATGAAGGCATCTGCAGTGCGCTTAAAATACACATACAAGTATGTAAATTTATTACATGTAACATGTTTAGCAGACGGACTCCATCACATTGCGTAGAAACTGTTAGGGACTGCTATCACACAATAGATAGATTAATAGAGCCAACTTAAAGAAGATAGTTTCAAATGCGCCATCTGGAAGAAAATTATTTGAAGTCGAACTACGGATGCGGAATATCGAACTACGGATGCGCCATTACTACCACAGCATGTTGCGACGCGTTGGGATACATGGTTAGAGGCGGCAAGCTATTATTATCTTCATTTTGATGATTTGATCAACAAATAAAATATAAACGACGCACAGGGGCAAATGGACAAAAATCAGAACTCCAAAAAAATCAGTAGTATCATATGATTTATTTACCATAAAATTATCCGACATTAGTCTACATTTACATCCACAAATATTTATTTTACAATGTAAGGTTAGTAAAAAAAATAGTGCATGTAAACGTGCGTGTATATAATACCATAAAATATTATAAATTATACTTTGTATTAGAAATGTTGACAGAGAAAGAGATGTAAAAGTATACTTAGGATCCAGAAATATTTACATAATATAAACAAAAAAATGTCCCATGTCTATTCTGCCCCTGAATCACTTTCACTTCATCGCTAACTTCAAGAGGAGTTGTGATATTATATTCTGTCAAAGGCTCTACTTCGTCAGTTAACACGAAATACTCTTTAATGCTACTGTCATCAGCCATATTTTTTCCTTTTTTTGGAGATTATTTTTCTGTGGAAAGCTAGTAAAGGATCTGATGTTATGATCTAACGATTCATCAAATCAATGTTTGATTCCGTTCGCGACTTTTTTCGAATGTGTGCCAATCTTTCTTTTCTAATTTCTTTATGTCGAGCCTCTAGGCACTCTTCTGACATTTCACCAATTGGTATATTGAATTGAGAGATGACTTCATAACCGTAAACCAGTATTTTATGGATAGTCATAGGCATATTATACCACGAGTACTCTTGCAGATACAATTCCCTAGTGTTCAAGGCAAGACTGTTAAATTTATTTACATTAATTTTTTCCTTACAGTTCAAAATTCTCAAAATTAGGTAAAATTTATAAAGTGGTGTCTCGTTAAGGCCGGTAATTTTGGCACTTATTTTATATTGCTCAAACAATTTTCTAGCTGTATTTCGGTCATTGGAACTACCATAACCTTTTTTTGGTTTGTCTATATTGAGCCCTAACTGTTTTTTAAACTCACTTTGAATACGTTTTTTGGTTTGTTCTTTCAAATCCTTAAATTCCCTTGAAGCTCGCCACTTTTTTAAAAGGAAGGCGATATGCTATTTTTAAACAACATTCCAAGAAACGAATCCAACAATGCAAAGTTGACAATCCATATTTATATTTTTCAGAATCCGCTACAAACTAAGTCAAGTCTGTTTTATTCATCTGAGTCAGTTTTGCTCCGCATAGATAACAAGTGGCAGTAGACTTTGTTTCGGTCACAATATTGCATACACTTCCGTCAATCATTGTAAAGTGAAATTCAAAATCTACGTTAAATTCTCTTTCGCCAATTCTCATGCTAATCTTTTTAATATCTTTAAAACAATTTTCAAATTTATTGTATTCTTGTTTAATTATTTCCTCGTTTTCCTTAGAAAACAAATTTAAGTGGTCGACAATATAGCGACGATGACGAACGGGGATTTTTCCAAACCACCGTTTTAGAGGATTTGTCTATGAGCATAATAGGGACAAAACCTATAAAAAATATAAATTCGTCAGTTTCAGATTCTTTTGAAAATTTTTGCTTGTATATACTGTGACTGGAACTTCCATCCATGCCCTCTTTACAGACAAAAGTTAAATTTAATGAAGTAATGCTATGTATATCTACAACATTAAGAAGATTGCAAATACTATTAAGAGTTTTATATAACATATTTTGAATATTAACTTCAACAGCTGTCTCAGAAGCGGATGATATCTCAATATATGAGTGTTGTTTGAACAGATTAAGTCTATATAAATTAGGAAAAGTATCTCTATGTACGATATTTACCACAGTCCTTAATAAATTGTACTTGCGTTTAGGTAAGTCTAGATCTAAGTAAAGAGCAAGTGCTTGCTGCAAACTATTGAGTTTGCAGCAAGCTATTGAGTTCAACAGGACTTTTAGAAGTAAAGAAAGAATTGTCTTTCTTTACTTCTAAAAGTCCTGTTGAAGTTGATGGACCAGCGATACTAGAAGCGAACTGTAACTCCGCACTACCGAAGGTTTTTACCAATGTTTCCACTTTACGTTTTTTTGTTTTGACTGAACACTCTTCGAACTGCTTTTGTGGACGGCCCCGGCCACTAATTGAGGTAGTCGAACTGATATTGGTAGATTTTATTAAACTTCCAGAGATTGAAATTTTCGAGGCGAGAACACCACTTTTCTTTTTTTAATAAATAGGATCTTGAACGTGAGCACTTTGTCCACCTTGATTTTAAGTTAGCACATATTAATTTTGCAACATTCAGTAGTTCTGGAGCGTCAGGGTTTGTAATGTTATACGAGTTCGTAATACATTGTTTTATTGCAGTAAATTTGTCTTTATCTACTGTTGACACCCAAACCTCAAAACATTCACCATACGTAAGAGGGTGACCTATAAAGGAAACAAGGCTTTTTATACAAATTTGCAAATATTTGCACAAAATCATATTATAGCTTTAATCTATACTAAATTGACTACAAAATAGCAGAAAGTTGCATATATATACTTTTATATACTTTTTTTTAAAGCTTACAGAAGTTGTTAAATAATCAATAAGAATCAAATTTTACACTCGTTTATAAAATTCAAATTAACAGGGTTGAAGAATGCCAAATATCGAGGTTATTATGTATTATTTAAATAGTTAACATACCTGGATTTATATTCTCCATGACCAAAATAGCACAAATTAAATACTGTTCAGCACACAACTATTCACAAGTGAAGCAAAATTTCAACTGACCAAGTAGGTAATACACTATGTTGAAATTACCATCGATTCTGTCCAATACCCCCCCCCCATACCGGGAAATTCCAAGAAACGTTTCTTGGTAAAGAGGTAGCCTTTCCTCAACCTAATATAAACGTGCCCTCCTTGAAAAACTTCGTATATTTTCAATATGCTACTGTTGCCTCTGTAGACATTAAAAGGTCATTTTCCTCGTAGATGCTGCTAATTTACTGGAATTCTAGAAATTACTATTGTACAGTGTTGTGTGTTCAGTGAAATATTTATTGCTCCTGTTGTTTTGGATACTACAAAATCGCCAATTAAAAGGTAATATATCATACCTGTATAATGTGTATGCCAGCGCAGTGTCATGGATCAGCCCCTGGTTTTTACGCCATGCACTATTTACTCGCAGACCTTAGATAGATAACCTATCTTGCGAAGGCATCCACAACCTTGGAGTTCCTCAGAGACCGCTTCTGGAACCTCTGTTTTTTTTTCTTATTACACATGTCAATTGCATGGCAGGCTTAAATTTTACTGTGTAAATGGTAAATACTCAAGATAACAATACTATCGATGATATTACGGTTTTTTTTATATCCCCAAAATTAAAAGTGTAGTTAAAATACTAGACTCGAAAAGCAAAAATCACTCTAATTTTACTATAGTCGATAGAACAGATTATTTATATTAATTAAGATCTCTTCCGTGTTCCCTAATTATCTTGCATTTGGGTTGCCTTGAGTAGAATTTTCAGTACAGAAATTACAGTCTTTGTGTATATATGCCCTTCAGCGTATCCAAAATTTGATCCTCTAAAATGTATTCATTGTTTTCAACCACAAGAAATTTAATGGGTCATAAAGCGGGTACCACTGAAGTAGTGATTTTATGATCAATTACCGAAGCATTACCGACAAAGTAATTTACCAGGTGTGTAATTTATAACTTGTAGCTTGAGTTTTTGGTAGATAATAATATAATAAAATTATATTAAAGGTTTTATCGGTAAAAAATGCCATTTCCAGTCTCATGATTTTTACATTTTTTTAAACATCAATTTGATCAACTGAAAATTGGAATATTTTCATTATCTAAAGCTATAAAAATATAAATATAGATTTGCCTTTTAGGTACATTTATATGTAAAAGCTGCGAAACAGGGAAATCTGTTTCGACAGCACGTCGATAAACATCGTATCTTCTATAAGAACATGGAAACACTGGATTTTTGACCAAGCAAACATTCGCCTTTTTAAGGTCAACCGGGCTTAAGTTGGAGACTCAGGGATTCATTGTTGCTTGTCAAGATGGCATTGTCAACATCTTGGTCTACCGTAATCGAGTGTGGCGTGTAGAAGTTCCTGATATCAACTGCAGGATCTACCTTCAGGCGCCGGAATTGCTCATGCACTTACCTTCAGCATGTCTCATATATGCGATTTCGACCTACATCCACCGACATACACGTGGCACTACGAGTGCTATATTAGGCACTCATCGGGGTAGACCAGACACAAGTGCTGCCTTACGTCCCCGGATAAATCGAATCCGTTGTCGAGAACGAGAAGTGCCGGATTTACTGGAACTACTCGTTCTCTACTGTCAGGCTAATCCAAGCCAACAAGCCTGATGACACAGTTCTCCTCTACCATCAACTCAAGATCGAGTTCTCTGCACCTGCTGAGAAAAAACATCATCTTGAAGGTGAAGAAAATCGCGATCTCCAATACGAGCTTTTAGTGTTGTACCCAGGCTATTCGGTCACGATGGTCGTCCTAGTAATCGGTGTACTCGGAGGGATAAAGCTTATGTTGCTCTTTGAATTGAAGATCATACCGGCGTGCCAAAAATCAACTGAGTGGTTGGCAGACCAAGTGCAGAAGGCGATCATTCGAGGTTCTCACCGTCTGCTTAGGGCACACGATTCTGGTATCTACAGTCACTAACCCTGCGGAATGTGGCGAGTGCAATTTGCCGGTGCGGTGTGGTATCGGAGGCCATGGAAGGGAGGTGCCAATATATCACTACCGCCAGCTAAAAATCATAATTCCATTTTTTGTATTTTTCAGATAATAACCGCTGAAAATATTCTCATATGTACTAATACGAGTATATCTGCTACTAATACACTAAGTTAATATATAGGACTATTTGACGAACGTATGTAGAATATATAGATATATCTTGTTTTTACAGTTCAAAATCTGTAATAATTTCAATAATGCTAACAATATATATTTACATATCTGGTTTTTAACGGCAAGGCATTTACTCACATTTTCAAAATGTACACATACGTATTTCAGAATATATCTATTTGCATTCAACACGATAAACATTACGTGTGTGATTAGTTTCTACGGAAATATCTGATTTTTATTTATTTTACTTTAACATGCTAATACGTAAACTAGTTTTATCGGAAAACGTATGACAAAAACCAAACCGTTGTATATTACACCAGTCAAATTTGGGAGTGTCGTCACACTATATTTTTCCTTATAACTCGTGAACGACTCTTAAGACATTTATTGGTTCCTTGTTAAAATAGACAGGTCAACAGACAGACAGATAGATAGTTCAAGGTCTGTCACATCTAGCGGCAGTCACCTGGCCTACGGCTTCCATTGATGCATGCCGATAGATGATCTCTGAGTAAACACAGTAAAAATCGATGGATATAGATAAAAATAAAAATGCCCACGGTCTTCAAAGAGTTCCCACGCCCAAGTGACCGAATACCTGTTCGCATAAAAATGAGAAAAATGCAATTATGTCAACTAGAATTTAGTTGGCAGAAGTTTTGATGCCTTTCATAAAAATTTAATAAGACCTGACATTGATCCTGATACTACTGATATCTCGGAGACTGAAGATGATTGATAATTTAGTGTAACATCATTTTTAATAATTAGAATTTGATTTATTTTAAAATAATAAAATATTTACGTATTTTTATGTATATTTATTTACAAATACATTTAATAAATTTTGAAAAAGTTACTGTTTTTTAACGTGAGTAAATACACATATTGATAACCCTGAATATAACCAGATAAGTATTTTGTTATTAATATTTTTTTTGCGTTTGTGCACACATAAATTTCGTAAGCGAGTCTACAGGCTTAAAGTTTATGATATAAACTTAAATATGTTATACGTACTGCTCTCACCTTTTAAAAAAGTTTATTTTTACTTAAATGGTTTTTAGCTGGCGGTAGTGATATGAGGAATGACCCTGTACAAACCTGTAACTTTTTCAGCAAGCTTAAGATCTAAATTTTTTATTTCATTACGCAAAGAAATCCATGTGCCGTGAGAGTCCATTAAAGAAATAGAAAAATCTGACTTTTCTTTTGGCTTGTCACTCTTTCGTTACTCTAATCTAACATCGAAAATCAGACATTTAAAAAAAAGGTTTGAATGAGCTTTAATTATACTGACCAATATTGAATCAATTATCTAAAATAAATTTAAACAGGCAGCCTCATTGGATTCTATTGACATTATCTTCCTCAGTGTTGAAACAAATGTTTTACGGTGGAATTTGTTTTCAAAAGGTCGCAAAGCGACCATTTAACTTCTGATTTACAAGTTCTGAAGGCACCGTTTCATTTTTTAGATTACATTTTTTTTTACCATTTTATTTAACTTATAAATTGTTTAAATATACAGATTATTTATGATATCGTTGATTTGTTACTATATGAGGGAAATTTTACCTCTCACCTTGGAGCCTCGGGTTCGATACCCGGCCGAATTGGGGTTTTTTCGGAAACTGAAGTTAGTCCCACCATACTCAGATATTGGATATGAGCCCGTTGTCTCCAAACGTTTAGCCCCCTTTCACAAGGAATACCTAGAGATGTATTATCTGTGATGTTATTAATACTGAATCGTAGGATCTTATTCAGATGCCATGAAGTTAGTATATGTTACATACATAATATTATTGTATTCGATGAAGGGCATTGAAGGCATGTAATCAATGTAAAAACTGGTCAGTTTAGATGAATAAATATAAAATAAAATCATTGTGTATTCAGCACGTAGATAGATGATAGCCTCATTTCTCTGGATGATATTAATTAAACTTGCCTTTGCAGTTTTAAAACCTACAATAGTTTCATATTTTCAATTAAAAACTGACATTAATCTTGTCTGTATTATATAAACAAAATTACGAAAGCATATTTTCTCTTTAAAAGGATCATGTCAACATGAAAAAACTCTTTAGTCTCTCCAATTAATCCAGTGTTGCCAACTGTAAACACGAAGGGCAATTAGTTATATGAATATACATGCCTGGTTTTAATTTTAAATTAAATTAAATTTAACTCAGTGGTGTAATGTTACATTGAAGTTATTTGCTTTTCATGTCAATTAATGCATGCGAAATAATGTAATCGTAAAGAATAAATGAAAGGATATACAGGGTGAGTTTTATTACTTTTCAAAATATGTAGGTAATCATAACCCTATCATAAAAATCAAAAGACGAGTGAAAAGCGGTTGTAGCAAGATGTATACATTTTTAACTTGTAAATAAAGAATGATTGAGAGCATATTTCGAAATGAATGAAAAAGCGCCTTTTTTACTCCATCTTAACTTTTCTAACAACTATTATTTATTAAAGTTTAATCTACGTTCTGCTTATGTCGAAAATGAAATAAACGAAATTGAGCATAGAATAACAAAAGAAGTACAGGTGCAAATAGAGTTAAGAAAATCAAGATTGAACCTGTTCGAATAGTTAAGTAAACCTAAGGTGGACCAGAAGAGTAATGTAACAAAAGAAGAAATAAAACAAAATATTGATCCCGCAAGCTTAGCAGTTGGAGTTTTAGAGATAATAGAAGTGTCAAGAGAACAAATCTTGATCAGATGTGAAAATGAAAAAGATATAAATAAAATACAAAATAAAATACAGGAAGAATTGTCTAATAAATATGATATAACTAAATTAGCATTAAAGTATCCAAGTTTAAACATTGTCGGGATAAATAATAACGATAGTGATGATAATAAAAAATTACTTGAGCAAATGATTGAACAAAATCATGAAATAAATCAAGAAGAACAGGGATTCCATTTAAAAATGAGAAGAATGAAAAATATCCTAGGACCTTCTCAATGTATGTACAAAAAGAAAACCAATATAGGCTAGTTAAGAGGTAAAATTTAGGATTTTGTGGATATAGTCCGGTGTTATGAATGTCTACGGTTCAGTCATTTTGCGAAAGATTGTAACATATTACTACCTGTTACAAATGTGGCTCTGAACATGATAGTTTTAGATGTAATGCAAGAATAAACATGCGTAAATTGTAAATTGTAAATACAATAAAGAAATACAATTAGGAGATAATCATGGAGGCTTATGATGTCAGTTTTTCTTGTTATAAACGCATATTAAATAATCCAAAGTATAAAGCTGTTTTTTGTTGATGTATGTATTTTCAATTTCGTATATGGTAAGGTTGAGTGTAAGAGCAGCTCTAAGCTAAACTATCGCCTTATTGTATTCTGCTGCTGTTTCCAGGATTGACAATTAGAAGTGTATAAAGGTGGACCAAATAACTATCATATTTTAACTTTAAATGTATGTATGTATGTATGTATGTATGTATGTATGTATGTATGTATGTATGTATGTGTGTATGTATGTATGTATGTATGTATGTATGTATGTATGTATGTATGTATGTATGTATGTATGTATGCATGCATGCATGCATGCATGTATGTATGTATGTATGTATGTATGTATGTAAACGACATCTATTCCAAAGGCTATAGTGTTTTCCTAAATTCTGTAGAGTAGAACAAAAATTTTGTCGGCTATTTATCCAAGTGAAAAAGCATTTATTTAAATACAGGGAGGCACATGCAAAATACAAAATCTGTACAGAAATAAATACACTTTAATTATTTTGTTACGTACACAGAAGTCTCGAACATATGCTCATTAAATGATTATGTAACATAAATATGTACTTATAAACTGTTTAAAACCAGGCACTTTTTTCGCATATAAAATCAGTCTGGTGTATATTTATCAAATTAGCATAATTATAGTTCTTTATATATGTTATAGTAGGTCAGTACGACCCCGAGGTTAAAGTACGCGTTAAACGTATAAAAATAATTTATGATAAATGTTTAAAAACATTTAATTATGAAGTTTTGATTTAAGATAATTTTAATGGCTTAATCTTTGTGACCCCCGGGGTTTTATTTCATTTTGTGTTAAGGTGCGTACAGTCTTGCAATAAAACATCGACCCGACCGGCGGGCGGCGTTGCTAACAAATTTCTGGTTCGCGACGATGTTACAGCATTAAATAAGTATCTCATCGAGAGGTGCGTAACGTAACATCGCCACATATCATCACGGAGACGAATATCATCCCGTTCCGAGTCTAATTTAGTTCCGTTTGTGTCGGAAGAATGAAAATTGCCACTATCCATATTTTCTACCTCCAGTTCCACGGGTTTTTTGCTTTTTCCCTTAAAGATTATCATTTTTTTTCATTCCTCAGCTGGCACATTTATTTGAACTGCAACATTTCTTTGATGCGACGACAGAAAATCGACATCGAGCGGATTTGATAGAATTTTCAAACCAGTTTTCGTATTTTTCTGTTAACAAATTCACTGTGTTCAGGCCATCTTAAATTTGGTCAATGATTATTCCCAAATATTTGCAGTGGCGTGCGGAGCCTTTCGGGCTGAGAGGGCACTACATTCTTGGGGGAGGTGGCGAAAATGGTAATGATAGTGTATCCAAATGAAACATGATTTTAAATTTATAATTTTTTTGACATTGAAGTAATCAAAATATAATAAAACAATCGTTCTAAAATCTTGCAGTACAGAAATATACAAAACAAACAACAAAATAATGAACACAATTTTGCGTATGAATAGGCCGAAGCTCATCAAAACTTATGGCAGAATCATAGTAACATTCTTCCCGTTTTCATACTTTTGAACTTATCCAAAACTACATCTAGGTATATATTTGTGATGTATAACTGATGGATGATCGATATTATAATGGTGGAAGCGGCATTTATATCAATTTTTGATTTTTGTAAATAGTTTGATAGTGAACATATTTTTGTGAAAATATCGTTTCAAAATATTAATAAAAATTTGATCTCTAAAGTATTATTAACATTCAAAGCTTGTAGCTTCTGTGAAATGTTTTGATGACGCATTTGGTACCCAATCAGCACATACATCTGAAAGGCAACCAAAAAACATCTAACGCCTGAAAGACGTCTTATAGAACCCTTATGTTACAAAAGGTAGCGTCTTTACGACGTCTTAGTACATCTTATAGATGTCCATCCTATGCATTTTAGTGACATCCCCCCCTTACAGTGTATATAAAATGTATGTCATTTCAATCATTGATGTAAGCTTTCACGGTTGTTATCTGATGCTAATCTATTTCTCAGGATTTGCTGTATTACCGTCACAACGTAGAGTTTTACAGTAAAACCTGACGACGGAAAACTCCTCAATTCAAAATCTCCGAATGATAAAAGCTGTCGAAGAAGTGCTTCTGGTTTTCTGCGGTGAATGTTTTAAAAATATCTTATAGATGGTGGATGCCGTCTTCGTATCTTAGATAGCAAAAATAACCTAGCCTGGTGCGTGGAGAAATTTCTTAGGCCTATTTTACGACTTCTGGGGACCGAGTGAGATCATTTACCTGTGAAGCGGTTAACGAAAGACTGTCCTAAGGGCTCGAGATCAGTTGGTGTTTAATATTGGGGTTCACAACCAGTTCTAAATTAATTAACTATCGTTCACGAAGGGACATCAAGTCTGTATTAATACAAAAGTGAAAAATTTATACTTTGAAAATGAATTTAGTACCAGGATGCTTGCTCGTCAGTGAAGAGTGGTAGAGTTGTCTTAACTTGTCTGTAATTTTATATTTATAGGGGTTGTGTCGTCATCTATTGGGATGTTAACATGATGTCATGTTTTTAAAGCGCGTAGCGCTGATAATTATTTGCTTCTGTCGATCACTGAAATTAAAATTTTGTAGGGCCTCTTGGACTGCAATAAAATCGTTCAGACCGGTTTGTAATTATTACTTATGAACTTCTTTATGAGTTGTGGTCATTTTGATGTTTGTCAGTGCGTCGCGGCGCTGACCGTCGCACTTATGCTGCGGAGCGGTTTTTTAATGAAAATTAATTTGACTATTTCGGCGTTGAAAAATCGGAGAATTGAGATAAAAAATTGCGGTTTGAAGTTTTGAATATGGTTTTTTATTTTTTATCTAATTTGCTAAAAAAAAGTGGTGTCATGTGATATTTTGAACCCGTGTATTTTCGGTCTCGGGCATTTTTTAAATGTTTCTAATGGCCGAGGGCCTTCTATGTGGTCTGGGTGATTTTTGGTAACATTTTTTTGATTCAATTAAATTTTTTGTAGAATTTTGGTTCTACAACATTTCACTTGAGTTACCATCAAATTACTGACTACCGTTACTTAACTTTTGTATCGATACAAGTACTATTAAGGCAGATGTACCTACGCTCCCCTCCAGTTTAAAGTGTTAATTTGTGAAACGTATTTGTCATATAAATTAAAACACATGAATTTAGTTTTATTACTTATTAATATTTAAACTTAGTAAATTTTCTTAGAGCCATTGTTGTAGTTATGAAAATTCTACCATAGCCTTGTAAGTCACCGCATCCCTGGAGATATCCTCTACCAAAAGAACAGTATCATCAGCATAAGCAACTATTTCACCGGCAGTATTTAAATGGAGCAGTCTGTTTACGTATATTTGAAATAATACAGGTTCAAGGACGGTACCTTGTGGTATTCCAAATGATGATTTCTTAAACGTTCTTTTTGTTTCACGAATTTTTACACACTGTTTTCGATCTGTCACATACCTCTTGAGGAAATTATTTGATATATCTCGTATTACATAGTTTTCGAGTTTATGGATTAATTCATGGGACACCGTATCAAATGAATTACCACCAATTCATCCAAGTTTATCATGCCAGGAATGTATGGAATAGTAATGGTGGCTATTGGCTACTCTCGTAATATTCTTCGTTGTTGAAAGGATATGATAATGTAAAATTGAAATTGAAGTAGCTGTGGATTCTATGACTATATCTCAAATAAACATTTTGTCAAACTGACAAAACTTTTTGAATTTCAACTATACCTTCTATTTGTGAGGTGATTTTTGTCGACTGTTCTATAGTTGAAGAGCCCAGACGTTGTATTAAAAAAAATGTATTATGAATATACAATATCAGCCACAAAGAAACCATAAACAATACGAACACATGTTTTTAAATAATTGTTCTGTTTCGATTGATTGCTACAGTGCATAATTATTTTTAATTGCATGTGAAATTATAAGAATAATAGTGGTTTATAGCTTCAGGTTTCTTTTAAAAGCCAAGTCAATATTACTGCTGTACGCTTTTAGTTTATTGCAAATATCATTCCATCACATTCTAAACTTTTATTTGTAATTTATAGCTTTGCAGTGACTATGCAACTAATAAATAAATTAACATGAAAATACCGTTTTGTTGCATTAAAAAGGAATAATAATTAGTATTCCCTTATGTAAGTGCAAAGGAGTGGAATGACATGGAATAGACTTAGAAAAGTCTATTAAAAAGAACCCTACATTCCTTCTGCATTTTATTACCTACAAAGCGTCTTCACCGACATAATTTTAGCGAGTTGACTTTGGAAAATCATAATAGACCTTTCCCGTATAATTAAATTTAAATGTTTTATGAGTATAAAATAATTTACTCAACTGTATATAAAATGAAACGGACTCGTAATTTCCTTTCTTACTGGTTGTCTTATATACAGGGTCCGCCACTTAAAACTTCCCAGGCCGGTTACTTATTATGGAGATATCGCAACGACCAAGCACGTTACGATATCTCCATAGAATTAGGATTAGGAAAAGAATTAACTTTTTGACTGTGAATTGTTTGTTAATTTCAGTCCCCTGAAAAGAGATTTGATTTACGTACCACTTAAGACCAAACACATTACAAGATCTCTTTAGAGTGCGTTTCAATATCCAACTTAAATCAATAAATTGCTGTTAAAATTTTTCTGTTAGTAATATTAAAAAACGAACTAATATATAAAATTACAAACAATACTGATGCGTATTTTTTTATTAATAGGAAATATGTTTTTTTAGTTTCATAAAATGACACCAAATAAAATATACATATTTCTTATTAATAAAAAAAATTACGCGTCAGTATTGCCTGTAATTTTATAGATATGATATTTAAGATGAATTATTTGTTTTTATCAATTTTAACAGCGATTTAAAGTTTTATGTTGGTAGTCCTGGCTAAGGCAGCCTTAAATACAAAAGTTACCGACCCGGGGGAGTTTTAAGTGGCGGACCCAGTATATCACACGAAGTTGAACGTCACATGAAAATATCCGTCCAAATTTAGTAATTTAATTTTAGTGTAGGTTGATAACAGTATGGACCTTACGACCTATGAAAAATTAGTCTTTAAATAACAATAATTTAAAATCTTTCCTTTTCTGATCATGAGAGCAGTTTCCCTAAGCTAAACGTTTGTTGTAGCACGTTTGGATATTGATTTATTGGAGTTAGTTTCGGATCGAACTTAGTATATTACTTAATTTTGTTAATTATACTGTAAATTATTATACTTAGTATACAATTTCACTTTACGATCAGCTCACACAATCTGTTAGAAGTGTATATTTTCTGATGAAACTGAAAACAAAAACGACACATCATAGAAAATACATATGAAATAATTATCTTCTTTTTTTTTTTTAGAAATATAAATATTAGTCTTGGAAAGAACTTTTCATTTTTATCACTTCACATTATGATCTGTGTCAAAAATTTTTATGTCACATTTAAAAATACGTTTACTATTATAAAGATAAATTTTCAGTACAACAAACTTTTGGTTTTATCTATTAAACTCGCAGCCACTGAGCCATAGATCGAAAGTTTTATTTGGTATGCTTCGTTATTAATACAGTAATATGTATAAACACAAAGAAGTATATTTGCGACAATTCGCATCTGTTTTTGAACAAATCATTTGAAACAAAAATACCACTACGAAAACAAAGAAAAAAATGCAGATTTCTAACGCATTTGTAAAAATTAAAAGTAATTTTTGGAATAAAATTATTTTGGTCATTAAAAAGTTGTAATAACATCCACTGACGTGGGTGCGGTAACTAACCTGCAAATTTATATGGAGAGAGCTTTTTCCCAATTTATCCTATTTTATGAAAAACAATTCTACTGTATTTAAAAAGGGTCCTTCCTCTTGGTGTAACTCGATAAAATGCATCGAATTCAAGGAACATGAGAAAAGTATAAAAAATATAGATTTGCAAATGATATATTACTTCCTCTCCCCTCAAAATGATTTCTTGAAAAAATGTTGAAAATTTTTATTGCATTTCTGGATGAATCTCGATGAATTATGACGATACAAAAAATTTCAGACAGAAAAAAAATTTCTGTCTGTGTGTCGTATCTGTCTGGTTCGCGATGGCAGCTACAGTTTTTGAGATAAAGCTTTTAAATTTGGTACACACATTCTAGAGGTCAAGGAAGAGATTGAGTTCGTTGATAAGCAAAATCGGTCCCAATTTTTGAAACGTCAAAAAATGTGACTTTTTTGAAACGTCAAAGTGACTTTTTTGAAACGTCAAAAAATGTGACTTTTTTTGAAACGTCAAAGTGACTTTTTTTGAAACGTCAAAAAATGTGACTTTCTTGAAACGTCATAGTGACTTTTTTGAAACGTCAAAATGCGACTTTTTTTGAAACGTCAATAAATGTGACTTTTTTGAAACGTCAAAAATTACTTTTATTATAAACTTCCACCACACATCGAGTTTTACTACGGTGAGGAAGTTCTGATCTAATAAATTTGAAAACATATTTGAATCAACAAAATAAAAATGGAACATTCACAAAAACTGCTGGAAATGACATCCGTCAGCCATGATACATGAATTCAATCTTCTCCCCATAGGAAGTCGAACACTATAAAAATACCAGGAGTTCTTCGGAATGTTATACAAGCATTAATAATCCGGTTTCATAGATCTTCATTTTCTACTAATGGTTTTAATTATCCTCAAAAAATAATCCAGAAGATTAAGATCTGGTGGTCGAAAAGTCGACAAGTGTGGTCCTTCTCAGCCGAATTCCCGAGAATCCATCGAACAGAATATGCCATGTCTAGAAACTGACGCACAGTGAGTCTAAAGTGTGCTGCATCATCGTGCATAAACCATATAGTTCCATTTATTACCTCTCAAAATACTAGACAGTTTCTCTTCCAGAAAAATCTGATATAAATTCACCGCTGAGACGTGAAAGTAAAAGTAAAGCCCAATAAGAAAATCACCAACAATTCCAGCCCATACGTTCACCGAAAACTGATTCAGACATCTTTTTTTCTACAATTTCATGCGAGTTCTCTTCGCCCCATACATGATTGCTATAAAAATTCATGATAGCATTTCTGGAAACGTTCTCTTCGCGACGGTGAAAAGAATCTGTGAATTATTAGCCATTAACATAAATGAATTCGTGGAAGAAAATACTATGATAGCAGTGCCTACACTTTTTATGTAAGGTAAAGGTCCAACTGCTGTTTTTTCAAAATGTTCCAAACGGTCTTATGACTGTAAAAGATTTTCAATTGGGAAAACCACTCGAACTTGATCCATTCAACAATCGAGGAAGATTTTTCAGTCTCCAGGACTTAGATAAACTTGAAAATGAGTTAATAAAAAAAACTTGAGAACAAAGTAGCGATTCCATGGTTACCACATATTTTAACATTTCCGGCCGTTTTTGTGAATATTGGTTTTTTATATTGTTGGTCTTTTTTTGTCACTGGGAACTAACAATTAAAAAATAAATTATTTGCAGATTTGCAAATTTCACCATTTTATCTTATATTTCAAGAACTCATAAAGCTTTCAAATTTGGTACACACATTCCAGAGGTCAAGAAAGAGGTCGAGTTCCTTGATGAGCAAAATCGGTCCCAATTTTTGAAACATCAAAAATTACTTTTATTATAATCTCCACCATACGTCGAGTTTTACTACGGTGAGGAGGTTCTGATCCCCAAGTAATTGGCAACGGTTTTTTTGATTGAGATACATCAAAAGGAACATTTTTGGTGAGAGGACAATTGTTTTGCATATAATGGGTTCGAATACAGAACAAATGCTCTCCATCATGAACATGTCGATAAAGATTTGTACCCCAGCCTCCGTATCCACGTCACTGGTAATGCTGTTCTAAATTTTTAATATTAAAAATAAAATAAATCTGAAACTTAATGAATGTAGCGAATTCATCTCTCAATCTCCATGTGGAATCGACGAATATGCCAAAAATGTTTCTTGAAGAAGATACCTTCAACACCCTGTATGTTGGCAATTGGATCAATGTTTATATGAATTATTTTCATGAAAACTCGTGGAATCGCTTCCTGAATTATTGATATGCACTATTGAAACACCCTGTATGCAAATCATTTTGTCCGTTTTGCATCTGCGATATTTTGCTTCTATTTCATTTTTCCATTTGAATAATTTCTGGCCTGTTTCCTTTATGTAAATTTGTAACTTTTATTTCTTATGTTTTTTATCGTTCTTGATGTGGTTTTGCAGCCTCATATGTGAGAAATATATCTAGCAATAAATTACCTAAAACTTTCTGAGCCGTGTGGAAATCATGTCCAAGTACATTTATCATATGGAAAGAAAATGCGGTACGAGCAGAGGAAATTGAATCCATATTTTAAAAAGATGCGACATTTCTTTCTATTTTACTTTATTTCATTTTATTTACGATGTTGTTTTTCTTATAATATATGATAAGTACTAGTAATATTGTAAACACAAAATTCTCACATATAACATAACTAATAAGTGTTTGTATATGTATAAAAAAAACATAAACACCATAGAAATTAGACGCGGACACACAAACATTCAGGTGGGGGATTCGAATCCGCATATACGATAGAGAGGTAAATAGTTACTCCTTGTGTAAATATTTACCGCTCAAAAATATGTAAAATTTAATTTGTAAAAAAGCAGTTACCCAGAATTCGAAGAATAAGTATTTGCGCTTATGACTACATCAAAGGTGAAGTCAAGAGGGTATTTTGACAACTAAAATAAAAGAAAAAAAAAGATATTTTCCGTTTCGGAAACAAAATCTGTTTCCCTTTTCAAAATGTTGTAACTTTTATAAAATATGTGTAGCTTGTAACTTGACGTACAGGTAAAATGAGAATCTTCAAATAGGAAATCGCAAAGCATTGAGTAAAGTGCCGCTTCATAATGATAATAAGTGAATTAGACAATTTCGTTTCAAGCCACCGTGTGTTCGTTGTACTTCAAATTTAGACGCGCGGCTGGTATTTTATTAATGAGCGCTAGCCGGTATAAATAACAAGAGAGCGACACTTTTGAAGCCTATACCAACATCTTCAGTTTCCTTATCTGTATGTGTGTTAGATTTCATGCTACACAATTTTATAACTACAAAACTTTGAAAAAGGAAAGAGATTTCGTTTCCGAAACGTTAGGGAAATTTTTTTGTTTTATTATAGTTGTCAAAGAAGACTATTCCCTCGACACAGGCTCAGAGGCTAATTTCTCCAGTAGCATACTTCCAATTCCCAATTTAATGAAATTTTATTTCCTATTTTAATTACATTAATACCTTAACTAGGTATCTCATTGCAATATATCAAATATATATAAAATATAAAAATACATTACAAACAATTACATGTGTCTTAAAGTACGTAGTGCACCGCCACGGCGACAGTCCCGCCTTATGGTTGTTGCGTCGTCCTTGGCTGGCCGATGTTTGGCATGTATTGTGATCTCCTTTGGCTGTTTTTGCTTATGATGTATTGTCCTGTAACATTTCAATACAATTGGATTAGTTATGCTATTATAATGACTTAAAAGAAGTTAAATAATATATATAATAGATATATTACTGGAACACAGTAAAAGTTACAAAACTGGGTTACTGTAATGTACAGAGTATCAACTGAAATTTTGACACCATCCTTTATTTCCTTATTTATGAAGATTTTTTTAAAGTTTTAAAATGTGGCCGTATTTGGAATTTTCTGAATTTTTCAAAAATAATATTCAAAATTACATAATGAAATAAAAGTTGTTTTTTTTTTAATATTTTTTGATAGATTTGTAGTACTCTTTGGGCTGGTTTCAAAAATGTATAACTCTTTTGAGTTTAGATCAAAATCTGCCGAGATATTCGAAGATAAACATGAGAAATATTTGATTTCACTATTTCGAGGTGGCTTTCATTTTATCGTAGATGTAATGTCGAATCCCGCCACCGGCACTGGCAGTGTCGTCGGTGAGAATGGTTGTCCACGTTTTTTTTTTTTTTAGTGTATCCCTCCTCTAGACAGCTTAGGTTTTGGATTCGGGGGTTGTCTAATTTCTTTGGTGTTTATTTATTTATTCTTGTTCGCAAACGTTGTTTGTTTTGAGCTTCTCTGCCGTCATTGTAAACTTTACTGCGGACTAGTGCCCAAAATTCTGCAATGTATCGCGTCTGAGGAACATTTGGAGGATTTGTCCTCTTTGGGTACACAATTTGTTATTTTCGATTAATCAGACTTTTTTCTTCTGACATACTGACACTATTATAGATATTATTAATTTAACTAGTTCAGATGATGCTAATAAATATAGTGCAACGTCGATTAAATTAAAACAGTAATTTTTCCGTTTTAATTGATCTATTCCCATTAAGTAATACCAAGTTACCCCACATCGGTAGACATTCAAGATGACATGAAGCCAAATAGGATTAGAATCTTATTTCATCATTCTGATAATGAATATTAATAAAATTTATCAGTTTTGGAAGACACCATTATAAACGTTTATCTTGAAAGTCCGGCTTCAGAAATAGCGCACTATACCAAGACCCTATCGGTAAATTTTGTTTATATTTTATTTCATCTGGACTATTTTCAATATTGAAAGTGTAAAAACCATCATTACCGTTCATTTACGATTGGGATAATGTAATATACTTTTCGTCGTCCATAACGATCACTATGTTTCCGATAAAAAGATGACGCCCTAACGATATGCAGCATCTTGGGATTCTCTCAAGCTGGGCCGCTGTGTATTTGGGACACTTCTATCTTTACCAATATTTTAGACAATTTCTGTCCAAAATCCTGCTAACAGTCATATGTGAAATTCCAAATCGACGAGCTAATTTGCGCGACGACGTTCCAACTCTTTCTTGAACATTTTGGCTAGTGTGTTGATTCTATTTGGGACCAAAAGTCGGGGTCGCCCACTTTTTGGTAAGGTCATAGATGTTATACCTTCTTCTCATTCCTTTATTGTTCGAAAATGGTCGAACATCCAACATTTTGAATCTAAAAACATTAATAATTTCGTTAACAGTTTCGACATCCGTTTAACTAAATTATAGATAAACTTGCGTATTTCAAGTTTGTATGACATCTTGCAAAACTGTTTCTTTTGATACGTTGTGTTAACAACCAACTGCTCCGTATTTGTTTGTCCACTTGCAACTAAATTGGATTTTATATCGTAGTAAAAAATATTGCGCGTAAAATGTTTCTCAAAACGTACGTTATTTTTAAATATTTTAGCTTAGAATAATTATATCTCATTTTAGAAAAGACAACCAAATGGAATTTGACATATACAGGGTGAATGAGCAAAAATTCCATAGGCCGATTACTGGGCAACTAAATATGATTGAATTTGTATAAACGTCAGTGAATAGAACCTCCTAACGAATACATTGTGAAGTTCAAACTACGCCATTGCAGTGGCCGAGAATTTCGTTTTACAGTTTTGACATCTGTTATCTGTAATATACTCTGAAAATTTCCTGAATTTATTTGTATTTTATTATTACATTACTATAAGAAATATTGCAAATAACCAAAAAGTAAGAAAGTGGTTTTAGCAGGAAGTTTAATTTTCACCCGATTTATGCATTATTCAATTTAAAATTTAACATGACTCCCTCTAGTGCACTTTACACACCACTCTACATAATTTGAGACTGTGATCGAGAGGTAGTTTAGTAAGTTTTTCACTTGTAAATTTCATGCTACGGTTATAAATATGTCAGTGATTGAAAGTCTGGCTGGAAATTAGGGAGATACCGTGATTGTTTTTCAGCATTTTTCAACGATGTTTTCAGTGATGCCACGGAATGCTTTACGAGGATTTTATTGTTTTCGTGCTCGTTCTCGCATTTTTTATTACCTTTTGGTATTATAACTAGATCAAAAGTACGTGTTTTTGAGTGTGACAGATGTAACTCAGAGAGAGAATCAGGGAGTATATCTAAATCCGTAAATCTCAATTTGTGGACAGCTCCCTCATCCCCAGTTTAGCTTAGTATTTTTTTATATAGAATAGACAGTGAAAAATGTAAATGTTCTGTGTAAAGAATTTTTTATTTTAACGAATGATCAATTATTATTTTTAATTGAAATACAGGTAAATAATATACAATGGAATCATGTACTGCAGTAAAATTTTATTTATTTGAAATATACAGGGCGTTTCCTAAGTATGTGTAGAAAATTGATTGGCTTGTCCCTTGGCTTTTTAAGAGAAAAAAATTCATTTCAACATGGGTCTGCAAGTTCATCGTTTTCGAAATACAGGGTGTTAAAGTTGAGAGAAAAAAATCGTAAATTTTTTGAGTTGTGACATGCGGCACTAAGGACCATCTTTCAATTCACCAGTGGCGTGCATATTAGTCGCCTTTGCATGATTAAATAAAAAAAAGCCTCTAAATTTTTTCAGTTTTGAAGTTTTTTGGATTCCTTGATGCCTTACCATTATCAAGAATATCAAATCTGCTTGGTTAATAAATCTTGTATTACGAAGTGTATATCTGTATGCAATTAACGCGTTAATAAATCGGTATAGTTCCTCGTAATCAACAACATTTATGGTAAAAGTTGTTTATAAGAGCAGACTACTAGAAAAATAAATTAAAAGAAATTTTATGTTTGTATGTATTTTCATACTAATACTAATGACTGATTTTCGTTTTCATATGATTGTTTATGGATTTCACTTTATCAACCTGATTGTTATATAATTAACTGATACCCTTGAATGGTAGTGTATGGAAGGCATTATAAATGAACAGAAATGTTAAAAAAATCTATTGAATTTATAATTACCAAAGTAAATAGTTACATTTAATTTTTACATTTATAGAATTTACCGTTTACCATGTTTTTAAGGGTTATGCCACAGTCTGATTGCCATGAAAGGCACAATACATATACAGGGCGTCTCTGAAGAATTTATACAAAAAGCTCCACATATTCCCAAGCCTAAAATTAAACGATTGAACTCAACTTACGTCTAAACTAAAAGTGCTTCGTAAAGTCGCTATTAAGTTCAAAGTAATTTTTTTAGTAACAAAAGAATACTGCTCTCAAAATTAGGGTTTTTATTTGTACTGACAATAAATATTTTTTTCGTAATCTTTTTGGTTTTGGTTTTAAAAATCCAGTTTAAATAGGTCAGCATTTTTTCAACAATTTATCCATTTTATTTAAAGTTAAACAATCTTGTTTTCCATTTTTTTTGCATCCTGTTAAATTTTCTTATGAAATTTGACCCTCAATAGCGACTTCATGAAACGCTTTTGTGTAGAGGTAAGTTGGTTTATTTCAAGGATATGTGGTAGCCTTTGTACAGATTTTTCAAAAATCACCTAAAGCGTCTGAAATGATTTTTTTAAATTTCAAGTTAGATTTTAACAATGCATTTTTGAACTCGACAAAAGTTAATTCCCTAACGTGATATTTGATACATGAAAAGGTTTAATCATTAATCAGAAGTTTTAATAGCACACTCAAAAAATATTTTCTTTGAAGTTTAAATTGCTTTTGTTCTTTTATTTCCCGTAATCAAATGCCGATGTGGAAAGTAGGTTTAGATTTCCCAAGCGTATTTACAACTCTTTCAAGCACGTTTACTAGTAAAATTGTTTAGAAAATCCAATTTTAAAAGATATGTATGTTACCAAGGAAAATCCCTAGTAGCGTTTCAAATATTAACTGTCTCTATTTGTTTATTGGAAAAAAATTTGCAGTAATATATTCTAACGTCGTTGATAGTTTTCTGCTTATCATATTAGAGGCAGAAAATAAACAAAGTTATCAACATTTTTGAATTATTTTTCACAGATTTGCATATTACATTAATATAATGATATTTGAGGAAATTTTGGTTTAATAATTAAAGAGCGGTTTTAAAATTTGTCGTTGCCCCATTTTTTATATGACATTTGAGATATTGGTTTATATACCGAGTCGAAGACGAGGGATAACTCTCATACAATATTCGAGACCGAGAAAAATATTTCGGATAATTCAAGCTCGTGGGGGATTCGATCAGAAAATTACACACCTAAATAAAATTAAAACCTAATGGCATCAGTTTGATATTTTATAATAGAAAACATGGAAAGTAGTATGTTTAATTTAGACTATTTTTAATCTATTTTTTTATTGTTTCATGTAACCAAAATTGATAAATCGTATTTTATTCTACCAGACATTTTTTGAAATTTATGAAAATAATAAAAATAATCCGCTTTAGAATATTTGGCAAAAAAAGAACGGTCCACTACCGTTGGTGGTATAAATTAAATTAAAAACAATAATATGAACTATTCTTATTCTATTTTTAATTGTTTCACATAACTTGGTAAATCGTGTTTCATTCTAAGTTTTAGACGTTTTATAGAATTTGTGAAAAATCAAACTCAGTAAAAAGGACATAATGGCCGCCTGTTTTGACAGCACAATTATGAGTGATGTTATTCCATGTCCGTCTGAGCCTGTTTTTACTTAGTTTTATCTCTTCTGAAAAATTGAGTTTAAAATACTTACATATTATATTATGTGACAAAAGATAAACGGTCCACCATCTTTAATACATAGCTCAAATTTAATTAAAAATAATTATTAGACTATTCTTCATCTATTTTTTATTGTTTCATGTAACTAACATTGGTAAATCGTATTTTATTCTACTAGACGTTTTGTAGAATTTGTGAAAAATCATACAAATTCGCTTTGAAATATTTGGCAAAAAAAAGTTCCACCTTTAGTGGGTCCAGATCAATTAAAAACGATAAATTCTGTATATCTGTTTTTAATTTAGCGAGAAACAACTAAGTAATTCTGAACAGTTTGATTATTTAAAATTTGATATAAGGTTACTATTGAATAATATTTCCATCGAGTATTCAAATCATTCATGCGAAATCTTGGTCATAACATATTGTTGAAAGTGCCTTGAGGGGGATAAACACCATCTGACTTATACCATAGAAACTTTTACAAATGTCTGTATCTTCTCAATATGAAATTTATGAATTTCGTATCCTCACTAGGCAACCATAATATTCCAATTTAGATCTACCGAAAGCATTAAAGAGAACTCCAGTGTAGCAGTGGCCACAAGCTGCTTACTGCTTCTTAATATGAAACCAAGATTTCTATAAGCACTCGCTACCATATCATATATGTGGTCAGTAAAAGTTAATCTGCAGTCAAAGATTACTCCCAAATCTTTAAACTTATAATATCTAGTTACAATAACCTCGTTAATTGAATATGTGAATTCAATTGGCTGCAGTTTTCTCGTAAAATTCATGCAATTCCACTTGCAATATTGAGAGGTAATAAATTTCTTTCGTGTCAAAGATTTAATTTATTTAAATCTTCCTGCAAACTAATACAGTCCTTAAAGTTAGAAATCGATGAATATAGTTTTAGATCATCCGCATATAATAGCGCATTGCAAGTAAGTTCACAGACGATATTATTTATGAAAATAATGAACAAAAGAGGCCCTAGAACGTATCCTTACGGAACTCCTGCAGTTGCTGTCATTTTAACAGACATAAAACTCTGGTCCTGCATGTATAGGCTTCTGTTATTTAAATAGGAATAAAAAAACTTGAGGAATCCATCACTAAGTCGTACATCGTATAGTTTATGCAGCAATAATCCATCGTCAAGTCTGTCGAATGCCTTAGAGAAGTCCGTATAAATGACATCACCCTTTCCTCCCCGAATCTAAAATCTCAGCTAGAAACTGTGTGACCCTTATTCAATTTGTGGTAGTAGATCTATTTGAGCTTTTAATATAATATTTCATATAAAATTACTTCAAACAACTTGCCGATTACACAAAATAGTATTTTAAATATATGAAAGAAATTTGCTTTTTAATGTTTCAAAAATATTTTATTAAAAACTGTACACGTGTTTCGGCTTTTTAGGCCTTTGTCAAGAATACAGGGAATACTTGACAAAGGCCTAAAAAAGCCGAAACACGTGTAAAGTTTCTAATAAAATATTTTTTGAAACATTAAAAAAGCAAATTTCTTTCATATATTTAAAATATTTAATGATGTTTCACAAGGAACCAACCGCAGAATCAGTTCAGTGTACAAAATAGTAATTGGTCTATAATTCTCTGTAGAGGCTTTATTTTCGTTATTGAATATAGGATAAATCTTAGACCTTTTCCAAATTAGAGGAAATGTGTTCATTTGCAGAGACATATTAAAGATTATGGCAAGAGGTTTAGCTAATAAAATGGCACAATCCTTTAGTAGGAATGCTGTAATACCATTTGGCCCTGTTGTTAGTTTCAATTTAATTTTTTTTTAATTCAATTCAATACATCATTTTCAGTAATAATTAGAAATATTAAATTAGTTTTCATGGATCCTGAAACGTCAAATGTTTTCAGGCATAAAGGTCCATTACTCTAGATTATTTATAGTGAATGTAAAACAATTCAAACGAAAGTCTATTAATCGATTTATATCCTGGAAGCCCTGTGGAAGTGACAACGGAAGCAAATGCTGCATTTCGGAAATTACTTAAAAAAGACAAATACATAGTATACCGACATAGAAAGATGAGTATAACGCCAATAAAATAAATCAGAACCAGCAATTCACAAATCTGACTGATTTGGATATTTGGAAGAGTTTCGATTCGATTAAGAGGTTTGGTGGAAATATGTAAACAGTTATTATGTTTTTTATCGTGTATTTGTTATTCACAGCAGTTTGTATAGCCACCCAGAGTAAAATATAATGGAATACTAATTTGACAAATCAATAAGATAACCGATTGAAAATTGCACAGAACCTGATAGATATATTTTTTTGTAATTAGATTGTCATCGTCTGTGACATCACACCAAATTAAATCACATATGAATAGTAAGAAAAATGAAGCGAACAAGCACAGAAAGAAACCAAAGTAAACTTTCTTGAAACAGTTTTTAGTTGAAGAGAATATGGTGGTCTATTAATACTTTTCCTTAGACCTAGATTATAAATAATAATTTAAATGACAATAGAATCGAAATATACCGTTAAATCCTCTATTTGGATTAGTTTTTTCGTCCATCTTCAGACATACTATGATTTGAAGATTCTAGTGGCTAAGCTTTGAGTTCAGCATCATCATAAAATAAGTTAGTATAACTAACTTATTTTAAAATTACAATTCTCCAAAATTTGGATTTTATTTCAGGAGGCAGTCGGGGATTTACGAAATTAGCTGTAAGAACTGTAATTAAAAGTATGTTGGACAAACTAGACGATCAATTCAAACTAGATTCAAAGAGCATATGGCCCATCTCAAATATGGTAGAACAGATAAGTCTAGTTTTGCCCAACATGCGTTTGAGAAAAACTATAAAATAGATATATCAATTTAAGATTAATTAGGAATGTAACAAATACTAGACAGCTGGATGCATTTGAAAGCTTGAAAATCACAAAGTGTAAAAATAGTATGAATAGTGACTGAGGGTCAATTCCAGGTAGCCCGCTTTATTGGTTAGTGGGTCACGGTTCACCGAATCGTGACAATAGTTTAGGTATAAATAGGGTACATTGTAAGCATTAGGTTAGTTTTAATCATCTCCAGATGATGTCAACTTGATTGGCGAAACGCGCGTCGAGTACAGTATATAATGTTATGGTGTTTCGTGGAAAACTACGTCAGTGTTATCTTTACATTTTCAAAATTCGTAACATAATAAATTCGCACCTGTAATCTATTGTACTTTCGCGTAGAGACAGGCCGAGGAGGTAACGGTATGTTAGGAAAACGTTCTTTAAATTCGCGTTTTCGTGAGCTTGCTTAACGAATATGTTTTTAGTATTCTCAAAGTCTTTACCACTGGACTCTGCTTACGAATTTACTCTGCCACGCCGTGCAAGGTATGTGCAAGACACGTAATGTGAATTATATTGTGATACGTATGTTTTAAACGCTTTGCTGCATTCACTATCTAGGTGGCTACATCCTTTACTAACATTAGTAAATTATTATTTTGAACATTTATACTGGATAATGCACGTGTCGTGTGCTGTAGTTTGTGGAACTCGTTTACTGGCTATTAAATATCGGAGACAAAGCCTTTTGAACATTTCGTATAACATTATTACACTGAAAGTCAGTTGTTTCACCCAGTCTCACCCCAAAAAGTTTATTTGGTACGCCCTTTATAATATTTTCCAAAACATTTTTCTACACACTTAGTAGATATGCTTTACGCAATGTATGGCTTGGTAAAGAAAAACCTGGTGCGTACTTTGCAAGGAGCCCTCTAAACTCAGCATTGTCGACTACGTTCCAAGACAGACTACATGCACAGAACATGACACACAAATCATAAAAAAAATCCTTTTTTGTAACTACCGGCAATATTCTGTCGATGGATAGTCGAATTTAAATGCCTTTCACAATCACTGCGTGTATGAAATACGTAACGTCGATTGCATGGAGTACACAGAATATGTGAACCATCTGTTGTAAAGTCACGTAGTTTTCAATAATTTTTTGGTATTATGCACAAACGGTAATGCCTGCGCCAATGCTAAGAACGGTTTATGCGAGAACCAAACCAAACGTCACCACGAAAACAACCGCACGCTTTCACGTTGTTAAGTTAATTAGGGAGGAAGTGCCAAGCTGCCTGTAAGATTACATAGGAATATCCCGGTTACCCGCAGAGTCCTGCACCTTTCAGTCTTGATACTAGTTGCATATATTACAGGTATATAAGTAAACACACCACATGAATTTTTATGTGGTGTTATTTATATTTATATATTTTTTTTAACTGTCGGCTCTGAAAAATTGAAAATATTTTCGGCACCTGATAATAAGATAACATTGGCGCCAAAGTATCATCTTTAAATATAAAAATTTAAATATGGTAACTTTAAGAACAAAAATAAATTTCTATGAAATTTAAAAAATTTAGTTTTCTCTTTACACAGTTTGCTAATTTTTTTACACTAAACGTAATACGTTATGTTAAAAATGCATGAACATCTCTAGTTTAAAGCGAAAATAAAACTTAAGTATATTTAAAATAAGAAAACTCATGCGCGTATACGAGTTTATCACTGGGCACAGATGTTTGGAAAAATTTTTCGATTATCCTTAAAAGATGATTGAAGGGATTTTAAACGGTGTTTTTAGCAATCACTAATATTCTGCTGATCCCTGCATTTTTGTTGTTGTTTTGTTTCTATATCTCTTATATGATCTCATAAAAATTTAGAAGTCTTAAAAGAATGATATCCATAAACCTTAGTAAAAGATGTATCACAAGCACCCCAGGAAATCAGCATTAAACTGACTGATTTGAAGAAAAATTGTATCAAAGACATTTTCTGTATATTTATATCAACGAAAATATCAAACTAAGCAACCAGATATCCCCACACTAAATCAATAAAACAAATTTGCTTCTAGAAGAAAAGGATTCTAATATTACAGAATATTGGAGTTCTAGATTTACGTTTCCTCTTGAAATATAAACACACAAAAAATAACGCCGTATCGAATGTTCGGTTGTAACATTTTTCTTATTTTATGCACTCTCTTTTATGTTAGCGTAGTGTCTGGATAAAAAATGGTTTAGGGAAATGGGGATGTACTAAATCTTGTAGTGTGCGTGTATTTATTATAACTTAGATAACATTCATCAATAACTTACTTGAATGTTGAAATATGATTAGGATTTTAGTATGAATTTATGTTTATTTCAACGTTTCTATTTCGGAATTCACTGGTATTATTAAATTTGACGTAATATTTTCACTAATTTTTATTCACTAAGGAACAAAGCAATTTTTAAAGCATTTTGTTGCAGGGGTGGGAATTCAGGCTTTCAAAATTGTATTAATGTACTGCGAATAAACAGTGTTCTTGTGTAAATTACTCGCCTATAGGAAACGCGTTTTCTGTTCATTTAAAAAACAATCAAAAAATTAACATGACTTGTTTTTTAAATTAGAAGAAGGTGGGGTCAAGCAATTCAGCGCACCACTTTGGCCCTGTGTAGGATGTACTAAAGATAATTACCCAAACATGTTCTTAATAAATATTTTTATTATGTTGTAAAGTTATGTATTTAGAACATAAAATTAATGAATCGTATAGAGTTTAAAAAAGCAAAAATATGTAAATAAAAACCGCCAAAAATTCACGAGGAGATATTAAAAAAATGCATTTCTTTTAATTTGATTTGATGGAAAGCAATAAAACAATAGAGGACGTTTGGGTAAGTTAAATAAATTATATGTATTGGACGTATCTATAATAGTGATGGGACATGAGTGTGAAAATACTCGAGTGACTCGAGTCAAAATCCGATTCGAGTGATTCGAGTCGAATTGCAATTCGAGTAAAGTTGTTACTCGACTCGGGTTATTGCTACTCGAATCAAGTTTTAACTCGAGTCGAGTTGCAATTCGAGTAAATTTGTTACTCGAGTCGATTTATTGATATTCGAATCAGTGAGTTACTATGATTCAAGTTATAAATCGAGTCGAGTTGCAATTCGAGTAAAATTGTTACTCGAGTCGAGTTATTGCTACTCGAATCAGTGAGTTAATATGATTTAAGTTTTAAATCGAGTTGAGTTTGACTAGAGTCTAGAGTCAGGGCAGAGTCGAAATCAAACTCGAGGCGAACTATAGAGTAAGTAGTTGGAGATGATTCAGTGGTTTGCTAAACGGTAAGTTTTTAAAGTGTATTTAGGTTTTTTCTTTTGGTAATCTTTCAGCATTTAAAACACTACCATCTAATTCCAACATAAGTTTGAAAAATCGAAAGGATAAACATAAATCATAATAATTGAAATACAAAATAATGAATGGGCCCAGGTCAAATATTATTTTTCCGGCAAATCAACACATTTTAAATACAAAATTAAATATTTAATTAACATTGTATATAAAATGACATTTAAAGAAAACCAACATAATTTTTTTTTATATTAAATTAACATTAAATTAAACTCTTGTTTAGCACAACATATTAAATAAATACAGTATTTAATATTTAATACACCGATTACGGTTTTTTTTATTTATTTCGAACTAATTGAATCGAAAAACAAATCTTTATGAACATGAATGTGCCAGTTTGATTGCTGCAGTCGTGTGAGTCTTGATTTTAAAGAATTCTAAGTTCTAATTTCTAATTTTCTAATACGTCGTAATAACGTCGTATGTAACAATTATAGGTTTGTACGTAGAGGCGATTTCTGATAGTTTTCTGACTATAGAGATGCGAGTATTACCAGAGCTCTGCAATAACAAACGTTCTGATTGAACAAGCGCATCTCTACAACAATGTGCGCATGCTTCTGATAGTTTCAAACGGTTGGAAACTGCTCTACGAACAAACCTTTTAATTAATAATTATACAATCTGATCTACAAACATGAAACAACAAACCTGGAGGGGAATTCCCCGATCCCGATGACCCGATGATATAGTAATTGATTAGTGATTTCATTCATGGTTACGTGTTTTCATCTTTATTACTTTTACAAGATTAGTGCCTTCAGTGCCTTCATATAAATAATCTTTCATATTTATATTGTATAAACAAATCACACTGGCACTAAAGAATATTTAAAAATATTAATAAAACCATAAACAATTAAATTAAAGAAACTTGACTCGAGTCAAAAAGCGACTCGAGTCTAAAGGCGACTCGAGTCAAAAAGCGACTCGATTCAAAAATCGACTCGATCAAAAATCTACTCGAGTCAAAAAGCGACTCGAGTCAAAAGTCGAGTCGATTTTTTGAGTTTTACTCGACCTAACTTTTGACTCGAGTTTTATAACAATGAAACCGAGTTTCAACTCTACTCGAGTTTCAACTCGAATAAATTCGAAACCTACCGAGTTATTCGAGTGAAAAAAAGTCACTCGAGTCCCATCACTAATCTATAAACCTCCAAACCAGAACAATAATATTTTTATTAGTGAATTTGAAAATATAATTAATGCAGTGCCAAAATGTAAAGCCTTATACTTTAGTTCACAATTTAAAAACGGTGTTAATTAGTGATAAAGGTCGTAAAAATATGGGCGATAGCTCATTGGATTCAGAATGGCGTTTAGAAAAATATGTAAAAATTGTTTACCAGAACATAAAAAATTGCAAAAGTTATTAACAAATTAAGATAAAAAAAGGCATTTAGTTTTTCGCAAATAATTCAGAAACTATTAATAATTAAGAAATTTTAAAAAAAGATTCTTAAAGAGGACGAAATTTCCAATAAAATAATCCTAACTCCCGGAACTGTGCCTCCATTATTAATAATTTTAATTTAATAGTGAAAATAGTGCTCCGCGCGCGAACGCGACGCTGCCGCAGACCTCAGAATCCGACCGTAGCAACAAAGAAAATTATTTTTAGCTATAAAATATTAATTAAAATATTTCAAAAAATTATCGGATCATCTAGACATCCCAAGGAACAATATCCACTTAAAAAAATTGTTTTCCATCCGTTTTTCATAAAATGCGCTTATTGTTAATTAACAAATTTTTTTTGGAGTTCACGTTTATATTTATAATCAGATAATTATTGAACTAAAGACGTGAAAATTATAACCGATGCTGGATACATTGTGACAAGTATACTTTATGAAATAATCACATCACGATATTTTTAATTGTTATAGTTCATTAGTTATTAATCTTTTACGTTAACAAAAAACTAATAAACGATAAAAAAAAGGTGAATTTTTTTTTTCAATATTTGTTATCACTGTTTTTTGTATATCAAAACACTATTAGATTTTATAATTTTTAAATTTTTAGTGGTATTTGTTTAAAAAAAATGTTTTAAACAAATGGATTAGTTGCATATTTTAGAATTTTTTTTGCCAAATTATTAGTGGAATGATTTTTTTAAAAAAAAATTTTCTTAAAAAAATTGTTTTTGTTAATCATTTTTTAACTTTTTTCATTATTTAAATAATAGATTATAACACAAGATTTTTTTTTACAAAGTAAAAAAAATGTATTTTTTTTTCGCTTAAAATTTATTTGTAATAAACAATGGTCGAATGTATTAACATTTTTTTATAGAAAAAAAAAAAACTAAAAACAACCATATATTTAACCAATGCAAAAAAAATTTCGATTTTTTATAAAATTTACGAGATTGATATTTCCAAAAATTTATTTTCAATAAAATCAGGGGCTGTAGGTAAAGATGGCATACATGTAAATTTTATCATGTTATGTTGTCCATTTATTCTAGAATATATTTTTCATATTGTTAATTTTTGCCTAAAACATTCAGTTTTTCCTAAAGCTTGGAATGTAGCACTTGTAGTTAGTTCCTCTTCCTAAAACTGAAAATCAGCTAGGCTTTAATGACTTAAGGCCGATAAGGATACTGCCAGTTTTATCAAAAATATTAGAATACGAAATCAGAATTCAAATCACGGAACATATTGAAAACAATAATATTTTCCCTGATACACAATCTGGTTTTAGAAAAGGACACAGCTGTGCGAGTGCTCTTTTAAATGTAACAGATCATATTTTTAGGTCCACTAATGCTGGAATGTGGACATTGCTGGTGCTGCTTGATTATTCTAAATCTTTTGATACTATGAACCATGATATTTTATAATTAATATTAAAATACGTAGGTTTTGATGTCAATGCAGAACCATTACTGCGCGGTACTTACAACATAGGAAATAAAAAGCTGTTTTAAATGGGCAGTGATCCGATAGTGCTCATATTTTGTGCGGGGTGCTGCAGGGTTCTAATATTAGACCAATTTTATTTACAGTGTACACCTCTTGTACCTGCTTAGACAGAACAATGCAGTTGTGAAATTGTCAACAGTGGACTTAATAATATATATGAAACTTCACTAGAACATTGTCTACATTTAAACTCCAATAAGTGTTTTTGGACGACAGGCTGATAGGATCAACTTAACCCCTAATATTAATATAAAAATTAATAACATACCAATACCACAGTAAACAAAAAGTTATGGCGAAAATTCATCCCCACCCCTTTTGTAATTACCCCATCAAATAATGATACTTAGATAAAAATTCAACAAAATATGTAACATGAAATTATTTTTTATTGTTCTATCACCCCCTATATGCTTTAACTTTATTTGACCCTTTAACCCTGTAGATGACCCGCAAATAATAGAACTCCCAAGATACGTTGTGTTAAATATAATCGCCTATATATTGTTTTACATAAATCTAATAATAATCCGCCGCCTCCGGCCGGACTGAAATTATCAGTGTTGAATTAAAAAATATGGATTTACAAAACGAAAGCACCAATATCATTTAAAAAATATCTAAACTTTTCATATAATGACTAATTTGTAATTCATCTACAACATACAGACATTTTAAAATGTATTCTGTAATATCTTTAATAATTATTCAAAATAGATGCAGAAGAAAATTTGTCAAAACTACTATTTCCTATTTTATTTATACTTTCAATTTATAAACTTAAAATTACTTTAATGGTTCTTGTTTTTGCAAAACAATACCTAACTAACTAAATAATGTTTTATGCTTCCATAATATAACAGTTTTTCACTTACTTTTCAGCATCACGAGGAAATGAATAAAACTTTTCATTACTACAATAACTTATTTGTACACCCTTTACATGAGCAAACCATTCCCCCTTTTATCTTATCGTCGACCATTTTAAAATAAAATAAAATGCATACAATTGTCACAGGAAACCAATTACGCGTAAAGCACTTACACCACGAGTTATTTTTTATTTCGCTGATAACACACACGCCGCTCTGACGGCCACTACTACACTGATGCATTTCAGAGTAACGTTACAGAGTAGTGGCTCTTGAGGTTCCCGACGGCGAGGCGTGGCAACAAGGAGCGATAAACTACTGGATATTGTTTACTGTGCCAATACCAATAAAAAATATAATAAGGACTTAGGGCTTATACTTGATACAGACCTTAGATTTGAACAACATTTGGCGGTTTATATACGGTATGTAATCATACATTTTGAAAAGCTCTGCTATACAGAACGTTCAATTTTACAATACACAACCTTTTGATGATACTTTTACATTTTCAATTTTGTTAAATTCTAATTACAGATCCGATCCACTTTGTCAGGATGGAAGCTGGGATTTGACCCGGTAGTCGGCAGCCCCCTTTGTCACTTAACTCGCTAGCCCACTGCGTTACCAAACTCGGTAGCCAATATATATTATTCAAAACAATGTTTTCAAATATACGTAATTATAAAAGCACGCATTTAAATTTAAGAACAGATTTTTAGCTCTTTAACAATTAGTTAACAAGTTACTTATTAAACATATTAAATTGCATTAGCTATCGCGATCAACGAATTTTAGAGGAATAGAATCTAAGATTGTTCACATAGTTCTCTGTTTATTGTTGTAGTACTGTTGATTTCAATAAAAACTGGTACACTTTCTTTTAGCTATGTAAATCATTCGTTCTTTGATTGATATTAATAATCTTACAAATGTCACTTTGACGTTAATCAGTGGCGTCATTATTAAAAATGATTCGACATCTAACAGATATTCAAAAATTTCGAATTGTTTCTAAAATTGAAGATGGTTGGTTCATAAGAAGACTTGCTGCTGAATACAATGTGAGTAAAACCACGATAATGAGTGTTAAAAAACAATGGGAAACCAACCAAACGATATCTCGTAAAGTTGGTTCCGGTAGGCCCAGAAAGAGCAATAATCAAGAAGATGAAAATCTTATAAATTACCTAATAGAAAACCCTTTTCAGACTGCAGTAAATGCAATTTCAGAGACAAATTTCCCTTCTTCGGTATCTACTGCTTGCAGAAGAATAAAACTACAAAGCGACTTGAAGAGTTGTTCAGCGGCTAAAAAATACAAACTTTCAGAAGAAAAGGAGCAGGGTAGGATTATTTTTGCGCTCAACTATATAATCAATGATGAAAACTTCTGGGGAAAAGTTGTCTTTTCTGACGAAAAGGTTTTTAAATCCTGTAACGATGGACATGTTCGCGTATATAGGCCTCCTTCCACTAGATACGACGAAAAATATGCTTTCGATCCACAAATATCAGGAAGGTTTTCAGTCAATGTCTGGGCTTGGATGAGTCTAAATGGGTTAGGTGTGTGTTGGAACAGTGGTGGTCATCTCAATTCCATTAAATATATTGAAATATTAGACAATATTATGTTGCCGTCAGTAATAGAGGTGTTTCCGGAAAATAATTTTATTTTCCAACAAGACAACTGCTCCATACATACGGCCCATCGTGTCAGGCAATGGTTTCTTAATAAAAACATAGAGTTGTTACCGTGGCCATCTGAAAGTCCGGATTTAAATACAATTGAAAATGTATGGGGACTAATGGTGAAACATATAAGAAAATTAAATAACCATCCAAATAATGCCCAAGAATTGGAAGGGATAATTGAAGACGCTTGGGAGAACTTGTCGCAAGAAGTTGGTCTTGCAAGAAATCTGATTTGGTCCATGCCTGCAAGACTTCAGGCAGTTTTAGACGCTAATGGAGCAATGACAAAATATTAGGTAATTCTGTATTACGTAATTGAAGTTCATTTATTTTATTTTTTTATTGTATTTTTATGTTCAATTTGCATTGTTTACATTTTTTTTAATCTCAAGTGGTATTTTTGTGTTCTTATTTTAAAAATAGAATTATCATTATTCAGTTAGTATTTTAATTACAACCATTAGTAGAATTATCCGTAACAAATATTATTTTTTTAAACAATAATATGGCAGGCTTGAAAATGTTTTGAAAAAGTTATTTTCTAATTATTTTTTTAAATTCCATTTGAATAAAATAAAAGAGAAAGGTTTAATAAGTTTAAAAACACAAAGAAAACCGATCTCCTCCAAAAAAACCCAGGTCCGGGGTAAATCCCCTCTTCTCCACCCCCCTCTCGACATGCCTGGCCAGCCCTATTTACAGATATATGCACACAACTAAACTATTATGATTTTCGATTACTAGAGTTGTACCAGTTTTTTTTGAAATCAAGTGTACACCGTTGTAAAATACGACATATTCGCGTTACTGGCGATTTATAACTAAATTAATAGTAATCGAAACAGTGAGTATTTATTGTTTATCGAAACTTTGTATATTGAATACTGTCTAATAATATGTGCGTGGCCATTGTCTACGAGCAGTTAGCTAGATGGAAAATACTCGTGCGTAACAGCAGTCATCATTCAACTGAGTATTAAGGTTGGATAAGTTAGTTCTATATATTATATCTCACACTTACATGACATTGTTTACAGTTATCTGGAGTGACCCTTAAAGTCGAACCCTACTTTTCGTCCATTCCCTGAAAAATCCATCTCTACACTGAGAAAAGAGAGACTGTTACATCGACAAATATTTAACGTTAATCCAATTATTTTAATGTTAAAATAAACAGTTTTAAAGCAACAGGGTAAATTTCAAGGAAAAGAAAATATTTTTTGTCATATTTGGAGGATTTAACTCCTTCCTGATATTTAAATAAATTCAGATGTAAAAACTTCATTAATAACCATATTTTTTGTTTACTTTAACTTTTTTTTGTCCAAACGTTTCTAAAATTTTAATTCTGGTTTGTTATTTCTTGAAACAATATATCTTTTTATTGAATTATTCTTAAAATTAGCTTGCTATAATGTATCTAACCTTAATTCTCTGGAAAATTACATTACCGTTGAAAAAAATACTATAGTTGTTGAAACAACAACGCTTATAGAATTTCTAACTAAACTTTCAACATCCCGAATCTGCGATTCAAAACAAGTATGACTTTTGAAAAACAAATTGCGCGGTAAATGAAAGCAAATAATATCTAAATAAAACCATAATACATAAGTAAAACTAAATAATATTAATAACTTTAGTAATATTAATAATAAATTCAGTAAAAGTACATATATGTATATAATAAATAAAGTATAATTGCATTTATATAATTTACAATATTTATCCCGCTCAAAACGTGGGGCTGAAAACAAATACAGTAAAATTAAATAATGAATTATAATTTACGATAGGTTAGGTTAGGTTTGTTGTGAGTGGGTCTCAGTAGACCCTCCACTGCGCCCATCAGCAGGCCTATTGTGGCTCACGCCTAATTTAATTTACGATAAGTAGGTATACAAACCACTACGGGTGCACCTACCAATGTTGCGTCTCATATTTTGTCTCGGATAACTTGTGTCCATCAAGAGAGACCATGGATGAGTTTTTCGGGGGGGTCGTCATCAGTAACCAGAGGTTTTCGTTTTCAAACAGCTTTCAAACAGATCTGATCGTTTTCAAACAGCTTCTGCTATGAATGTTCATGAACCATTCCATGAAGTGTCATGAACTTCATATGAATGGACTATGAGATGTTACAGAGACATTCTGACTGTATGATAGGTTAGGTCAAGACACGCCTGCCTTGACTTAACCTTTCATACAGTAAGAATGTCTCTGTAACAACCCATGGTCCATTCATGGGGAGTTCCATGACACTTCATGGAATGGTTCATGGTGTATTCATGAACATTCATGAGCAGTACAGACCTGTTTGAGAGCGAACAGACCTTTTTGAACGATGTTTGAAAGCTCTGAAAACGAACAGATCTGTTTGAAAGCTGTTTGAAAACGAAAGCCTCTGGTTATTGACGACGCCTCCCGAAAAACTCATCCATGGTCTCTCCTGATGGAGACACATGCCATCCGAGCCAAAATATGAGACGCGACGTTGCTACATAGGTGCGCCCGCAGCGGCTTTGTATACCTACTGCGATATGTTTGTCTCTACTAAAAGAAAATGGAGGGTTTAATAATTAATTTAATTTTTTTTCAGATAACTGACAAATGTCTGTATTTGTCAAAAAATGTTCATTTATTTGGTCAACTTTTGTAAACCAATGATTATTAACTTTCCTTAACTTCTTATTTATTTTACTTTTTTAAATAAATCGTCGTGTAAAATTAAATAAACTACACAACATAAACTGGTAGTTATTAACACTCGGGAAGACATTAATATCCATCAAGCGTTACATTCAGTAATACTTTATATTTAAATTATAAATTTGATGGAATGAAAGATACATGGTTATATTACACCGTTTAAACCGCGCCGCAGTCACTGGTTAAATGAACATACATACAGTAGTTACGTGCTCATTATATTAATACATACTAATTAATTTTCTGTGAGATAATTAGCAATTAAATTAATGTATACACATCCAACTACCACTATTTTTCTCACTTGAGAATTATGCTGTTTAGGAAGTCAGAAACCGCCGTTTTAGGTGAAGCTGTTGCAAGGAAGAAGTCAAACCAAGAATTGCTAAACTACTTGAACAAATTGTTGTACGCGGTTTTCTTTGTTGTAACGGAAAATTCATGGCAAATTACACGGTCTAAGGTTATTTTCTGAAAATTGGACCATTTCTTTTTTTACAAGGTGATATTTCAACCTCTTACAAATTATGTAATTTTCAGACGCCTATCAAATGTATGGAAAATTTTCTGAAATTATTTTGATTCTCGTCCAATTTTGGCTACCAGCTGGAAATTACCTCACTGTTTAATGTTTTTTGTCGCTATACATAATTTGTTAAATCCTGCCAAGAAAACATTTTGTTTTCGTTTTTTGTGTGGTGTCCTCAAAAGGCATGGTCCGCTAAGCTATCTTACATTTGTTTTGAAGTCGGTGGTTCATTCATTTGACTTTCTACTATAATCTGTCTCATTCTTCAAAGTTAACCGAGAACAATTCATACACGTCCACAATATTCGACCAAGGTTTTTTCAGGCAGAATCCACAAATTAATGTACAACGTAAATCTGCTTTGCGATAACTACAACCTCCTTGCAATCTTTGGCGCATTTATAAGGAATTAGTTTTAATGGCCCGTGGTTCTCAAGTAACATTTTTAGTCTTATAAGAAACGTAACGACGTCGTCACGACCTAAAATACGACTTGCATTTAGACGTGACGACCTGGTTACAATCCTTTTACGACCAAATTTGGACGGTTGGGAAAGTGTTGTCACGACTTTTCATATGACTTTCATGTGACTTAATTGGATATGACCTTTATAGAACTATTAGGTCGCGTCCTAGAATTGATTGTGATATTATCGTATAGAGGTCGTTATAGAGTCATTATAACGTCGTAACAATCTTTGATATGACTTCGATACGACGTATGATCTGATTTTTGTTCAAACATGACAAAAGAACGTAACGGATCAGAATGTATTGTATATATTTTACCTATACGTAATGTTCTGTATTCATCCGTTTACAGTAGGGATAAATAAGATATCAATAATCAAACTATATTAAGTATGGAACTAAGTACCTACGTGGTGGTGTTATATAAAAATGTTAAATGTTTAAATCAATTTCTAGCTATGTTATGACGCCAAAACTGTTGGGAAGTTGTGTTACTGTAAAAGTGGCAAACATACCCCCAAAAAAATACACCTCGCCTTCCAAATAATGAAAATCAAAGAAAATTTAAGAAATCATGTCTTATTTTTACATCTACGACGGTTTCATGACGTCGCAAGGGTGACGCGCATATGTTTTAGTGAAAAAAAAAAGAAGATATAAGCACATTTGATTTCATTTAATAGTCATGCTACTTGATTATAATACATGGAAGAAATATGAAATTTGGTGGAAATTTGTTAAATGATATTTGTTTCCGAAAGTGTAAAATTATATTGTGTGTGTAGAGGTTATGCGTAATCAGAGCCATTTCATGGGTCTTTTGCAACCGGAGAGGCTCTGCGGCCCATATACAGGAGAAAATTAAGGAAAGGGAAGGACGGTAACGCAATGAAGCGAAATTCTTAAATTTTGACCACACGCAGACATTTATCTAAAAAATAGATTTCCGGGCTCTCCAGAAAGAAAAGAATCGTTGGCTATAATTTTGACTACTAACATTTATCTAAAAACTGCTTGGTTGAGCTTAGGGGTTTTGAAAAAAAGTGAGGATGAACTCGTCTTTAAACTTTGTAAGAGATGTTCATTCTCGTACTTTGATTCATAGACTAATATTGACAGCAAAAAACTGGTTAATTTTTATTAATTCATGATTTGTACCGTATTGAACCTCTGTTACGACTACCACTTTTTTGGAGTTCCATATTTCTGTTCATGGGTTGTGTCAAGGTCGTTATCAGTGTTAATATAACTTCTGTTACTGCTATCAATTTTTGGACGCCATATTTTCAATTATGGGTCGAATGAAGATCATATTCAAAACCAGTATAACCTATTTTACAACTCCCTTCAATTTTACGTACTGTATTGTCTCAAAGTCCTATTGAGGTCTTATCACTTTTTTAATGACCTTTGTACTACTATCTTTCTATAAGGTCATAATAAAGTCATATTATTTTTTAACGATCCTTATAGAACTATATTCCTTAAGTCATGTTAAAGGTTGTATTGTAGATGACAATGACCTCTTTACGACCTCGTAACGACCGTCTCAAGACCATCCACATTTAGCGTCCAATTAGTCATCTTATGCGATCTTCATACGACAAGGATTTCGATAGTCATGGGTATAACCTTATAATGATCCTTAGACGACCTACAGTCATTAAAATTATTTTTACGACCATTACACGACTAGTTGGGCATATAGGCTAAAAATGTTATCTAGGTTGGCTGCTTCTTGTACAGTGTGGATCGGTTTTAATCCATTTTTTTTAAATTTTTTCCATGAGTGCTTTTTTGTTTCAACACGATTACTGATTTTGGATTTATGGGGGGAGAACTTGCAAGCGAGCTGCATCTTTGGTTGGTGATGATAACGATGCTAGGTTTGGAAAATTTTTGGTAATAGTTTGTACGAAGCATTGATATCTTATTTTTATAATGATTCACCATTACAGGTGAAGAAGGAATTGTTCGCCTGCTTTAACGATTGCCTCATTGGGGTACGTAAAAATGTAAACAGCACTCTGTAAATGTTTGTTTTTCTACACATTAACACACTTAATTTTTCTCTGCCTGTATAATGCGGAAGTAATATCACATCCGCATTTGCATGGAAAAAATAAAATATACCTATTACTTCGAAACAAGTAGCCGTACAACAAAAATGTATAGAATATTTTTTGTAGAGAATTGAAACTACATGTTTTTTTTTGACACATTTGCCAATATTAAAAAATTTATTATTTTTTTCGGAAATTTTTCAAGATGGCGGCAAAAGCTCAACCTCTCAGAGGGTGTAAAATTAGTATGTGACTTCTGAGGCCAAATTAAATAGATTAAAATTAATTCCAGCTTGTTCGTAATTATTCGTGCACTCGGCTAATTTAGATTATTTTCGACTGGCCTATATATTTTTAGAGTAAATCCAAATATTTTATACTTAAGACAATATTAGTTTTTAGGGGGCTTTAGATAACCAGCAGGAAAGATCTCATTTTGTCTAATTCGACCACCTGTGGACTACTTTGATTATGTTTTTAAATTTATTATTCTGACAAAAATAATTACATTTCTGTATACATTTATTTGATTTGACCTAAAATCCTACCACTTACTTAAAATTCAAAGTAAAAAACATGTGAATAAATAACTGGAGATCTAAAGAAATAAATTTATTACATATGTTTTTACACAAAGTAGATTTTTAGAACACCAGTAGATAAACGGACTACATCAGTCGATCATTCATTAAGCAGTTTATTTTAGTTCCTTTTACAATATATAGATGACGCAAATTATTTATTGATGAGTTTTTATAAAAAAGTCTGATATGAAATATGTTGAATTTAAAACTGAAACAAGTTCACTCCTCTTTCTAGACTGCAGTTACTCTATCATGTTGCTTAGGGAAGGTGTCGGAGCTACTACTCCAATAGCAATACGCTGTATTTATGTTAAGCTTATGCTTACATTGGCTGATAGATCCAGAGTTAAAAGTACTTTGCCGTTTACTGAGATTAAATGGGGTCATGCGTTGCCAACACGAGCGATAACAACTTTATATATATATATATATATATATATATATATATATATATATATATATATATATATATATATATATATATATATATATATATATATATATATATATATATATATATATATATATTATAAAAAATTTTTTTTTTTTTATGCACATTATCTCTTAAATATATGTATGGAACATTTTTAACATATGTATATGGAGTATCAATTCGTCATTCAAATGAAAATTTATACCGGAGGGTTTGAATACATTTGGAACATCATAAGCCTATTGTCGATCTTAGAAAACTACCCGTTTAACTCGAAACGATAACATCTTTTTTTCTGTCAAATGGAACACGCTGTATATTGAAGTACCCCAGCCCTGGGCTGCTTCATCGCGAATAAATTTCCTATAATTTTTACATAAAACTAAATTATTCCCAAGCATTTATCTCATTAAATTACAAATTAACTATTACATAAAAAAGTTAAATCATTTTAGCAGAAAACGTATGCATTCAAACTATAGAGTCTAAATTATTCATCTTGTAAAAGAACACATAGTATTCATTTAATATTTTAAAACATTGACAAAACTGTACAAAATCTCAAAACATTCTCCAGCCGAGAACCGATAACATAAACAAACCAACGTAAACATGTAGGGTTATAAGAACTTTAGTAAGAATAGGGTCAAAGGCTAATAGATAGTGTCATTATATTACTTTTTACCTAAAGCATCTTGAGTTAAATTTTAGTTGGAAGAACACAAGTTAGCGTTTGGCTATCTCCGTCAAACTTGCAGGATTGAACAACGAACTGACTCACGGGAAATCATATAAATACGCGAGATTTCCTACGATCAAGGTCACATCTTTGGCAACCCGTGTTTATAGATGGCTCTCCGGAGCCTGGATGTCAAAGATAGACCGCTCTCCCGGCTTATAGCCGCCGTCTCCGATCGCGAGCACATCTTTGGCAACACCAGTGTTTATCGCTGGCTCTTCGGGACCTGGAAGTCAAAGATAGTCCACTCGCCCGGCTGATAGCCTCCGTCCCCGTCGTGTTAACTCTTTGGCAACCCTAGTGTTTATCGCTGGCTTTTCGGAGCCTGGAAGTCAAAGAGGAACTACGACTCCGGTTGTCATAATCGCCGTTTAGGTATAGAGAGCCCGGCTTAATTAGCGGTCCACCCAAGTTGGTGCAAAAACCTCTGTGGCCTGGTTTCTGTGACCGAGTACCTGTACACTGCCTTAGAAATAGGGCGTGTGCACCGCCGACGCCGACGCCGCCGCCAATATGGAGACGAATAACACAACGAAATTTGGGTCCTACCACTAAGAGACAATCACGAAAAAGGCCAGTTAATTAATTAAGTATTACCTGTCGCTTCACGACAGGTGAGACTTAGTAAAAGGGGAATAAATTAAATACAAAATCTATGAGGGGGAGTTGGGCCGTCACACTGGTGCAGTGATAACATAAACAAACCGACGTAAACACGTAGGGTTGTAAGAGTTTTACTAAGAATAGGGTCAAAGGCTAATAAACATAGAGTCATTATATCACTTCTCACCTAAAGCATCTTGAGTTTAATTTCGTTGGTAGAGCACAAGTTAGCGTTTGGCTATCTCTGTCTAGCTTGCAGGCTTGGACAACGAACTCACTCACGAGAAATCATATAAATACGCGAGATTTCCTACGATCTAGGTCACATCTCTGAGAGCCCCAAGCTATACGCTTTGGTTCTAAGGAATCGAGTACGAAGAGATTGTCCAGTTCTCCGTGGCAGAGTCTTGCCACATCTCTGACAACCCCAAGCGTTACGCTTTGCTTCTAACGAATCGGGTCTGAAGAGATTGTACGACTCTCTGTAATATAGTTGTGCTCCAGGTCAACTCTCTTACAGCCTCCAAGCTTACGCTTTGGTTCTACGGGATCGGGAAATAAGAGCGCGGCCCTGTCTCGGAGTTATAACTAAGCGACGCCTGCCAAACCTACTAACAAATCTACGGGGTAGTTCGTTTCATGTTGGTTTAAACATTGATTGGTGGCATGCATTCGACACACCCAAAACAATACGGGCAGTTGCTCGTCACAATTGTTTCGCAAAATTTTATCCTGCGAGCTGGGTCATGAGGATAAAGCTCTTGGACAGTAGTGAATGTATAATTACGGAGTTTATGTTTCTTTAGTATCTTCTGTATGGAACTATAGGAAACGCCCAAATCGACAGCTGCTGAACGAATTTAGATAAGCTTGAAAATATCCCAAAACATTAATTATCTTGATTTGTTGTAATAGGTCTGGGTAAAACTTCCTCTGCATGTCAGCTGCCAAATCTGATAAAATTGCTTTGTAGTATTCTAAATTTTCGTCAGGTCATTGGTGGTAATTCAGGATACGTTTCATTAAACGTTCTTCTAATTATTTTCTCGCACTCTCCATGAATGTTAAATAAATTGAAAATATCGGAATTTGAATAATTATTTGCCATTTTCTTAATAAGACTGCAACAAATGCACTTGAAAATACCAAACACAAATTATGCGTGTTATCTGTCACAATTTTTGTTGAATATTTTCTTTTGTCAACAGCTTTCTACAGTTTTCATCGATAATATTAAAAAAAACTCAAATATCTAAAAAACTATACATTTTGGGTATAGGGATACCATACATGGTTAGAAGCGCATTTTTTTTGAGTATGGACAATACCAGGGGGCGATACTAAAATATCCTTCTTACTGCATTGATATTATTCTTTAACATTTTATTAGCTCATAATCCATTATACTTGTTTCAAATAATTTGGATGAGTGGTATTAATGAAGAAAAAGCAAGAAAGCAGTGTCGCTCTCTGGTACTGTCCATGAGCATTTTGGACATATTTGGGTTCAAATAGAACAAAGATATTTGTCTTATTGTAATAAATATGTCACTTTTAATAAGGAAGCTCATACTAGACGCTAAAAATAATTTAAGTTTGTTTATTATTCGTTTTTACTATACCCACGGCAAATAACCTCTGCTTGGACTACCAACGATGACGTCACCATAGCACTAAGGCCAGAGTTTAACGGAGCTACTGGTTTGTGACGAAACTGTTGAGAGACTGAAATCTCAAAATTGTTAGATACTCTATTCTGGCACACGAAGAGACGTACAAGTAACTAAAAATCACCGCGATTGTTCACTATTCTGCAATATGTCGAGTGTAATGTCCTTTCTGGAATGCTGAGACAATAACCAGTAATGTACCGGTCGGTGACTAGTAGGCTCGTGTACGAGTTCGCATTGAAAAATATGTGCGGTGACTGTCAAATAACTGCTAAATGATTTTAGTTTCCAAAGAGTCACAAACCATTAGCTCCGGGAACGACGGGCCTAAGTGGTGTTGATATAAGGCTTTGTGTCGCCTGTCAATGAAAGTACGCAGACTGGTCAAACTGACGGGAATATACTGTCTACTGTCTTTAATCTCATTTATTTTCGTTCATGATCTGTCCCAATTCAAGTACCTTTCCTTAAGTTGCGCTGTGCTGATAAGGAACAATAATCCCGAAACACGGGTGCGCTTTTTTTGGAAGGGGTATGGGCATGGTTCTTTAGATTCATTGACTGTTTTTAGTAATTACTTAATGGAAATATTTTTTTATTCGTTTCAGCACAGATATATTTCATTGCGACGTTAAAATTTGGTGTTACATATAAATATCATTTTTTAAATTCTGTTATAGGGAGAAATGTTATTTTAACATTCTTTTTTATTGGGTAATAAAACATGTTGTTGAGTTATAGTGTAATTATTATCTACCGCCATTCTGTAAGGATGAAAAGTTTCCATCCTAAAAGAGTAAAAAATTCTTGAGGGGACTTATTTAATTAGAGCAGACAGAAGACAAATGACTACTAAAATTTTAACTCGTTTTATTGCAACTAAAATAATTGTTCCCCATTATACAAAAATGACAAGCTGCATCTCTAATTGCAAGAACTCGAACTGTTGTTTAATTAATTAGAACCCATTCAATTAAATTATGTTTACAGTTCAATTTGGTATGCAGATTTAACGTCAAAACATCCAGTAACCTTTGATTGTTCAGTGATAGTCCGTATTTCATCATATTCCAATAAAATCACTGCATTGGTTATTATTTTGCTGATGAGCCTTTGCGACATTGTTTAATAACGAATTAATTAATTTAATTTCAATCAAGCTTTCAATTTGAATGTTTGCTTTCGGCGTTGGTGCAGTATATACCGAAATAGAAAAGTATGATTTGAACAATTTGCATTGTTATGCAGATATAGTACGAACACAAAACATGAAAAAAATTAAATTGCGTGTTAACTTAGAAAGACAATTGACTCTTTTTCAAAATACAGAATCCGTGCAGGCCAGTGTTAATTAATTATTTATCCCAATAATTCGAAATCTAGCAAAAATATTCTCTCAAAATTACCAGAGTAAATTATGTTCAAAAGAAAAAAGGTTAATATTTGTGTGGTCTTGATGATGAAATTGGTTGACGTCGTTAAAATCAGGAGCTATAGTTGTATCAGAAATTAACACCCAAAAAGACTTTGGGGCTTGATAATATTCCTGCATTTATAATGAGGGATTGCACTAATGTATTTACGTATCCGTTGACTACACTGTATAATCTCGCGTACATGAAAGATATTTAGAAGAACGCCAATTTTTAAAAAAAGGCGATCGGAATAATATTCTGAATTATAGGCCCATTACTACTGTCAAAAACTATGTCAACATACTTGAAATGCGTGAGTCCACATTCAACTACATAAAAATTCTCATTACTCCGTATCAACAAAGTTTCATGAGATGATAGTTCAACTGTTACTAGCATCTTCTGTTATTACACAAACTCAAACTGTAGACGCCTTTGAAAATCGTCATCAGATAGTTCCTGGTGCATTTGAATATGATATGCGTAAAATAAAACTTATTTGTTTTTAAGATTCGACCAGCAGACCGTCTACTTATTCCTACTAATAAGCTCACATCTCTCTGACTAATATGGGGATTCTCAACTGTTACCAGCACCACAGAAACCTCATTTTCTTCGTTCACAACATGATTTATTCTTTCACTTTTTTTATATTCGACATTTCCAGTTTCACAAATCTATCGAGAAAGTTTTGGAAGCTGCTAACATGAGGAATCCTTCTTTCAGGATACCTTTGCTTATAAATTCTATTGACAAGCAACCAATTTCTACTCACCAAGAATAAAAGTCATGTCTATAATCTCCGCTTTATTAAAAATCATTTTGTAAAACTCGTAATATACAAATCATAACTGACGATCGATAAGTGCGATAAATGATCGTTTGTACAAGATAATTTGTAGTAAGCTGAGATTTTATTGCTTGTCGAATAACGAAAACAGCAAAAAAATGTACAAAAAAACTATTACAGTAAGGGACCAGTTAAATACTATTACCTACTTCAGTGGTTTGGAAGAAATGGTCCCACTAAATGGCCTCATTTCGAAAGCGCATAGACATGTGTGAATCAAAATGGGCAACATGTGGAGCACTTATTATAATTTTTTGTAATGAATTATTTGAAGAAACCTCTATTTTTTAAATTTATTCTTGAATTTTGTACTTATTGCTCAATAAAACTAAAATGGTTGCAATTAGCCATAAGGAAGTACTTACAAAAAATGTTCGTTTTTCATTTCTACATCACATCGTTGAAAATATACATGGTATTCCATTTGAAAAAAATTGAGAAAATTCAATTTAAAAAGTTCTTAATTGAAAAATAATTTTTGGCTACCCTGTACATTTTTAGGAAGTGAAAATGATTCAGAAACATTAGATATTAGATGTCTCGTAACTACTATTCACATAAGTTTTTCTTAAAACCCATAATTGTCACTTTGGTGATTTTTTCAATATGCATCTGCAGATAGCATTGTTTCAACAAAAAAAGTTCATTACATCCAAGTGGTTGGGAGAGAGTTTATAATAATATAGAAATGAATAGAGTCTAGAAAGAGGCTTCAAAAAATGCACTGATATTCCATTTAAAAAAAAAGGCACGTGATCCTGTAATTTCGTCTTGGCTCGCCCTGTATATCCGAAAATAATTTCCGGTTATAGACTTTTTTATCTAGTTTACTTGTATTTTTTTTTTTAGTTTCTACCTTCGAGATATCGAAGTCCGACGCACTATTGCCCCACCCTGTATGGTACTATCTTGTTTCCATTAGGTACAGCCAGGTGGTAAAATTAAATAAAATAAAATTAGGTTGTCTATTTACGATTGTTCTATTGCTTGCAACTGATCTAGGTGACAGTCGAAACATCCAGGCCTTGTTTCAAAAACCACGTTTTATTTTGGAACGAGATTTATAGGTTGTCCTCAAAATTCGGTTTTGCTCTTGACACAATCCGTATCTTGAATGACTCATTTATTATCAGAGTTACTGACAATTTTTGTGAACGAATTCCAGATGTCTTCCTCAATTTCTCTTGACAAAACAGAAACCCTACAAGCATTAAGCGTAGCCCTATGAAGGCTTTTTCGGGCTGTTTCTATAACAGTCTGGAAATAGTAAAGCAAATAAATTGAAAATACATTAATGTCAATCGATGTATAATTTATTTTTAGGTGAGATTTACTACAAAAACAGCAGAAATCAGTGAATTAAGTGATTTAAGATATAAAACCCTTACTTATATAGGCCAACCTACCGAAAAAATAACAGTTGAACTTAAGAAAAAAACATAATATTAAAATAGCATTTAAAACTAATAACACTTTAGGAACAAGAACAATAAAGATAAAACTAAAAAAAGAACAAAAAAGTGGAGTCTATAAGCTTACATGTGGTACATGCCCTAAAGTATACATCGGACAAACGGGAAGAAATTTTGGAAAAAGATTGTCCGAACATAAACGCAGTTTTAATAACAATAAATTAGATTCGACGTATGCCAACCATTTGCTGGAGGACAATCATTCTTTTAATAATAATTTTGATATTTTACACACAGAAAATAAAGGATTAAAATTGTCACTATTAGAGGCATTAGAAATCAATAAATTAAAAAAATAATGATATTATTTTAAATGCCCAGCTAGATTTAAACTGTTCACCACTGTTAAATATTTTCTAAATTATTTTGTGCCTTTTTTTATTACTGTTCCATTTTATTACCCTAGATTGGTTAGTTGATACTTATATATACCCTCACTTTGTAATAAAGAATTTAGTCTTGTACTCACCATCTGATGAAGCCACTGTGTGGCGAAACAATTGTCATGAGTTAATTAAATTGTGAAAATCAAACAAGTGTATTTTGTGTTTATTTATTTATTTCAAGTAAATAAAAATTTACCAGTCAAACACTTGTGTCCTAGATTTGTAACTTTTGAAGTGTATATCTGTATAGAGATGACTCAAGTCAGTTAAACATTTAACTTTGGTTAACAAATTAACATTTTTTTTTTTTAATTTTCAGGAAGCATATGTAGTGGACAGTGCTGCGACGATAAAACCGAGTCGCTTTTAAGGAAGCAGGGCCAGAAGGACTTCGCGGCGCTTTTACGACACAACTCAAGGTCACTTCAGGGACTGCTCAGTTCCACGGCAGCGACTTTACAAAGTAAGGTTTTCCTAAAATTTAATTAAACATTAATTATGCTCGGCTTATTTATTCCAATTAACAACAAGGAATTCTACTGCGTCAATTAATTTTATATAGATATAAAGTGGAGAGCGCCGCTGTATGCGACATAATTTTATAATCAACGAATTAATTAAGTCTGCCATTCAAGGCGAGTAAAGGTGTTTATACATCTTTAATTAAATTTTGTTTATTAGATCGTGAAAATAAAAAATGGAAATAAATTTAAGGACGCTATAATGCATGTATGTATATAAAGTTTATTTCAAACTTATTTGCAACATAAAAAACTTCGGGTTCTTTGATCTTTTACCGCTGTCAAAGAAGCCGACGCTTTTTATGTTGCAAATAAGTTTGAAATAAACTATACAGGGTGAACGCCAACTTATCTGTGTAATTTTAGAAGGGGGGTTCCTGTTGATATTAGTAACACGAATTGCGAAAAAAAAAATAAATAAGAAAGTTGAAAAACTAACCTACCTTACCTAAAATACTGTTAAACTTTTGTGGACCGCTACATTGCTCATCTAGCCCACTTATGACGCGAACAACATGACTTGTTTATCTAAGTTCGTTGTATATTGCAATGATACAAAAAATATCAGAAAATAACCGACAAAGTTATCCTACTCCAGTTTTTTAGTTCAGATGATAAATCATTTAAAAAAAAACTTCACAGAAAGCGTGGAAGCTGATATTCGGCGGGCTTTGATATTCGACCACGTACGAATATGGAGACAGAGGCATATTCAGGACTCACATTTCACAGTAGCAATTATTTTCACTATCAATTTATAAAACTTATTTTAATTTAATTAGTTTCATAACTTATGACAATTTTTTTAATTAGGTAGTCACAAGAGTAGCCATATTACAATAAGTATTCAAAATTGTTACCACCAACCTGCATATACAGTTGATACCTTCTTATCCAATTTCTACGTACATTTTCAAAAATGAAATAAAAAAATAGTAACCTCTTCAATCACTAACAATAACGTAACTGAATGTTTAGCAGAAAGCAGTAAAACTTCATCCCCTCCCTATTTAATTCATCATAGAAAAATCACAAAAAAGCGTAAGAAGTACTAGGTTCACGACGACAAAGTGCACCGAACTCTATAAAAATGTATTACATTTATTTATTAAAAGGAAAAAAAATCGATAAATTCACTTCAGGTCGGTTCTGTTAGTGGACGGCATTCATTATTACGTCGGCACCGTTTGTCGGTGCCGACTTTCATTTACGTCGAGATCAACGGTCCGCGCGTTTGAAGGGATTGTGTTAAAAAAATGCCATCGGAGACAAGTGGCAAAAAGTGGTGAACCAATTATTGTAAAAAAACAAGGTCAATGTCGTAGTCACCGAAGCTATCTTAATTTCTTTTTGGTCGAGATAGGTCAGTTAATAGGATCTCAAAATGTTGGAGTAATTTTATTATTTTTTTCTCGGAAACACATAGATTTTTTTTTTAAATATATATATATATATATATATATATATATATATATATATATATATATATATATATATATATATATATATATATATATATATATGAACTTACCATTAAGGCATCTACCATCCCTTAAATTTAATAAAATAAATTAGAACTCACCCTGTTTGTGAATTTAATTTCCTTCAACCAGTGCCACCGCACAGTAATTTTTTCATGCCCTGCCCATAGTTGAATACAAAACACTGAAAATGGGCTTTTCTAAATGTTCCTTTATTTTCAAAAATTGACACATTATCTTAATAAAATTAAAATATGTATAATGGCAGATAACTAAACTGTCTTAAGGTTGCGATTATGCAGAGTGAGTGGAAGTAGACGTTTATTTTTGGTTTTTGCAAATAAACTGCTGGTCAAATGAAACTAATAATGTAATTTGCAAGGTGCAAATCGCACTTTGGCTGGCATAATAAATATCAGCAGTCATATTGAGTCATTCCATTATTTAAAAGACAAATACAATTTCGCATATTATTTTCGCTCAGTCTAGACCTTTTAAGTTGCTGAATAGCTAACATAAGTCAAGAAAAACACTATCTAGCATTCAGTTTTTCAAAATGTCGAACGATTTAAGCGTTTTTGATCGTTGAGTTGATTATAGATACATGTTTTATCACTTTAATGCCTTTTAGCATTGCTTTGAGAGAACGCTTCAAAAACAGGAAAAATATAAATTGTCGCCGTGGTAAAAATCGAAAAATGAAGCATCCAAAAAATGTAATCAAATATTAGAGACTGGGTGTCGAGACAACAAATGCCAATTATGTAGAAGAAAATACCCCATCTCCCATAGGAGCTCATATATTTGGTATTTTGTATTGAAAATGAGTGATGAAAGTACAAAAAATTCAGTATCAACCCCCATTGCAGATAGGGTGTTCGAACTCCTTTTATTCGATTTGTCAGGTAAAATCCTACAGAACCTTGGGGCCTAGGAGAATAATCAACCCTCTATCTCCCATACGAACCGAGATATTTTAGAATTTTATGTTGAAAATTAGGGTTGAAAGAAGTAAAAATTAAATATCGCATCCCCTATTGCATATGGGGGTTAGAACTATTATTATTTGATGCGCCAGGAAAAATTCTAAAAGGTGTTGGGCTTCTAAGGGGAAATCAACCCTTTATCTCTCATACGAACCGAGATATTTAGCTTTTTATATTGAATATTAGGGTTGAAAGAAGTAAAAAATTGAATATCTCATCCCCTATTGCATGTAGGGAGTTGGAACTTGTTTTATTCGATTCGCCGACCTTACCCCCACTAATTAAAAAAATACTTAAAGTGGTTTTAGGACTTTACAATAGTTCTAACGAGTGTAAAAGTATAAATTTTTAGTCGTTAGTAAAATTTATGACCTGATATAAAGACGAAATTATTTGTTGGAGAACATTACACTTTTTTTGCTTTCACAGTCGGACTACGTTTTGCATTATTAATAATTATCATTTATCACTCTTTCTCAACAGATTATAATAGTTTTTGGGACATTCAGGATAAGACATAACGTTATTAATGATGACATTTTGTTGAGAATTAGGAAATTGCGTTTCCTAAGAGGGCATCTGCAGTATTTGCTTTTGTTCTATTTTATAAGTCAATATTTCATGGTCCACATTTGGAACTCCCTCACAAGTACCAACACTAATTTAGATAAACGACATTTTATATATAAACGACGCAAAGAAATTGTTTTAGTAATTGCCAAAACAGCTATTGCGGGACTAAAAATTCACACGTGTCAGAACGTCTGCCAGCTAATAAGAGACTAAATGGTCTATTGTTCGATAATTTGCCGAGTAACTTGTTCCATTTTATTTAGTGTTATTCCTTATAGTTTACAATATTAAGATAAACACTTCATTTATCCTCATTCCCAGAAATAATCTCCAAACAGGTCTATTACAAAGAGCAAGTTGTAGAAGGATGTGAGGTGCTAATAATGTCTAACGACATTGAATTTTTCATCGACTGCGTTGACACGATCAGACAAGGTATAACAATCTAATAAAAAAGTCAGTGAAGATGTGCGTGACATCTCAGAAATATTTTACAACGCTGGCACTTGATTGGCAAATGAACGCGTTACGCGTGACGCAAAGACACTTCATTTGGTCGATAACAGCTGTCTAAGATTTCCTAAGGCAATTTCCCTGGCACTGTTACAGAACGGATGAAAAAATAGGAAAAAAGTCGGAGTCGTAGAGAACATTTTTTCCAATCGTCCAATAAGAAAACGCAGGTCCTCTAAACACGAACTTTTATAACCGACTGAAAAGAAAAACCGTAATAAATTTCGGGCTAGGAACAATTTATATTTAGTAAAAAAATGTAAACTTACTGGCAGAAAATATTTGTTAAAGAAATTCGCTGATATATTTCAATAGTTTTGTTAAAAATGTACATGTTTGCGACGATTCCAAACTTCACATGATACAAGAAGACATAAAAGATACAAGGAACAGCAGTTTATTATCAAAATTTGTATTTAAATATTTAAAAAACTTATGTCATCCTTTCAAATCTAAAACTCGCCTGCTCGAGGTGCTAGAAATTGATATAAAACTTTGTTTTCTGTACTTCTTTCCACCACGTAAAAATATATAGTCTGTACACAAAGTATGAAATGAATTCTCTAAATTATCTCGGAATATAAAGGTATTTCGAAAACATCTCGAACACTTTCAAACTAGAGTCTTAAGTCAGGGTTACGACGATTTAAATCAATTTAATTTAAATCGTGAGTTAAATCATGATTTAAATCAACTGATTTTTTAAATTTAAATCATGATTTAAATCAAGTTGTATAAAGCCAGTAAATCAAACTATACAGAACATTCAAATAAAAAAGTATAGTTTATTTAAAATCTAGATACAAATTAAACTGAAAAAAAATTCAAATAAAAAGAAGAAAAGAACAGTTAGGTTACACATATAAAACAAAAGTTACCTTCTTAAATGTACATTATAAATTAAGTGCCTACTTAAAAGCAGAAACATAAAGTAAACAAATTAAACAGAACCAACTCTAAAAGAAAATAAAACATGATTTACTCCAAAACAAAAATTTTAAATTAGGTTAATTATTGTAAAGTTTGTACAAAGAAACTAATTTAGCTGCTCTTTCGGTCCCTAAACGATTTCGAATCTTAGAATTAATCAAACCAAATGTCGAAAATATTCTCTCAACCGAGGCTGAACTAGCTGCAGCAGACAATAGTTGCTTGATAATCGGGAATAATTTGTCAATAATATCAATATTTCTTTGGGATTTTCACCAGTCCAAGGGTTTTGTGTTTTTAAGAATTTCTTCGTGAAACATAATATCGGCAAAAGGCTCAGATTTTGCCAGAAATTTAATAATCAGTGGTAGTAAACCACTTTCGGGATATAATTCATTAGCGGCTTCTAAAGCATGATTCTTTTCGCTTTCTGTTAATTTATGCTTTGTTTTCGTAGGGTTTAGAATGAAGACTAGCAAATGGTATGAGGTGATACACTGACCGTATCGGTATCTAAATGTTTGCATTTGCCTTAAGTTCATTTCGGTTTTGTCAAAATGCGACTCAAGAATTTTAAATTGTTCTACGACGTCTGATAAAATTGCATCGTTTCTTTGAAGCCTATCAAGTGCAGCAGATATAGGTTTTAGTAGTGATAAGTAATCTTCAGCAGTTCTTTTTAAATAAATGTTTGATATTTTCAGTCTTACTATGCTATCAATTTCATTTTTATGTTCCTCGCTAATTTTAAAAAGTGTGGGCCATGATTTAACGAAACTCTCTAAGCAGTCGGCAAGTGAGTTCCATCTTACGTCAGAAGGTAAAGTAAGTTTTTTTCCTCCTTCTTTTGCGTATGTGGCAGAGGCAAAATGATTGTTTCGGAAGTATTTCACAACGAACCTATCGTGTTCCATAATTTCACTAATTTCCAAATCCTTACATACATAACAAGTTTAAAATGTGTGGAGCACAACCGTAAGTAATAAGATTTAGTTCTGTTGGCTCTTTAATTTGGTTTCTCATAGCATTCATATTGGCAGCATTATCCGTCACAAAACTGCTTACTGTACAGGTATAGTCAGTGTTTAGAGTTTTAATTAAATTTGTTGCAAGTTCTGTTAAATATACAGATGTATGTGGATTTCCAGATGTGTCTATCGTGTCTACTAAAAAGGAAGTCCCATTTTCCGTAATTACAGTTGCACATATTATTCGGCTGATTGTTAAACATTATCAAAATGGTGAAAGTTTGATTGCCACGAATCGTAAAGTGCGTACAATTTTCGGTCAAATTAATGTCATTCATGTACTGTGAAAAGAATAATCGAAAAATTCGAAAATACTGGTTCGGTTAGTGATGTGAAACACACGACACAAGCTCGTAGAGGTCGTCCAGAACAATACATCACGGCAGTTCACGAAAGCATGGCCGAGAGTCCAGGAAGTCGATTCATCATCGTTTATTGAACCTTGAAATATTGCGCACTTATTGAAACACCCTTTATTATCTGTACTCCTATGGAGTAAGTAAAAGCTGGGAAACATACCATGAAATATAATTCCACGAGATCTAGTTCTAATAGCCATCCTGTATTAAATCTGTTCGGATTTCCGAATGAGTTTCATGATAAAAAAAGTCTCATGAGGTCTAATTCCCACGGGATCTAAAACTTTGATGTCATTTTCTCATGAACGCATGGCTCTGTATATCTATTCAATTATCCAAATGCATTTTATCATTGTAACACTTGAAAACACCAATTTAAAAAGCCCACGAAATCTAAATCCATGAGATCTAAAAATGTGACGTTGCCTTACATACTGAAGTAATGCATTACGTGTGCAGCATTCGGAGACATAGGGCAACTATAAAATACTATACTATAAAAATGATGTTTTTTTTTTGATAAAGCACTACCAACAATAATAAATTATTAAAAAGTTTTCTCAATGATCACTGAACCGGGTACAAATTAAAATCAATTTTAACCAAAGTTTATGAAATTAAAATCCAAATACATTTATAGTAAACTTGATTTTTGGAAGCCTTGGTAAATGTTTCTACCTATTTTATTATGGCGATTGCATATTTCGTCATACATACTTAAACTGATCTATCAGCAGAAGCATTTTTTTTACATATGTAGGTACATGAAACAATTTTAGGGGTTGACATAATATTTTAACTTAATGTTTTCTTTAATAATATTGTAGAAATATGTAAAATTTAGATTAGATCTCGTGGTATTTTCATTTCAAGTTTTTAGATCTCATGGTACTTTTAAATGAGTCTATTCGGAAAACTGAACAGATGATGCGTTAGATCTAGTAGGAAAATAGTTTCGGGATATTTAGATCTCGTGGGAATTAGACCTCATGGAACGAACTCAAAGGCTGCCATGGGCATACTACCATAACAACAATTATCAATCAAGGCTGAAGAGGCTCGAAACGTGATACACATCTCCGCATATAACACTGAACTGAGTCATGTCACATACGCGCAAAGCTATTGCGCTTGTCAGGTGTTGTCCGCGTATCGATGAAATTAATCCATAACCGCCACATTGAGTTAGGACACACAAATACAGAATTAATAAGCTCGAATCGTATTGATATTTTACAGGTGGTCTTTTACATAGCGGACTAGTTGTATAGTTACTATTTGGTCTAGTTCAGATGAATCATCCTGTATATAATGAATTTGTTTCGACATCGCAGTTAAATTTATTTAGTTGGGAACAGTTTTCCCCCAACATTTATGAAAAAATATATTACGAAACACAATATTATTTTATGAAATTTGTTGAGATTGTCACAATTGTACGATTGTCGTTCATTATGGTGTGAACGTGGTAAATAAAGAAATTCATGTGAAAAAATTCCAATAGGAAATCTTATATGACTGTGCTATATTTCGCATCACCTCAATGAAATAAATAAAACAAAATGGTAGCTCATAAAACATTTGACGAGGCGCGGGATATGTGCCGCTCTAAAGTGAAACATAAACATAAACAAACATTAAAAACTGTTTGTTGCATGAACGGGCAAAATTATTATTTTATTACCATTGGGAGCAGATGGCATTTAATCTTTTTTTTTTTGTTTGTTTATTTTAATGTTGATTATAGAAGATATTAAATTTTAATTTGTGTCGATAGTTAATTAACTTTAATTTAGTCTGAAAGATAAATGAGTTTGAAGAAATAAATGTTTTATCTATTTGATTTGTATTAACATATTTTACAGGGTGTCCCAAATTCGAGAAGATTGCACTATTTCATCCATTTGCGCACTAGACACTTTCGAAGTAATTTTTCAAGGAAATCGAAGTCAAAAGGTTATTTCTATGCCTCTTACTATTTTTAATGTATGAGCCAGAATGATTTTTTCAGTTTTTCTGAAAGCTGTATTATAGAGTATTATATAATAGAATATTAGTTAACATTGAAGTATACTACAAGGATCTTGTATATTTTTAGACCAAAAAATGCTCTCCTTCAAAAATACTAGAACTAGCAATTTGTAAACAAGTTGTAGAACATAACAAATATTTCTCCACACAACAATATGGCTTAAAAAAAAACACAGGTGCAATTTTAAAATTCATGGAAAATATATGCAACGCCTTTGAAGAAAAATAAATTTGCCACTATATCTTTGTCGATGTGTCGAAAGCATTCAATCTATTTAGGTACAAGACATACCCCAAATAGTGCACTGCCATAGAACAAATAGTCAACAACATAATATAATACGAGGAGTTCCCCAGGGGTCTATCTTGGGTCCTCTCCTTTTTATTATCTAGACTAACGTCTTTCCAGACAACATGAAAATAAACGGCATTAATTTAACCGATACTGTCATTTGCAGAAAGTAATAACATTTATTTTAGCTATTTTTATCGAGTGCCAAATGGGTGAAAATTACCACTCCCATCGAATTTGAAATACCTTGTATTGTGCAAAATATTTTGTAAAATTTTCTTCACCAAAAATCAAAATGCGTCAAACATTAAAACTCCTTTCCTTGCTGTGGCTGATATTCGGAGGATCTTGATGTGTGATAGGAGTAGTATTAATTCCATTCACTGTTTTTGAGATTAGTTAATCTCCAAAATTATGATTATTAATAATTGCGTAAAATTTTATTGTAAAAAGTCATATAATGAAATGGAAATAATATGAACTGGCAAATGGTAATAATAACGAGGAAAGAACGTACATTCAGTGTAGGCCTCTGTCAATGACCGCCCATATTTCAGGCATTTTCTTGCTTCATTTACAACAATCTCCTTCCACGTGTTTGTAGTGTATTAAGTGTATTATGATAAAATATTGTTTTTCTCAAAACTAAATAATTCTTCAAATATTGCACTAGAACCATGTAAAATACAAAAGCAATAATTTCGAGATTGTTTTTGTCTTTTCGACATAACCTCAGTAAGTAAAACTAAAACAACTATTAAGTCACATTCATGTCAATAACATTAAAATGTTCCATTGCCTACCTTAAATCAAAAACATCTGGAAGGTAATATACCTTTTATGTGGCGACAACTATTTATTATTAAAACGTGCAGGCATTGTTTGTTTTATTTATTTTGATTTTTATGATCTATCAAACATTATCCTCTCATTATGTTTCATTTCACCCACGTGATACCTTCCACGCATTGTATTTATGATTTATGAATTAACATGCTCGATGTTTAATTTGACCGATGTGTTTATTTTTTGTTTGTTATTATTCCTATTATATTTTTAGCTTTAATTATACTTTAGTGTCTGGTGTTCGTATTTGGCCAAAATATGAAATATTCTTTACATAGATAAAAATATAAGGAATAAATTATGTCAATTAACTTGGTTTTATTTACAAATAAAAAAATTTTAGGAATATTGTTTTTAAATTTCCAGGTGTTACAACTGGTTAGCAAAAAATATAGTTGATTTTTACCAAAAAATTATATTTAATAGATATGCAGTTGCATGTAGATGCATCGAATTATTTATTATAGCAGATTTAAGTCTAGTCAATCTGATTCTGATATTTCGGACAAATTTCGTATTTAAACAGATATGTCGCGGAGTCTGATTTTTATGTTTTTGGAATTATCTCCAGCACGCATACAGGGTGTTTCACTTCGAGTGTGCCCAATTCAAACAGGTAGTAGAGAAATTCAAAAAAAAAAAACATATAAACATGTCCGATACATTACCGTTATCGAGATAAATAATTTTAAAGATTTTCCAATCGTTACCGATGCGATGTTACAAATTTTTAATTTAATAATATTAGATTGCCACGAAAAACAAATGGTATGTGTGGTCAGTCTTTATTTGACAGTTGTTAATACAAATTGATGAATTTGATATGTGGTTAATAATGCTGCGCTTAAGTACCTCAGAATACGCTGATGTAGTTTATGGTTTTTATGTGATAGAATCACTAGAGCTGCCTGCAGTGAATATCGAAGACGATTTCCAAATCGACCTCAACCATCTATACTCGTATTTAACAGAACATTTTGACGTTTATGTGCTAACAGGCAGTAATGTTTCAAACCCCAATGAAAGTGTACGAGTTTATAATGTTAGCAATGAAAACAATATTACCGCCATAACAGACAATCCCAGCTTAAATGTTCGACGTATTGCGGCCCAACAAAATGTTTCAAACTCTTTCGTTTGGCGGACGCTTAATGATAAGTAAATGTATCCATACTATACATTCAAGTGCTACATGATGGAGATAATGAAAGACGAATACAATTTTGCAATTAGAGTCTCAATCAAATAGCAGCAGATAATACGTTTGTTTCTTCTGTTTTATAGTCGAATGGAGCTACTTTTACGGTATAAATAAATACAACACATAACTTGCACGTGTAGTTCCTCGATAGTCCTCGTAATATTAGAGATAGAAATTTTCAATAGGGCTTTAACATAAAAGTTTGTTAGAATTTTCAACAACACTGTGTTATCAATTAATTGTTTTTTAAATTTCCACCTTAATGCAAATCAATACATAAATTTTCTTCAAAATTATCGTGAAGCAATTCAGGTTCACTTACCACTTCCGCAACTATTTTGGATGTGGTTCCAACATGATGGGACATCACTTCATTATGCCAGAAGTATCATTAATTGGCTGAGCACCCAATTTTCCGAATTGAACGTAGAGGCCCTGTTCCTTAGCCACCAAGATCTCCAAATCTTACCCCTCTCGACTATTATTTCAGGGAAGATGTGAAACAAAAAGTTTATAGCATTCCCATAAGTACACAAGAACAATTGCAAGAAAGAATAATAAATGCTGCTGACAAAATTAGGAACGATAATAAATTAATAGCAAAAACATGTCGTTTCTTTATCTGTTGATGCAATTAATTGTTGTATTCGTGCAAAATGAGCACAATTTGGATGTATGCTTTGATACTGTTAGTTCGAATTTTTGTTGTCCTATTCATTCTAAACTATCATTAGATATCTTCAAGCGCAAACTAATATCCAACTTTTATTCATATTCTCTCAAGATAAAAGAATTGAAAAATGTTAGTGAAACTTTAATGCCTTATATCGTGTGTCCCAAATTCGAAACTCACCATTGGGATCTCGGAAACGGTAAGAGCTACAAATTCGTTTAAATGGGATAAGTTTTAGCAAATTTTATGCTCATTCCAAATCCGTTAAAAATCACGGCAAATGAAACCGTTTTTCACATGTTCAAAAAAAAAAAAACGAAAATTTTGTGACCTCTTTTTTGGCTGTGGTCAAATAATCCTTGGTCAAACAGGTTTTAGACTTTTACGTTATTATTAAGACACATTTTGGAGACTAATATTTTGGTCTAGAAACGAATGCTCGATAGTCTTTTGTTTTCGAGATATTCGAGGTAACTTTTGTTTTTCTTATGGCAGCCATGTTGGATTTATTGTTTTTCAGATTGCGCTTAAAAAGAGCTTTCAGATGAAAAATTGTTTTTCAAGGGTCTAATTTAAGAAAAGTTATCCATTGCTTAACAAAACAAAATAGTAGGTCGTGGAAAATAACAGCCAGAGACATGGAAGTTGCTTATCCAGACGGCGACTAATTATTATCTATGTACTTAAAATCTACTGTAGATTGCTTTATTTGTACAATTTTCTAAAAATATCATTAAGGTTTTATTTGTCATAAAATTGTCAATAAAGTGTTCAAAATTTGAACAAAGAAATCGTGTTTATCAAGGGCATTCTTGCATGCAAAGTAGTTAGTAATTAGTAAAATTTGAAAAATGCTTTTCTGAAAACGATCAAGTTCACATAATTTTCAGTAAAATTTTAGGCTGTGATTTAAAACAAATAATAAGCACAATTGTCACCACTAGGCCACAGAATATCCGCATGTAACTACACAAAGAAGGTTCCAAACTAGATTTGGATTCAATGTTTGGTGCGGCATGATAGGTATTACCTTTTCTCTTCCTATTCTACTCCTACAATCTGCCTATAACCCTTTCCTTAATTATTATTTTTAGATCGCCATCTAATTGGTCCATTCATTTTTCACAACGGGAGCAGCCTATCGTGAACTTCTAGAATATCAGTTTATAACAATGTATATAAAACTTACCCTCTTAACTAGCTTGATGAACTAGCTTGCTTATCACAAATTGGAGAAAATGTGTAGCCATTTTGCAGCATCAGGTATGTTTCTATGGTTGTCTCCATGAGTGATGTTCGCTTTGGTGAAAATATATTCTTATATTTTGAAAACGACCGTTCTACATCTACTGATGTAGAACGCAAAATAGACTTTGAACGCATTTAACGGATCTGGGGCTGCACCATCACATATTTGTCTTAATTTGGTAAAACCGGTGTCTTTATTTAACACACTTGCGAACTTTTCTTTAACGCGCTCATTTGTTGCGTCATCTATAGCGTGTAGCAGCAGATTTACTTCGTCCACTATTTGCAGTGACTCCGCTAACGACAACGCACTGTTTTCTAATTTTTGTATGCTTTCATGTAATGGTTTATAGTTCTTCTCAATATTTTTTAAAGCTGTTCCAACGGAAAAATCTTCGAATTTTGTCTGGTTTTCCTTAATAGCTGCAGCCTCATCTAAATTGAATTGTAGTATCACAGCTTTTATTTGTTGGAAATATTCAGCATAATAAAAAACTGCCTACAACCATGTTCCCCAACTTGTAAGAATCGACTGTGGTGGTTCAGGAATACCGGGACACTTGCTATGAAATGCACGGAGACCTTTAGGAGATTTAAGAAACAGTTTTTTTGTACTTGCTATTAATGCATCCACCTCTGGAAAACCTTTTCAAATAGTTTCTGCCACAAGATGTAAAGCATGCACTTTACACGTAACATGTATAAACGTACAACCTTGTTCGGCCCACCGAACGCATTGTCATGACGCCATCAGTCACAAACATCAATACTAGACTTTTTGACAGTTCAAATTTTTCTAACGTCTGCAGCACCACCCTGGTAATTGTTTCGCTAGTACACTGACTTAGTCTTTTGCTAGCTAGTAACAGTGGAATTGTCGGTTTAAGAGTGTTCAGTACTCGTACTATAACATTTAAAATGGAATTTTTTTTACAATCTGTTGTCTCATCAACAGATAACCACAACCGTGTATTTTTTTATTCACATTTCATCTTATTTACCATGTCTACGTGTACAGTTGGTAGATAGTTACATAACATTGTGCGACTTGGTAACTTCACCTGGGCATTGTATTTATTCCAGAACTCTCGAAATGGTTGTTTATCGAGAACATCACAGGCAATCAGCATTAATAGTAAATCAAACATAAACTGTGTTGTCGAAGGCACGCCATTTTTTTTATGGTGTACACTATTTACGTGAGGTCCACAATCAGGCTTATCCCAGCACATCAAATCTTTCTCGCACACTTTATAAATTATTTTAGCACCATCATAGAATAAATCCAGGAATTCACCTATGGATTTATTCACTTTGTCAGCAAAGGGCCATTTTCTACCCCAACAGTACAGTACAACAAATAAAATAAAAACACAAAAACAATATGCAATACGCCCAGGTGACTTAACGTGTACACAACTCGAAAGCTAATAATAGATTGGACTGGAGAAAGAGTTTCGCGGTTAAGGTGAATGCCGGCGACAGTAAGTACATCTGTACTCTACGACCATGATACACAGAAACAACGTTGCAGCTTTAGTAATCAGCTCAGTAGGCGTAGATGCCAAAAATGTATTCAGCTAAATGGAGGTCATATTGAACAGTTTTATTAAATTTTCTTACTTCTTTACTATCATTTCTTCTATTATGTTAATTTACTGGTATTAAAAAATGCTCTCAATATCTATTATATTCAGCATTTTAACAGAAAATTAAAACTATTTAAACAAGTCAAACTCGTAACCTTATTTGTTATTTTTTATAATGGTTGGTATTAGGTATATCCATGAAATCAAAATAACTTTTTGATTTTCCATGGCCTACTATTTTGTTTTGTTAAGCAATGGATAACTTTTCTTAAATTAATTCCTTGAAAAACAATTTTTCCTCGGCATGTGATACATCATTTGAAAGCTGTTTTTAAGCGCAATCTAAAAAAACGAAAAATCTAATATGGCTGCCATAAGGAAAACAAAAGTTAACTTGGATATCTCGAAAGCAAGAGAATATCGAACATTCGTTTCTACACTAAAATATTAGTCTCCAAAAGGTGTCCTAATAATGTAAAAGTCTAAAACCTGTCTGACCAAGGATTACTTGGCTACAGCCAAAAGAGGAATCACAAAATTTTTTGTTTTTTTTTTTTTTGAAAATCCGAAAAACGGGGTCAATTAGTCGTGATTTCTTAACGAATTTGTATCGGCATAAAATTTGCTAAAACACACAGTATATCGAAAATGCATATTCCTACATATTTTTATGTATAATAATTGTTTGCTTATTTGCCTTTTGAATTTGTCCCATTCTGTTTGTTCCTCTCTTAAAATATAGGTAATAATAATAAATATTGACGACTCCGAGGTATAAAATATTTTAACTTTAAGATATCGTTACTGTAAATATTGCTCCTCAATGCTTTTCGATATAAGTTATTGATGAATACTATTTTCCTCTTGGCTATGTGTACAACAGTTTGACCCACATCTTGGAACTTTAAATTGATTTTCTTTTTGTCGTGTTCCATTATTTTAAAAATAAATAGGGTTGTTTTCTAGAGGCATCAGTTGACACATTTTAACAAAGGCAACGTAAAACTTCAAAATTTACGTTTCATCACCCCAGAGAGAAAAGTAATGTCACGTCAGGATATTCAGAATCAAGAATTTTAATTTCATTGTATGGGCTGGTCTTAATTTTGCAAAATAAGACTAGCCCATACAATGAAATTAAAATAGAAAATTTATATTAGGTAAGAAAACACTTTTTTAGATATGTATTCTGTCACTAATCTAATTTAAGACTTATGTATGTAAAACTATTATTTTTAGCTTTTAACCTTTGAAAAAGTCCGAAAACTCGGACGAAACGTAGGATAAATTGTCCATATACCTGGATGGAAGTCCTCTAAAAATAAAAATAGGAAATAAAGTTGTTTCTGTTTTTTATTGAAGAAATAATTTCTACTTTAACAGCCAAAAACTTGTAAAATATCAACTACATTTGATTTGACGGAATTTTTTTATATTTTGAGAAGTCTATTATATCTGAATGAAAGCCGTAATATATAAAATTTTTGCTTTTTGTTTTACAAAGTTGTAAATTTTTTCAAGAGCACTTAAAAAACGTTACTAAGAGGTATTTGAAACTAAGTAAGTACTTATGATATAAATATTATTCAACAGTTTACAAGCCGTTTATGCTTTGTCGATGGTATTTTAAGTTTTAAAGTACCTTAAGAATATCGTTGAAAGGTTTATATTAATGCGCACTTAAAAAATCTTATTGAATAAACACAGCTCATTACGTGGTATTTATTATTACTGCTCCATTGAATTTTAAATCATTTTCAATACCAATTAAAATGTTCGTCCTTTTTCTAATAGCAATCTAAATACATTAATATCATTTGCACATTGGTTACTTTGTCGGAAAAATATGCTAATGAAGAATGGGGCCGCACGTCGCATATAATACGGGGTGATTAGATCGCATTTAAAAAAAGGTAGGTCATAATCATAAACTGAAATATTCTTAAAATGGTGTAATAAATCTTTTTATTAAGGTTTAAAAATGTTTAACAATATTATAAAATATAATATATGTAATTTTTCAAAAATAAAACTGCTCTAGCCAAAACAGAAAACAGAATAATCGAATATACAAAATAAAACATTTAATTTCTTTAAAAATTGTGGGTGAAATGGAGGTTGGAACAACGAGCAAGCATGCTGACAGTTGTCGACTGTCAGTAAAAATAATGGAAAGAAGTATTGATGACTTTATATATAGTGAGTTTGCTAAAAGTATAGTTTGTGGAAAGGAACATGCTGCGGCTAATCTAATTTAAACGAATCCTATACAACCAGGCCTAAGTCTGTTAACAGTTTCCTAGTACTGTGTATGCAGCTAATAAATTGATCATACCTAGCGACAACAAAATAAATGCAATTTTTGTTAAGGGCAATTAGCAGAGGCAAAAATATTAGTGTGGAATAAATAAATTATGTAAAAAGTAACAAGAAAGGTTTAAAAACAAAATAAAAAAAAATTTATACTTTAAAGATAGTAACAGAAACAAATATTTTTCTCAATAAATAAACAAAAAATAAATTCTAGTTATTACCATAATAAAAACAGAGAGACATATTTTTGTCAAAATGAAAAAAATTATAACATTAATAAATAATAACATCATGAAAAAGAGTGTTTCTCAAGCATTAAACCATGAAAGCACAAAAACGGAATTAAATAATGCAGTTGAATTCACAAAATTCACATCTTCACTTCCCATCACTTCACTTTACCTCACCTCACATTGCTTCTTCTTCTAAATCTTCTTACTTCTCACCCTCTTCTTCATTTTGAGATAAACCACTATCCTCGTTCAAATTTATAATAAATTTATTTCCACTATTTATATGAAGTTTGCCAATTTTTAAATAATGATCCTCAATTGTAATTACTTTCCTAATTTTTTTCCCAATCTTCCTTGTTAATTTTCGACACATCATTTTGAATTAACTCTACGACTTTTTTATCGAATTTCGGAAAAAAATTCCTTTTCTGACATTTTTCTTCAATTTACACCAAATTAATTCAATCGGGTTGAAAATACAGAAATATAGCGGTAATATTAACCCTCTGTGGCCATATCTCTCCGCCACATTATTTATAATATACTTCTCATAATTTTTCGTTTGCAGGACTTCCAACAGTTGTGCTTTATTATAATTTTCCTCATAATAGAGATCATGTTCCATTAAAAAAATGTGTAACTCCAGCTTAGTAGAACTCTTGTTATGAATTTTATACAGTTGTCTCGAATGGTGCGTTGCATTATCAAGAACAATAATGATATTCGGTTTTAATTTTGGAATTAGTGTATTTTCAAACCATTCCTCAAGTATTTCTCCCTCCATGTTCCTGTGGTAATCCACGTTACAGTCTTCCCTGTTTTTTCCGCAGTTTCAATGCATCATCAACCCATCCATCAACTGATCCACAGTGTAATATAATCAACCGAGTGCCTTTGTTAGTGGGTAATAAGATTGGTTGACATTTCCTAGATCCATCAGTCCATCCTCTTTTTACGGTGTCATGAGTATCATGCCAAGTTTCATCTAGAAAATAAATTGGGCCATTTTCCCATCTGAGTTCTTTTATCTCTTCTAGATATGAATTTCGCCAATCCACTATTCGCCTCCTTCCCTTAATCGCATTTATTAATAGTCTGATTCTTAAATCCAATTTTTCTCAGCTAAGTTCCTAAAGTTCTTTTGGTATATTTTAGATGATAATTTATTTCTTTTAATTTTCTGTCTACCACGTCAATAGTTGGGATTTCATTTTGCTTATACGCGTCGTAAACTAAGTTCTTAAAAGTTTTGCTAATGATGGATCCAAACTTTTCGATTGACCGGCTTCGGATCTTTGTTTTCTTGAGAGGGCATCGTTCACCAGTTTGTGTATTGTGGGACAGGGAACGTTAGTCAGAGGTGCTGTTTCACCTAATACATACAAATCATACAAATTAGGGTCATTATCTTATCGCTTCAAAAGATTATTGTAAACATTAAGGCAAATTTGTTTCCATTGCTCGTTCAAATGTAACCGATTCTTTCTTACTGAAAACACTAATGAACTTTGATTTTCTTTATCACTGTAATCACTATCACTTTTATTTTCACAAACACAATAAGATGCAGACGTAGAGGCCTCCCACGGTCGAAACATGTTTGCATCAAATACCTTTTTTAAATTATTTCAAAAACACACCAGCAAATAAACATATAAAATAATTATTACTTATATTAAACTATTACACAACCCACTACAATGTGATAACCTTCTTAAATTATTTTCAAAAACACACCAGCAAATAAACAGATATCAAATAATTATTATTTTATTACACTATTACACAACTCACTGCAACACAATAACCTTCTTAAATTATTTTCAAAAACACACCAGAAAATTAACATATATTAAATAATTATTATTTATCTTATAATATTATACTTACAATATATCAGCAATGCTAGAATGATTCGGTAACAAAATTAAGTGCGGCTCGGTGGCGTGCCAGCAAAAACAACAATCATCGTTCTCGCTTTAATGTAAGCAGTGTAAAAGACGGGAAATGTCATGTGTTATACATTTCCCGCCCACATGTCCCGTCTTACTCCTCATGTCCCGTCACAATATAGGTTTCGCCGACTATACCGTACAGTTTTATTATATCGATGTTCACGCGTTGATATTGTAATAAAAATATTTCACGTAGATTCTGCGCCGTAATTCATTTAAATGATATACAATTTGTGATGTAACTAATTTTCCTTGCCCTAAAGTGTAAATTTTTTGTAATTTTGAATGTTATGAAAGTCACAGTTCAAGGTCAGTGATCGAAAATGAAATAGGCAAGGGAAATGGAACAGAATAATGACATTTTAAAAGTTGTTTTACGGCAAGGAAAATTGAGAGGACTGACTTGAATTTGAATGGTTATTGTAGGGCAGGGTATGTACGATGTTGCACTCTCGTGCATGAATTGTGGTGCAGGATTAAAATTAGAAGGGTCAGGGCATAGACGCTAGTGTAAACTAGTAGACAAGCGAATACAATTTTCAACGTCCAATTTTAACTTTGTGTGGTGAATCACGCCATGAAATGTTTGGCAAAATCTACCACGATACAACGAGAAATTTCTTACCCTGGTATGATTGGTCCGTTTTTTTACTGTAGTTTAACTAGTCAATTTATACCACGATCCATACTGATGCGCTTTACAATGGTAGGAACTGGCTATGCGCTACTGGCATCTAGCGAGTATAAATTGTCCCCCCCCCCGAAATGAGATTTCATTATAAACGTACTATACACACCATTTCACGGTCGTAGCTGCTGACTAACCTGCATGTAAATTGTACCCAAAACAAGTAGTCTCATCCCCTAGTTAAAAAAATGTTATCCTGAGAGATGTGTGTATGTTTCTGAGAATATGGTTTCAAGAAGCCTTGTTATATTTATGATTAACAAAAAACGTTCGTGGCATTTTGCTCTTAAAATTGTTCCGAAATTGGATTTTATTTTATTTTCGAACGTTAATACGAAATACTAGAATAAATCAAAATGGAGCTCTTCTTCTTGTAGCTCTCAGTAACATCAATCAAGTGCTGTTTTCGTAGTTTTTAACTTCTGATTCTGAATAATGAGCACGAGGAAGACATCACAATGTCGACAATACATATATAAAATAAGGATAGAAACGGTCAGGAAATCAAATTACATAGGTGGGATATGAGCACGACCCACACACTTCTCAATTGGCGGAGGGTGTGGTCGTTTCCATCCTTATTTTATACTTAAATTACCAGCTTTGTATCGTCTTCCTCGCCCTCACTGTTAAATGTAAAATACCAAAATTAAATTTTGATCAGTCTGTATATAAATTGATTTAACTTAATTATGAAAAATAATGTTCTTGCATTCGTAGCAGGCTGCAGTAAGTAAATGTTCATTGTTTTTCTTTTTTAGGAACTCAATATTCTTGCTTGTTTTCAAGCTGAAGGTAGGTCCATTGTCTAGTTTGTGAAGTGGATATCATGGCCATCTGTTTCGATATTGGCCTGTATATTTTCGACTGAACAAATTTAATCAAAATATATGAATAGTTTTAAACTGAAACATTGAAAATGTATTTACAAAGTAGAACGTGTGCGAATGTATGCGTGTGTATGTTTCTGTAAAACATAATTAGTTCAGCTCGCGAGGTAATGAAAAGTAAGCCAGGAAGCAGTAAAGATCAAAATATTCCCACAATTTTTATTATTTATAAAAATATTGCAGTTTTGCCCATTTTTTCTAACTAGTACTTGTACTACCTAGTTAGGAAAAACTAAACCTTAAATCCTTCAAGTGTTAATTCCCATTTACTTTTTAAATCTAGAATTTCAGTGTTATTTTACGCCTATAGCAATACGATTCTGTAATTTTATTGCCAATAAAATATCTTTCCAAATTGCATTTTTATTGGTTGGTTTACTGTGGAATGACTCAATTATGTTCTAACTGAAATGGTCATAACAACAATATAGTTGTCATTTTACCTAAAACTGTCATCAAGATATTGTAATCCTTTAAATTTAAGTAAAATTTTGATAAGAAATCAGTCCTTAAATCTGAGAAATATCTTAAAAAGTATACCACAAACATTCTAGTAAGTTACTTGTTTTATCGACCGCAGTTAAGAAATACATTTTATGTGGTGTGGACAAGGTTAGGGAAGCAGTTCGAAATATGTTATTTGTTATTTACTCGTATCTTTCCACAGACCTCATTCATTTTACTTTTATTAATGAACTTTAATACTTGTACATTGTCTTGTTTGATATCACAATTATTAATGAAATGTTTTTTTAGATAATATGCAAAAACCATAGTTTTATTCTTTAATTCAAAATCAAAATTTTTACGTAGCATTTATTTGTGCAAGTCTGTGGTAAACTAATACTGTTTTTAATAATTTTTATTTCATTGTTATTTTCCAAAGCGTAATATATGAACTAATTTAGCTTTTTACTGTTCATTAAAACATATGAATATTAATTTAGTTGGTGTCTTAATCGCGCTCCTGAGTCACCAAGCAACCCACCATACACCTAAGTCAATTTTTACCCATAAATTTTCTAAATATAAATTTGTGCAACAACGACAGAACTTCCTAAATTTTAAAAAATCATTACCATGTGGACAGATTATTTTAAAATCAAAATTACATTTTATAGGAACGTAATATTGTATTTGGCTGGAAATGAGGATATTGAAAATTACCTTCTTCTGAAATGTACTTTTGATTTTAAAATAATCTGTCCACATGGTAAAGAAGTTGTACAATGTAGGAATTTCTGTCGTTTTTGCATAAAATTATATTTACAAGATTTATGGGCAAAAATTGGGTTAGTTGTATGTTGCCTGGTGACTCCGGAGCGCTTTTAAGAAGAATTTCATATAAACTACCAAAATTAAATGACAATAAATCATTTATGAAACATGCTAAGTGTCATATTGGTAAAAAGTAAAATTAAGTAAAAGTACAAATGATGAATGTATTGATGTCACGGCAATAATGTGTAATGTTCTATACACCCCTCACTAATTATTCTCCGTTTTCACCTTAAAATTAGATATTTCCCAGTGTGCATAGGCGTACAGTGTAAAGTTTTCCAAAGGCACATTCTAATAACATTTAAAAATTCTTAATACTATTTTTTTTGTAAAATCCTTTTTTTGCTTTGTATTACACCTAGGGCATTCAAATGTAATTAAATTGATAATGTATTACTAGTATTACCATAATTCTATAAATAACATAAGCACATAGTATATTTTACATAATTTAACCCTACAATACATCGTATTGCATATTTGCTACATAAAAAATAATTAAAAAGTTACGCCTTAATAAAAATTAATGTAATTCGCTTAAATGCATGTTGTAGTAGCCAATCAGTACTAAATTTAAATAGTATTTAACTGCCGGCCATAGATGGCGATGTAGGTATTGAATGTGGGATTATATTGGAAGGTGTTTATTTTGTTGCCTCATGTGCGTGTGGGAGGCCGCTATCAATTCTTTTTTGGAAAAATTAAAGTGATTTTGGTCACACTTGAAAGAATTTGGTGATTTAGTTATGTACCCAAACATGTTATATCAGTGTGCAATGATAAACTGTAAAAATAAATTAGCGAGGTTTAAAAAAATGTAGTATATACGCTACAACATGCAATCATTATAGTAGATTTTCAAATTATGGCGCAGTGGACAAAAACAATATTTTCGACAATCTCTGACACAAGAGCAGCTGGAAAAGTTTGCAGAAAATTTTTATGAAAGCGAGGGTGATCTGCAAGATGTGGAAGAGGAAAATTTTAGTGAAAATGTTGTTGATTGTATACAATTGGCTGCTCAAAAATTTCAGAAACCTGTTAATTTCGCCAACTTAGTTATTGAAAGTCTACCTATTCCTTTTGATCATGATGTATATGAAATAGAACTGATTAATAATTTAGAAAATCGAGTTCGGCTGTAGTTCCTCCAAAATACATAAAATGTGACAATTGTAACAAATTCGAAGGTATTCCTGATTATCAGCTTATTTTAAATATTTGAGTGCATGCTGTAGCAAATATGCCACACTATAGAAAATTAAAAAAAAAAAAGAAAAGAAAAATTATGGTAGCATTTTTTTTACTATTATTTAGCCATTTACTAAAATACTTACCCAAAAATATTTTTATTTTTAGTATTAGATAGAGCATTGAATTCTGAGGTCGGCAGTGTGGACATATTTGAGTGTTCGGCTTTTATTAACACGCTTTTATTAGCGTCACCTGTATGTTTGCTTGCTTGCTTGCTTGCTTGTTTGTTTGTTTGTTTGTAACCGACTCTTTGGACTCGATTTTGACCCACTTTAAACGGACAGATTTAATTGAAACTTTGTACACTTACGAAGAACCGGTAACAATACAATAATTTGATAAGTTTATATCATTATCCTGATCAGGATCGCCAGTCCTTTCCTCACGTATCCTCTGCGTGAGAGCAAGAGGCTTAATATTGTAAGTATATTCCATGATTTTCAGCTCGGTCGTTGGCAGAGCGGGCAAGTCTTAGTCGACGCGAAACGGCGGACTCCTCGGGCGTGAGTTCAAATCCCATGGCTGAAATAAAAAAATATTTTTTTTTCAGAAATATCTGTTGGATCGTAATATGTTATAATATCAGCATCAATAAGCAATATAAATATAGTTTAAAAAAACTACAAAACACGCTTTCATAGCACATCAAAATAAAAAGTGAAAAATAAATATAGTTTAAAAAAACTAAAAAACACGCTTTTAAAACACATCAAACTAAAAAAGTGAAAAATAATTATTAATATAAACTGAAAACAATAATGAACGAAAAATACTAGTATTCTTGTGAAAAAAGCGTGGGTTGCTCGATATACGAAAAATGTGGCACAAAGCGCCCCACGCTTTTTTCACAATAATACTAGTATTTTTCGTTCATTATTGTTTTCAGTTTATATTAATAATTATTTTTCACTTTTTTAGTTTGATGTGCTTTAAAAGCGTGTTTTTTAGTTTTTTTTAAACTATATTTATTTTTTATTATTATTAGTGATATATTATTGAATGCAAAATACACAGTAGGTATATAAAAATTTGAAATGTACGTTTCTAATGAAGTTCAATTGTTTCTTTAAGGACGATTTTATTGTATACGTACAAATATTAAGAATAGCTTGAAATTATTTATTTTTCACTGTTTCAATGAGGCAACTTTTTTTAAGGGTTCTGTAATATAAAATTACAAATAATTCTGATATTTCACATAAACCTAGGTTCAATTTTACGTATTACATTCAGTACTGAATTCCTCTTCTGACAACGTAATAAACTTGTGTAAATCTTTCATTACATTCCCTCAGTTTGTTACTAAATCTGCTTAAATATTATTTTATTAAAATTGAAACTTGTCTAGTATGCTAGAAAAAGAGCCGTTACCATAAAGGCAACTTTTTTTGTCAGTAATATTTGCCGTTTTGTTGAAAATTCAGAGTTCTTAACAACCCTAGGGAATTTGAACAATTGTGCAAGATTTTAATAATATTACCCTGATGCAATGAAACAATATGATAAATAAACTTGTTAAAAGAACGAGTTTATGCAGAGACAGACGTTAATGAAAAATTATTGTGATTTCTAATAAATTGTTGTCTTTTTTTGTTTTCACTACATGTTTTTACTGTCATTATAATAAATTTTAAGTACATTTTGATAAATCTCCTGTTAAGCAGTAATTTTATTTGTTCAAGAAATAATAACAAAAAATTCAATGTGGGAAAATATTTAAAAAGGTTTAAAATCCTTGTGGTTTTATTATATGAAGAGTTCAATACTCAGTGTAATATGTAAAATCGAACCAGGTGTATATGCGAAATGTTAGAATTATTTGTAATTTTAAATTACAAGACCCTTAAAAAAAGTACTTAATAAAAACAGAGAAAAATAACTAATTTCAAGTCATACCTAATATCTTTGTACTTTATACAATAAAATAGTACTCAAAGAAACAGTAGAACTTCATTTGAAACATACATTTCAAATTTTTGTAATCCTATTGCGTTTTTTGCATTTAATAATATCGCTAATAATAACGAAAAACAAAAAGCCAAACACTCAAGTATGTCACATTGCCGAACTCAGAATTTAATGCTCTATCTAGAAATGTAAAAATTTACTAGGGGTCATGATAAAAATTAGAAAATTGCTATCAGTTCCGTTGAAACCGGAAGTGATAAATACTTTTTTTATGTCAATAACACAGCCACACAATTTTTTTTTTCTAATTTGGGGGTCTGACCATGTTTACTATATGTTTTTGGGGTAGCTGAATTCGGATTCGGATCCGAAGTCTATTTAACTCCATCACATCAGGATTTTGCCTCATTTTAACCTCAAAAAAACCCATAATTTCAGCTATTAAATGCATATAATCCTAAGAATGAAGTTGTGGACGGAAAACCCAAGCTCTTAAGGGGTTATACGCAGTTCCAAGGCCCAAAAAAAGACGTTTTTTTAATAATTTTTTATAGAAAGGGATTTTATTAAACAAATACAAGTAATAATTATTCAGATAGTGTCTACTTTTAAGTTACTAATGACACTTATATCATATAAAAATATTGATGTATACTGCTCCTGCTCCCGAAGGTCCTCCAAAAAAGGCGTGTTTGGCGGTGATCATGATATCTCTGGTTTGGATTATCTGAAATCCAAAAATAGGTCAGATTCTTTTAGTGGATAGATGAATTTTGGGATTGATCGAAGGAATGTCAAAATTTAAATTTTTGAGAAAATGGCGACTATGTAAAAAAAAATTGAATTTTCGACCAAAATTTTCGCGAAAAATTGTTTAGAAAAATAGAAATGATTATCGGAAATCTTATTCCTTCGATCAATCCCTGAGGAATATACCTGAGAAGGTTGTGTTAAAATTTCAGATCGATCGGTTGAACCGTTTTTGAGATCTCCTGATCACCGACTTTGAAAACACCGTTTTGAGAAAAACGCGTTTAAAGTTTCAGAAGAAGTTTACACATAGTTAAAATTTTTTTTCTTCAACTTACATGGTGTCGTCTATTCCAGGGCCATAAGATGTACCCTCTGCAGCATCAGCAACTTCTAATAGGTCGAGTTGATGTTGTCGACGAGCCATTCTTCCTTCGCGCGTGCTCCCATGCGCTCTCGAGTCGGAGATCACGACACGCTATATAAATATGGGTATATCTCCGAAAATATTTACCGGATCGGTTTGAAATTTTCAGAGAATATACTCAAATACATGTACATTCCGAAAATGCAAAAAAAATCGATTTTTTTAAAAATTCTAACTGCGTATAACCCCTTAAACCCCATAACCCACTTAACCAAAAATCTATCTACTCCAATAACCACGTATGTCAGACATTTAATTTGATATGTACGTTATTTTAATAACCGCATAACTCTGGTCATTGCACCTTTTCTCGCACAATTTTTGTTTTGTCTCAAGTACCCGAAACATACTGTTGTGTCTTAAAAAACACTTTCACCCTAAAAGTCTATATTTTTACGTTTATTCAACTAATGTTAGTTTTTCAAATCATTGTATCGTCAGCATTGGCGTTACCCGATGTACACCGCGGGAAGGTTGGCCACCGTCACCACGTGGAGGTGCCCAGGATGCAGACGCACGCAAGATATAATTGCTCTGAATTGAACCTGAGCTTTGAATCCTTTGAAAGAAAATATTTTCTAGAACCACGTACCAAAATACGTAGATTTATCACTGATATTTTTCATTGATATACAAAGACTCGTGAATGAATGTGCATCGAATTAGAGCATTTTTGGAGACCTGACAGATACGCGTAGAAGTGTTTCAAAATCTTATGAGCCGTGAAATGCGCAAAAGCGGAGCTTATTCCACTATATAATTTTAAAACATTGACTCAGCTATCTACCATCTGTATACAACGGGAGCTCGGGATAAATGTAAACAATAAATCTAATGTTTTTAGGAAGTGGTGTAACTAAGCCGACGACGTCCGGAGTTAAGCCTCTGCGCATATGAAGGTCGCAGCTCATAAGGTTTTGAAACACCTCTACATATCAAGTTAAATGTCTGACATATGTACGTGGTTATTGGAGTTAATAGATTTTTGGTTAAGTGGGTTATGGGGTTTAAGAGCTTGGGTTTTCAGATTACAACTTCATTGTTAGGGTTATATGCGTTTAATAGCTGAAATTATGGGTTTTTTGAAGTTATGGTAAAATCCTGATGTGATGGGGTTTAATAGACCTCGGATTCGAATTCAGCGATGCCAAAAACATATAATAAACATGGTCAGACCCCATCAGAATTTTTTTTGTGTGGCTGTGTAATATATTTTTAACTGTATTGACTAAATGTAATATCATTTTTCTAAAATAAAAATTACACAAAGAGGGGGGTGAACCCGGTTCACCCCCTTTTTTGTGTTTAAAAGGCACGCGCGTAGAACTCGATGACATTAGTAATATTGATGACATAACGGTTTGACGTTTAGCTGGTTCATCATGATTATTGATTGATTACTCATGTTTCTAAGGCGTGCATTTTCGTTTTTATTTATGATTTAGGGAGAACTCGGATTATAAGAAAAACGAAAAAAAAGGAAAAAAAATTTAGACACAAGGGTAGTCAGTCGATCTTGTCAGAGATAATCTAATTAATTTTGTCGGTTTTTTTTTTTTGAATATTCCCAGAATGCATCACGTATCTTAAAACAGCTTTTTGAGTCATATTATAATGTGTATTAACTTGAAATAAATTCGAGCAGATGGAAAAAGTATTTAAAAGAAAATAAATAGAAATTTAAAAGGACTTTGTTCAAAGCAATCGTTTACTATCTGGCAATAACCAAGCCTATCTACAAAATCTCGTGTAAAATTTACCAGAAAATGTTCCGTGCAATTGCATTACGTAGTCGTTTTTTAATTCTCATTTTTTTACACACCCTCAAAGTAAAAAATCAGGTTAGATAGGGGCAGTGTGTAAGACATTCAATTCCTCTGTCAATCCAGCGACTAAAAATTGTTACATTTGAATACTCTTAATATTATTACATAGTGAGTGGGAAGGGACCTGATGTTGAAACCAAACCTTTTCGAGCACTTCTTCCTCTCTTTTCCACAAAGTAGGAAGGATATCGTTCTGCAAGAAGTTTAAATGTCGCTGTTTAAAACTCTGTTAATTAAAAAACCGACAATGTGTCCGTTTAAAATTCCTGCACACACGTTTACTCTTTCAGGATGCTGAGTTTGGGTTTTTGAATCCAGTGAGGATCTCGCCTTGACCAAATGTGACAATTATGCCGATGAACTGATCCGTTGAGGCAAAATGTTGCTTCGTCAGAAAAAAAATGTTATCTATGCTCAAAATTATAATTTCTTCGAAAAACTGACCTCTTGTCAAAATTATCTTCAGAAAACTCCTGCACCAAATGGACTCGTAGGGAACAATGGCACTCATGTGTGCGCAAATATAAAAATCGTAAAGCATTTTTCAAGAAATGTCCCCAACAAAGTTACAGCGATTATTTATAACTTTGGGCTCAACCCTATATATATTTATAACTAAAGCTGGCCGAGATCACCTGGCCGACAGAGCCGTCATATGACTCATATGTCTACATCATATCATAATACTTGAATAAGTACAATAAATAGAAATAAATTTTAACAATAATGTTACATTTTATAAAAATTTGTATAAAACTCACCCTTTTAAGCAGATTTATGAAGAGTTTGGTTGTCGTCATCACAAAATGGAGAAGATCTATAGTATAATAGTATCAGGTATGTTTCTACAGCTGTCTCCGTCAGCGATGTTCGCTTTGGTGAAAAAATATGTTTGTATTTTGAAAATGACCGTTCGACATCTGCGGATGTAATACAGGCATAAGTAAAACAATCTGTGACCTCACTTAACGAAGTTGTAGATGCACCATCACAAATTTGTCTTAATTTGCTAAAATCAGGATCTTTCTGTAATACACTCTCGAATTTTTCACTAACGCGATAATTTTTTGCGTCATTTATAGCCTGTAGCTGTGTATTTACGTCGTCCACTATTTGCAGCGATACCACTAACGACAACGAACTATTTTGCAATTTTTCTATTGCGTCGTGTAGTCCTCTATAATTGTTATTAATAGTTTTTAAATCTGTTTCAAGGGAAATGTCTTGAAAGCTTGTCTGGCTTTCCCTAATAGCTGCAGCCTCGTTAGGGTTGAACTTTAGTATCACAGCTTTTATTTGTTGAAAATATTCAGCATAATAAAAAGCCGCTTTCAACCACGTTTTTCAACGTGTAAGAATCGGCTCTGGTGGTTCAGGGATACCAGGACACTGTCTGTGAAATGCTCGAAGCCGTTTAGGAGATTTGAGAAATACTTTTTTTGTATTTGCTATTAATGCATCTACCTCTGAAAAACATTTTCGAATCATTTCTGCCACAAGATGTAACGCATGCACTTTACACGTAACATGTAAAAACCTACAATTGTCTTTTTGAAGAGAACGGCCTACCACGCGCATTGTCGCGGCACCATCAGACACAAACATCAATACTTGACTTGTTGAAAGTTCAAACTTTTCGAATGTCTCCAACACCACACGCGTAATTATTTCGCCAGTACACGCAGTTAGTCTTTTACTAGCTAGTGAAAGTGGAAATGTTGGTTTAAGAGGGTCCAGTACACGTACTATAATATTTAAAATAGAATTTTCTTTACAATCTGTCGTCTCGTCAATACATAACCAGAGCCGTGTATTTTTTAATCCACATTTAATCCTATTTACAATGTCTTCACGAACAGCTGGAATATATCTACGTAACGATGTACGACTTGGTAAGTTCACCTGGGGATTGTATTTATTCCAAAACTCCCGAAATGGTTTATCCAGTATGTGTAGCGGAATATTACAGGCTATTAACATTAACAATAAATCAAACATAAACTGATTTGTCAAAGGCATGCCATTTTTTTTATTTTGATGTTGCACGGTATTGATATGACGACGACAATCTGTTTTGTGCCAGCACATTAGGTCTTGATTGCAAACTTTACAAATTATTTTGCATCCGTCATAGACGGATACTTTTTTATTACTTGTCTAATTTTCACTTTATTTGTTATTTTACAACTAATTCCATCCTATTCGGACATTTTAGTTTACTTGAAAATGTCCGAATAGGATGAAACTAGTTGTAAAATAACAAATAAAGTAAAAATTAGACAAGTAATAAAACGTTTACAATTTTTTAAATATAAATTTTACATTTCAGGCGTACCTAAACTCGACCAGACGCTCTTTTAATTTGATGTAATGCGGTACTTTGTTTTTTAAAAAAATTCGCTATTGTTCTTAAACCGCAAATGCCTTTCTCAATCATCATAATGCGACGCCGTTGGTTCTGAAAGTCAGACGTTTGCCAGATTGTTTTGGCATCGAATCACGTATAGGAAAATGTCGACGACCTAAAGTTAGAGATTTTTCAGACGTTTTAAAGGCTTTATCGAATGTCAACTTGTGTTATCTTGACTGTCATTCAAATGGTTACTATATATAGCATCTCGTATAGTTCATTCAAACCCATTTCAAATGCTGGTACAATAGCGCCTTTTGGCACACTTAATTCAATTTTATACTTTATTTTACCTCTCTTTGGATAAGTTTGCTGTTTTCATGGGATTTATGTTTGTTTTGGCAGAACCCAAAGGGACTGTTTATTTGTAAACTTCAGGTTTTAAGCTACACAGAAATAAATAAAAATACTTCTTTCGGCTCGTCCGATTTATTTCTTGGTCAGTAAATAATTTTTTATTTTTAGAACTGTATATATACACTTTAAATTATTTCCACTTGGAATGTAAGTGTAAAAAAAATTATATAACGTTGGACAATTTGAAATATCGTGTCATATTTTTATTTCAAAACAGCGTTTGAATTCATTGGTTTAACACCTGCTAATATTATCCTAATTTTTCAATAGTCTCCAAACTATAACTTCAACACATTTGCCTCTAAGAATCGCATACAAGGTGTCCGATTTGTCCTGCCCCATCGGTTTTTCGTATGTAAATAAACATTGTAACGTACAAATTTTCTGTGACCCAACGTCCATACAATAAATATGCTGGTAAATTTTTATATGCAAGGATTTTCAATTGTAAAATTATGTTAGAACTGTACTAAAATGCACTCATTAATTTTAATTATTTATTATACCGGCATTGTTTACACGCGAAATTTTCTAGCTGCACAATAAATTTCTTTTAAAAATTAAAATAATTTTCTCTCTCCTTTCACCTTTAAAGCGACGTTTATTTATTTTTCCAGTGGCGTTCGTTTAATTTAGGTAGAATATAACACTCGAACTTAAAACAAAACTATTTGCGCCACGTTACAATTTCATAAAATCATTTCTAAGTTATTCTAGCAAAAATCAGTCAGTTTCAATAAATGTACCCTTAATTGTTTGCTAAATAAACTGTAATATCTAAAATGGGCAAAAGGGAAAAAAAATATCGATGTCATTTATTTATACCTTTCCTCATTTCCAAACATCTTTGATAACAAAATATATATTTGAACCGGTTTTCAAATGTTTCTAAAAAAAATTGTTTCTTTTTACTCTTTAAATGCACTACTTTTCATTAATTTTGTTAATAAAACTTAAAATGTCCTGTATAATGTTTATGCATTTTGACTTTTTTTATTCAGATAGTTAGAAACAATGATATAAAATAAAATTAAAAAGTGTATTTATGTTGTAATATTCACTAAGCCCTTTTTAGTCCTTATATTAAATGTGATGCATATACAGGGTGTTTGACAAATTCACGGCACAAATTCGGCAGCATATTGTTTACGTCAAGAGATTCCTATGAATATGAGTCCAATACCTCTTCGTTTCCGAGCGAGGTGATGAAGGATTATCAGAAAGTGAATAAGAAGTCGCTCTTTATTGCGTCCGCTCGTTCTTAGGTGGTAGGAGTATGCGCAGAAATAAACTTCGGAGTTCCTCAGGGCTGAATTTTGGACCCTGTGCTATTTCTATTGTATATAAATGACTTTGACACCTTGACCATAGATGCATTTTTTATCATATATGCAGATGATAAATCTGTTGTCTTGTCAGATAAATGATATGTTGAGTCTAAATGCAGTAATGTTCTTAAGACAATAGGTAATTGGTACTATCTTTATACGCTACATTTTAATATTTCTGATATCACAATAAACAAAAGAAAGGTTATGTTCGGCATTGGATCCCGATATCAGAGAAACACGTTTGACGCGAGTTGTACAGTACGTCTTTTATTTATCAATTTAAAATCAACGTATAAATTTTTATCATGCCCAAGTTGGCTTCAGGTTGAGATACGGTCTTTGTTTTTGGGGTAACGCCACTTTAACCGAATGTGTTTTTATCTCAAAAGTGGATTATATATCATAATCTAAAATGTTGACATTGTCAAAATTAAAATTGTGGTGACATGAACAATGATGGTGAACTAGCATAGTAGTGTCTGTCTTATTCCTATATTTTTCTTTACATGAATTAATATGTTCACTAGTTCTAGCTTTTAGGTGTTGTTTGGTTTGACCAATGCAAAATTTATTACAATCAAGACAAGGGACCATAATTTTAATTTTAACAATGTCAGTATTTTAAATCATGAAAGTCATTACCACAAGAGATAAAATGTGTTTGAACTGTTGTATTAAATTTATTTATTGTCAACCTAAAACTTTTCTACTAGCGAATTCAGATAAAAATGACAGTGTAAAATACTTATAGGAAACAATAAATGGTTTACTATTGACATATTAGGTATGAATCAGAGACATGGAATAGGGAGAATGCTTATCACATCCGCAGATCAAATAATTTTGGTTAATATTGAGCGCAGCCATTTTGACCCATGACCATGGCTGTCATCAATTTTTAGGGACTTGATTGAACATTTATATAAATTCAGGCGCGAACGTGAGACTTGCAAGAAACTTTTCAATTTTCAGCTAGATATCGCTAATATTTTTGACAGCTTCACAAACAGCTGAAATAAAATTTAATACTTATAATGCTTAATTCATAAAATTTCATAAATTCAAAAAGATATTTATGTACGACTACGTTATAAAATACTGTTTATTGACATAGTTTTGCGGACATAAAGTACCTCTTTATAGTACTAGTAGAATAAAGTAACTATTTTACTAGTACTATAAAGAGGTACTTTATGGCCACAAAACTATGTCATAAACAGTACACAGCATACTTCACTCAATAGATACAAAATTTATAAAATGAATTTTTCTCCATAATGAGCCTATTTTAACAGTCAAACATAAAGTTTTATATTATGCAACTCCTCCATAATAAGGCTTTATTGAATTCATCTTCTTTATGGCCTTGGTCACTACGCTCACTCAGATATAAACTGGACTTGTTCAATAAAGCCTTATATTATGCACTTATTATATAAACAGCTATTATAATAATTAATAAATAACGTAAAATCAAGATACATATATTTTATTTTATTTTGTTCTTCAATAAATTCAGAAATACAGAGTAAATAAGGAAGTAAAATATAATAACCTACACTAAAATATTGTATACATACCAAAAGTACGTTAAAATTAACATAGTAAAAAACATAGTTTTAAACGTTAAAAAATTAATAAAGTGCCTAATATTTTATTATTGGTGATTAAATAATGTTCTTACACAACTGTCTTCAAGGTGTTATTTCTTATTTTCAGATTCTTTATAGTTTTCGTGGCAGAATATAACTTTCTTCGTTCAACTTTCCGTAATTCAGTATGACATTTGTTCTGTAGTATTATTTTTCCTTTGTTCACTTGTAGATGCAACATAAATATTTTGGCCCACACGAATTTTTGTCGCACTTTCCTTAGTGAGTTGCAAATTTTGCACTGTAGCAGTAAAATTTTATCCAGGTTCTATAAATTTACCTTCTCTGAAGTGTTTGGAGCAAACAAATATATTCTCTGACCACTGCCAGTGCTCGTCTTTCCCAAGAACTTCCGATCATATCTCCAATATCTCTTCTTTAAGAAATCTAAAACACGTAATTTGTAGAATTGAAAATATAACAAATCAAAACTAACTTAATTATGAAAAGTAATCTCTTTAGGTTTAAAACGTTTTACGTTAGAACATCCCTCCACTACGCAACACATTGTTTACAAATATTTTTTACGAAAGTAAAATAAATATATTTTTTTGACTACACAAAGTATTAAAATATCCTATCGTAGTCATAGAAAGTCGCAAAAAAATTCATATAATGAAAGAAATCGCACTATAACCACAGAAAACCAAACAATAACCATTAAATAAATAACATTTCGAGATCAATATGGCGTCGCGCATGGTATCACCAGATTTTTTATGCTCAAACCTCCAAGAGCATTCTCCCTACTTCATATCTCTGATTTGAATGGAGGTTAACGGCATGCCAAAATAATTGATTATTTTTCTAGAAAGCCATAATACGAAGTGAATAAAATGTCATTCTTTTTAAATTACAACTCCACTGTTTAGTTTTTATAAAGACATTCTCAACGTATTTTTAAACAAAATTGTTATGGCGGTTATAAGTATATTTTTACTAAAATGAAACCTTAAAATTGTGTTACATCTTACGGGCGCCCTTGTGTTCTACCGCTGTAAAGCTGGCATTCATCCAGAAAACCACGAGACCTCTTAAGTTTTTCCTTTAATTTCTCTTTTGTATTTTTTTTATCTTCGTCCTCGCTGCACACTTCAGTTACGACTTTACAATTTTAAGTTAAGAGTTATCGACAGAAAATACATTTTCAGTAAATGTGCCTCTCCCAAATATTCCATGCATTTTATTCAAAGTTCAATTTAAATTCTTTATATAATATATACTGTATGTAAGTAAATAAACGATAAAATGTATTCAAATACGCGAAAATGTAGGACGTAGATTGTATTATCAGTTCCTTATATTCACACTTGCAACAAGTTTTCATGATGCCGATGGTTTGAAATTCAAATATCGAATATCGCGGATAACTTACGCGAAATGTTTGTAATGTTTATGAAAATGTACGTGCTGCTGTCGATAGCCAAGTATATACTTAGTTATGTAACAGTGTATTATTGCATTTAAAAAAATTGCAATAGTGAAGTTATTAACAGAATAAAATATTTTTTTAAGAATATGCTAGTAATTATTTTGCTAGTTTTACACGTCACTTGGATATCACAGATAAGTATCAATATGCTTCTTTTTAATTAACTGTTTTCGCAGCTATTTTCCTCCATGAATATTAATTTATAAAAATATAGTAAGCACATTGTAAGATGCAAATCCAAATAAAAACTTTATTATGTCGGGAAAAAAGTCCTATACGAAAGTTATTGTATATCAATCGAATTACAAATTAATGTTTTCAGAACTAATATACAGGATGTTCAAATTTTTCGTGGTCAAGTAAAGTGTTTTTTTTTAATGGAACACCAACTATTATTATATTTTTTGGAATCCCTGAAGTAAAAATGCCTTTCAAAAATATAAACATGTTGGGGTGTAACCTCACTCACTTACTGAGATACAACTTTGAAACGGTTTCAATATTAACAAGGGCTATTATCTCACATTATTGACTAAAATTAACTTCAGCAATAAGCGTGTGGCATTAGGGGATCAGTACACTTTTCTTGGCACAATTCTTGACTAAGATTTTATTCACAATTTGGTAACAAAATATGATTTTCTGTCCTAAAGCACTCAAAAAAGGTACTTTTTGTAATTGGTTTTAGAATCAACTGTCTACGTAAAAATCTGCCAGATCGTTGTAAACGCGCGTTTTGGTTAAATATCGATTTACACTAAAAAGGTGCTCTTTATGGTATTAAACCTAACCAACCGTTCCAGGAAAAAGCCTTTCCGGACATATATTTATGAAAACTTTTTTTTACATATTTTTACATGTAGTAGATGCCGAATTCTCCGACAGGATTATGAAGACATCCTGTATATAGGGGTCTATCTTTTTGTAAATCTAAGCACCTTGTAGACTGTTAATGCTTCAAGTCTAAAACTCATACATAATGCTACGAGTTAATTGTAGATTAACTTTTGACGAACTTACATTGCTATTTTGCATGAATTTTGACGCTGTGACAAGTAAATGTAATTAAAACTTACTAATCCTAGAAAATTTATAAAGTGCAACGAAGTAATTTCAACTCCAAAACTACTGGAATTATGGATTATAATAAATATTCAGATAATCTTAAAGGAACAATTTTTAGTTCAACATTTCTTCTGTGATTTTCTATAATAAAAAAAAGTTAATACAAATCTTGACATCTTAAAATATTAAAACAAATTATTTAACAATACACACAAATTATTTAACAATACATAATACACATTCCACAGTGATTGAAGACTGATTATTATTTTTTAACAAAGATTTTATTGAAACTTTTTACAGAAGAATATCTGTTGAAAATTTGATATTGCGTAATTATTTATAATGTTAATCAAATTTTAAATCTTTTCATCTTTTCGGTAGTGGAAAAATATGTTTCTTTTATTATATTTTTTTCAATTTGTGAATTTCTGTTTAATAATATATATATAAAATATAAAAAAAATACATTTGTAATCATCATGTGCCGGAGATATTTGCCATTTTTCAGAGCGGCAGTTATAAAAAAATATAAATGTAAATAAACACACCACATAAAAATTTTTGTGGTGTGTTTATTTATATACCTGTAAATTATGCAACCAGTATAACCACTATCGGGGCAAAAAGGTACGGGAAACCGGGATATTCCTATATAAAATTATGCGTACCTTGACACTTATTCTCCAGTTAACTTAGCAACACGAAAACGTGCGGTTATTTTCGTGGTGCTATTTGGTTTCGTGGTGGTGTTAGGTTTCGTTCTCGTATAAAACGCTCTTAGCAATGGCGCAATCACTACTGTTTGTAAATAAACTACAAAAAATTATTGAAAACTGCGATGACCTTGCAACAGTTGGGTCACATATTCTGTGTAGTCTATGCAATCGACGTTACATATTTCATACATTCGGTGTAATCAGGTTGTTAATGTTATACTAAGAATTTGAGTGTTCAAAAAGCTTTGTTTCCGATATTAATATCCAGTAAATTAGTACAACAAACCACAGCACAAACTGTAGAACTAATAGTGACACGTGCATTATGCACTGTAAGTGTTCAAAATAATAATTTAACAGCTATGAATGCAGAACAAATATTAGTATTGACCATATATTGCTAAATCAGTGGCAGACCTCAGTCATTCCGAATAATACTTTGTATCGCTTTATTACATTATTTAGCGAATTCTTTAGATGCCGGGCTTTAGACAGATATCATTTATACAGATTTTTCAAAAGCATTAGACAGACTGAATCACAGTATCTTATTAATAAAATTGCAGGGTTATGGATTCGCGCAAAATATGTTAAACTTTATTACATCGTACTTATCTGACAGAAAACAATTTATGCAATGCTGTGGAGTCCAGTCTGTTGAAACACATGCCACTTCTGTAGTCCCTCAAGGCTCAAATTTACGACCGTACTTTTTAATATATTCGTAAATGACATATCTAATTTAAATTTTAAATACTTATTATATGCGGAGTATTTAAAAATTTATTCTATTATTAGAAATATTGAAAATTGTTTTACCATGCATGACTTGGAATACCTTAATATTTGGTGCATTAAAAATAATGTACCCTTAAAACATCTCGAAGTGTAATGTTGTGACATTTTCTAAGAAAGTACAAACACTAAATTTTGACTATACTCTTAATAATATCGTAATTGTAAACTGTCTTTCGAGACCTATGTATAATATTTGATGGCAAACTCTCTTTCATAAATCATGTTAATAACATATCAGAGATCTTTAAAATGTTAGGCTTTATTATAAGAAATTTCCGTGAGTTTAATAATGCAAATACACCGAAATTGTTTTATAACACTTTTGTGCGATCTAAGCTTGAATATGCAGCTATTATTTGGTGTCCTTACTATAACATATATGTTAAGATTTTCTTTATATAGCGTTGAAAAAAGACGGGTGAAATCTCAGTTAACCTTCTTGAACATAAGAATAACTAATGACATTAAGTGTCCCGATATACAGTGTGTCCACGGATGAGGTTGCCAAGAGCGAAAACTTCTTTATTTAATCATTTACGAAAAGAAGTCAATCTGTGTAATAAATTCTGATTCTCTTAAAACCCTTAAATAACTGTTCAGATTTAAGTTATATACAGGGTGTCCAGAGGTAAAGTAAAAATTTCTACCTACATTGGTGATATACGAGAAAAGTTACGCTTTATTAGAAAATATGCATCTCTTAAAAGCCCCAAATATCCATAAAAATGTTTATTTAATTAGGGGATGTCCCATGGTAGAAGTTTAGAGATTTTTTTTTTGATTTGGCAAAAGTTGTCTGTAAAACAGGGAGCATCTTTAAATACTTAACAAAATGGGAATTTGTGTATTCCATGACACAAACAACCAGGGTCATCAATAAGAACAATTTTAGTAAGAATAGAAAAAAAATTATTTAATAAAATTACTACCGAATCAATGAACGGTATTATTGATATGTTAACGATAGGTATACAAAAAATAAACAATGAGAAATGAACAGAAATAGTTAAGCCACGCCTCACTGATTTACGGTTGCGCAGAACAGTTTCACACGCTACAAATTAATAAAAGTGCAAATTCAAAATTCATGTAATTTGAAATATAATTTTTAGGGAATTAAAATGATAAAACGTCAAATGTGAAATAAGTATACAAAATTTAAAATTCTTTATTATTTATAACATTTAGTCAATATTCGTTTTTATTATTTACCTTAATATACAAAAATGTACATCAGTCTTGAAAAATACATTCTTTATATATGAATGGGAATTACAGCAACTCGAAACAATGAATAAATAACAACTGTAACTTCTACAAAACAATAAAACGCAATGACCGACGCCGAATCTAATATCTCGAGGTAGTGGTTGCTTGTGTTATGGGTTTTAGAAATACGACCAACAGAAAAATTCTATTCAAATATGGAGCGTATTTGTGAGGAATGGCTTAACTTTCTGTTCATTAAACGGATAGTGTTAATAGAAAACAAAAAAATAATAATACGGCTTACGGATTTGATAGTAATTTTATTAAATATTTTTTTCTATCCATATAAGAATTGTTCTAATTGATGACCTTGGGATACACAAATCAACATTAGAATAGCTAGGGTTTTGAGAGAAGTTCTCTATTTTACAAAGAACTAGTTTAGGCAAATCAAAAAAAAAATCGAAGCTTCTGCCATGGGACACCCTGTAAATAATTAAACATTTTTAGAGATATTTGGACTCTTTAAGAGATGCACATTTTTAACTAAACAGTAACTTTTTTTCGTAATTCACTAAATGTAGAAAATTTCACTTCACCTCTTCACTTAAATCTGAATAGATATTTAAGGGTTTTAAGTGAAGCAGAATTATATAGATTAACTTTTTTTCGTAAATGATTAAATAAAGAGTTTTCCCTTTTTGGCAACCCCATCCGTGGACACTGTTAAATTTTCTTGTGCCCAGAGTAACCGTAAGGCAACATATGACCTTTACTTTGAGTATATCTCCTACAAATAATGGTAAATTAGTAGCTACCGATCCTGGACTCTGTTCCAGTTTCCTTTCGTTGGTAATCATGTCATATTATTTTTCTTATGATAAACAAACATAGCTTATCACAGCAAAATTTTCTACTCAAGCATCTAAGTTCAAAATCTAAATAGTTTTCTTCTTAAATAAATAGAATATTCTGATTAAATTTTTTTAGCAATATTTACCGACATTTTTTTTTCACAAATACATTTTCAAATCATGTTGACCCTTGCCGAGAAATTAATTATAATTTGTGGGCATTGAAATTTCAACAATCGTTATTCTATGAAACCCTTATAATAGTATATTTTTATTTCCAGGTAAATTGGTACAAAGTTCTGTAGTAAGTTCACGTTTTAGCCATTTAAATATCATATCTTTTCTTTTACTCGGTATCTAAATATTCGAGCTGTGAAAGTTTTATTGTACGAACACCGATGTGTGGGTGTTGTTTTCCACGTGTACACAGTGGTCGCGACAATAAATAAGCAAACTATTACCATGCAAAGAAAACATCATCCTTCATGTACAAAGTTAGAAAACATTTCCGCCAATAAAATTTAAAAATAATTCGCACAAAACAACTCTGCTAGTGTTGTATGTAAATATCTAGCAAATTTTACGTCAACAATTTAGTTATATTAGAGGTAGGATTTACCAATCGGATATGACGTAAAACCAGGGTTGGCTCTAGGTGGTAATGTGTTAGATTTGCAGGCATATATGAAATTTTTTTTAGCGAGTTCCATATTATCTAAAGTTGATAAAGTCAATTTATTATAAACACTCACTCAAAGACAACTGGAGGTATGCGAGGATGTACTTAACAGTAAACTACACACCCAAGTATTTTTCACTGTCGGTTACAAGAATAAAAATATATTATTAATATCTGTTCTAAATGTTTTGTAGTTAAACTTCGACGCCTTTCGTTGAAAATCCATTTATATTGCGAGAAGGACTGCTCGACGTCGACAGATGTACCTGGAGCATACTTAAAATATGTAAACTTTCGCAAAGTCACCACATCCCAATCCGGGATTTTTTAAAAATAATTTGATATTTTGTTTGTACCCTCCGAGCAATTTCTCCCTGTAATTGAAAAATATATTGTCGAAGATCGAACACAACGTTCATTGTATCAACTGTAGTAAGTTCTGATGTTGGCTGATATTAAAGGTCCCATATGGCTAGAGGAATTCGTGAAAAACTGCCGTGTATGGTCTCCAGATTTTCTTGAACAGTTGGATCTATAAATGCCTAATGCGCCTGTGAAATAGCAACTGCGTCATTTGGAGTTAACAGCCGTATTAGGGATTTCACATTTTCAAAATGACAGTAATAGTACGATGCTGCTTCTAGCCAAGTTCCCCATCGTGTACAATGGGCTGTGGAGGCAATGGAGTATTTGGTAGAATTTCATGAATTAATCGTACACGATCAATTCATCAACATCAGGCTAGCACCCCCTAATAACTTCAGCAATTCTATGAAGCCCATGTGCTAAACATGTTGCATAAAGTATATTCTGATACGTTTCCTTCAAAATTTTTTCAGCAGCTTTCATATAATTCACTCCATCGGTAAGAAATAATAGAAACTTGTCCTTATTCTCTGCATATTTGTTACTCCAATACTCTTGTAGACTTGAATTCACTACCTCCGCTATAGTGCGAAAATTTGTAGCTTCTAAAACTTTAAAGGCATTCAAGTGCCCGCTCATTGAACAATTTTCCTCCAATGCACCCACTAAAAAAATCACTACCTTAAACACGCAAGCATTAGTGGTTTCGTCCATGTTACGCCAGATGTACTTCCTATTAAGCTCAGAAGAAATTTTCTGTCTAATATTTGCACACTCCGTTGATAAATATTTTTTTCTTAGTGTAGACACCGAGGACATGTTAACATTGCTATATTTGCCACTAATTCGATTTTCCATAAAAAGTGGATTGTGTAGTTTCGACGACGGTGTTACATACTATCATAAATTCCACTAAATATACGTTAAAATGACGTTGCATGTCACTGTAAGTAAAGCCACCTATGGTTTTCTGAGAAAATATGTCTATTAATATTTGTGTTGCATAACCACGAAATTAATTTATTCCATCTAGTGCAATACAATTGTCTACCATAAAATTTTAAATCGGCAATAACGCGAATCCAAGAATTTACTATAGCTTCCGTCGGTTTAGTACGTTGTGACATTTTAACTGCGAATTTTTAGTACCTACGTCCGAATGAATCCACGTTATGCAAGATACTGTTTGATCATGTTATAAGTTTTCTCTTCTCCACGCTAAGGTTATTGACTTTCAGTAATGTAAATTACCAATATACTGTAATTTAAAAGAATCTATTACGCATTACATTTTAATTTAATACAGTACATTCCTTGGCAAAACTAAGTTACCATGAATATTGTAAAATTAAATAAAATACATTTAATATGTTTTTGTAGTTTGGGAATTTTTCTGTAGATGTTTGCAATATGTTATATTTATATCTGTAAAAGCCATCCCTGGGAACCGATCTGTAAATCCCATGTATGGGTATAATGTAAAACATCCATATAATTCTTAGATGTAAATAAATACAACTTTTAGTAGTTATACTAAAGGCTGTATTGTATGGATTGAGGAAATGCAGTACATATGTACCGCATTTCCTCAATCCATTAAGGAATTGAATAAAGAAAAATGGTCAGTTACAGTTTATTTCAAACTTATTTGCAATATAAAGAAAGTAGGCTTCGCCGTCAAAGAAGCCGAAGTTTTGTATGTTGCAAATAAGTTTGAATATACCTAAAGCCGGTCACTTATCTGGTAATCGTTATCAATCGTTTGCGCTACTGGCAACCGCAGTCGTTCGTAGTTTTGTCTACAACAGGAACGAACATGTCTAGGGGATTTCCGCACATACCTAACATTTCTAGCAATCGTCGATGGTCACAGACGTTCCATGTTTTTGTCTTAGCTTTCACCGATGATTCGAATGAAATATAATCGATCCTACCATTATTGAAATATCTCGAAATATCTGGAATACCCTTGCCATGAGAATTCGATTGATTTGGTTCTCGACGAGTGGTGCCGCCCACTGCCGTTGAATAATCGTCATTCGTTTCAGCAGCTCATCATTCAAATTTCAAATACGTGAATCGAGCGATGAGATACGATGCGAGTACTAGTGCACTTGAACGCATGTTAATATTGTTAAATTTATTTGTTTATTGTCGTCGGTAGCCTTTTGATTGTGCTGATCTGCGGCATGTAAATGGCTATTGGCTGATGCCATTCGGAGTTGGATTGTCTTGAGTACAGAACCGATTTGAGTTATGTTAAAATTTATAATTAGGAATTGTATAGGAATAATAGCCAACTGTCAGCCAAATCGATTATTTGTGATTATGAATTATAACTCCAGTTCCTGAATGTCGCCGAGCCAAGCCATCGATGTAGATTTCCCCACTTCTCGAGCTCTAACCATAATTCGAATGATCATTCGATTATTGAAGGTATTCTAATAGCCGTAATTCGATTATTGAAATCATTCGATTATGTCCAGCTGTAGTAGATTGATCATTTTGATAAATGTCAAGTTAAAGTCATAATGTCAAATGTTAAGATGCTGTTTTACTTTAATTTAGAACTATTAAGCTGAAAATTTTGCTATTCCCTTTATTGTCTATAGTTGCATGAAAAGATGCATGATTGAATTACGTAACAGTTATTTCATAATGCTAATTATTATTTACTGTGACTGTAAACAATTCGTTTTTGTCGTATCTGTAAAAAGCTATTCTAGAGACGCGTTTTCAAGATAATTTCGTACTCTCAAATTCAAAATGTTTTCAAAGTTAATGCAAATGTAAAAATTGATCATTTGGTCGTAATAAATTCCAAGGCCTTTACAATTTACCATAAAAAAATATTCACGAGAATTATTCATCATCACTTTCTAACAAGGTTTCTAAAATATACATCCCTGTACAATAAAAATTCACCTAATATACTGGACTAGCTTTAAGTACACGACATTTTCTCAGGCAATAACTATACATATGCGTGCAAGGCCAAGTTCATTTTGATAGTGGGTGTACTAATAAAAGGGCCATTATGTTACATTACGAAACTGATATGGAGCGATGAAACGATAACAGCTAATTTAAATTTAGTGGTCCTTAAAACTCGTTTTCTAAGAAACGTCAGATTATGGATAAAAAAAATGATAAAGAATTAAATGTTTTTGTAGAAGCGTTATATTGTGTGGTTCCCCCCATAGACATATTTATTTATTATATGTCTATGGGTTCCCCCAAATTCATGTGACTGCCTACTAATACTGCATGCATTAAGGTTACTAATTATGAAACTAGACTGTACAGGGTGGGCAAAATTCGATGTTTGTATAGAGTAACTCGGTAACTGTAAGAGATAGAAAAAAATGGAAGACACATTCTCCATCTCTTTTTTTGAGACAAATTCAGGCGAAAACAAAAATTTGCTATCGTCTTTTATTTTCCAGTTATAAACCAAAGGTCGATTTTTCGACTTTTAGACATATGTGAATATCTTGGTTGCTTGTAAAGTTACGAAAAAAAAAACCACTTTTACATTCTTCAGGCACTTTTTACTGTATAATACAGTGGCGTTGAGAATATTTAAAATAAAAAGGTGCAATTTTGAGTTATGACATAAAGTTGTATTTTTTTAAATGGGAATCATTGTTGGCATATGGTTTAGTTAAAAAGGAATTTTTTTTCTCTTTCAAACTATATATCATATTATTATGTGGGGTCGCTTTTGATGTGTAAGTATTTAATAGGCGAAAATTACCTGTTAGTAGATTACTTTTTGTTTTTTTTATATTTATTCCAAGTAGGCGTGTGTCATCTATGACTGTTTATCCATTTATCAGTAAATTGCATATTAATAATTTGGTTTTCGTCATAATTACACCCCACTTAATCGTAAAAGTGAAGATGTCTGACGAAAATTACCAGAAATAAGACATGCTAGAATGCTTTATTCAAAGTAATAATTGTGATATTGCATCCGAAATATATTTCAATCGCTGTCCAGAAATAAAACCTAATAAAGCTATTTTTTAGAGGTTACAAGAAAATCTCATTAATTGTGGGTCCCTCAACAAGCCAAGACCAAAAAATCAGATAATTATGTCTAATTTTATAATACATTACAATTGCAAAATAAAAAATTCAAATTAAAGTAAATGTTCAAACTGATGTCCGTTATGTTCGATACATAAATTACACTCTGAACTGCATTATAAATATATGAAGATTAAAAATGGAATTCACACAGTATATAAAATTTTGTCTGAGTTCATTTATGTCGGTACTGGTTTTCTTGTATAATTTGTCTTTATTGTGGTCCCAAAAGAAGAAGAAGGTCAGGTGATCGTGGTGGCCACCTCACTGGTTCGTTACTTCTCATCCAGTTATTTCCAAAATTGGTATTTAATAATTCTGAAACGGTTCGATAATATGAGGTGGTGATCTTGTTGGAAGAACTGATTTCTTGCCTCAATTAAGGGTAGATTGTCCATAAATTCCTCAATAATTTTCTGGTATAATATTTCGTAGTACCGTTGGCCATTAAGATTTTCTTGATATGTGATATGTTAAAACACGATTGCAACGTAGAACACAGTAAACACTAAAACCAAAGCTGCCCTGAGATCGTACGTCAACGGTACGGTAGTGCTCGTTATGCCTGTTGAAAATTCATGCACTGCTAATGTAGGCTTCATCTGTCCAGACTACATTTTTAGAGAAGAATTGGTTTTGGCTTGTTGAAGGACCCACAATTAATGAGATTTTCGGTTAACCTCTTAAAAATAGCTTTATTAGGTTGTCTTCTTTCTGGATAACGATTGAAATATATTTTAGATGCAATATCACAATTGTTATTACTTTGAATAAAGCATTCTAGTATATCATATTTCTCGTAATTTTCGTGAGACATCTTCACTTTTACGATTAAGTGGGGTGTAATTGTGACGGAAAAAAAAATTAATATACAATTTACTGGCAAACGGATAAACACTGTCATAGATGACATATGTCTGTTTACTTGGAATAAATATAAAAAAAAACGTAAAAAGTAATCTACTAAAATATTACTTTCGTTATTAAATATTTACACATCATAAGCGACCCCACATACGATATACAATTTGAAAGAGAAAAAAATTTCCTTTTCAACTAAATCATAACCAACTATGATTCCCGTTTAAAAAAATTCAACTTTATGCCATAACTCGAAATTGCACCTTTTTTTAAATTTTCTTGAGGCCACTGTATTATACAGAGAAAAGTGCATCAAGAATGTAGTTGTTTTTTCATAACTTTACAAACAACCAAGATATTGACATGTGTCTAAAAGTCGAAAAATCGAACTTTTGTTTATAACTCAAAAACAAAGGACGACAGCAAATTTTTGTTTTCGCCAGTAAATTTGTCTCAAAAAAAGAGATGGAGAATGTCTTCAATTTTTCTCTTACATTCTTTTTTTATGAATTCTGCTTAAATGGTTGATAACTTTTTAAAATAAAAATGTTAATATAATCCATAGGTTAATTTTGGGTTGATACCTAATTCAAATTCAAAACAATTTTATTAACAATGAGGGCTACCGTTTCTAGGTTCACCAGTTGGCGCCACTGGCGAGTAAGGTCGTTGTTAAAAGTTATTGTTAGGCGCGGAACAAGTTTATAGGGTTTTATTATAATTATTTCGTACACCAGTAAATAAAAAAACTTGTTAATTATGCCTCAGTGTTGTGCAGTTCCAATTTGTTCGGAAACAAAAGGCGGACATATGCTTCCGAGAGACAAAACTCGCCTAAAACAGTGGTTGGTAGCGATTCGCATTTTAATCTGGTATATGTAGCATGTTTGTCATTCCTGTGCATGTGTTTACACCGCTATCTTGGATCTGCCCCTGATATTGATGTCATATAATATTCGGAGCCGGACTCTAATTATAAGAATAACAAATCTGGCTCTAGTTTTGGCGACGAAAATATTGAAAATATTCAAAATGTTAATTGTCAACCTATTGATGTAAATGTTTCACGAAACCAAAAATTTTTATTTTTGTATTCAAAATAGTTTTCACTTAATAAAAACTGTATTTATTTATTCTGGTTAATATAGTCTTAATCTTAGACTAACTAAAAAAAAAAAAAAAACGAAAAATAACAGACACTGCTACGATGGAGAGATTATCTAGTCACACCTGCCATCGCACGCTCTAGTCAACTACTCCACCGAGCCAGTATAATGTATTTTTTATAGTTTTTTTTTTCAACAATAGAAAAATAAAAACGATGTCATATTTGTAATCGAAATGCCATAAAAATATTTTAAAATATTGCATATTGCATAATATTACAAAGATCTGTCAAAAATTATTAAAAAAAAACCCAATTTTTTTATTGAACACTTAATTATATGTGTCATATCTATCTTTTTTTTTTCCGACGTCTTGTCTGTGAAAACCATATTAGACTATTTTTCTAATACGGTCGTTCATCTCACAAAATATAATTAAACTTGAAGATATCCAATTTTTACGATTGTATATAATTGTTTAATAGGTTAAGAAAGAATTTTAGAATAATAACTTCTTATTACAATAACTGTCCCATTATGTGAAATTTTATATAAAAACATTAGCAAGCTACATTAACGGTATAGGATAAATAATGACGCTGAACGCTGAACCACAAATTAATGGAATGATTGAGATCAGCGATTCATTAAACCAGATTATGTTAATCTGACATTTGGAACGAATTTTATTATTAAAATTAACTTTATTATTAATGCAATTTAGATACGCCAATTGAATTTTGATGTGATTATGATTATTAGTTTTAAATTAAATGCCAACTTAATTGAGAATTATGTATTAACATAGTAAATAGTATTTTTGGCTTGAATTTATTAATGTGTTTTGCTGCCATTAATAATTACCAGAATAAATATTAGTTTTGTTAATAAGGATTTAATGCATTCTGCTTTAATAGGTTGCTTCTAAAAAAAACAAATACATTAACAATTAAAATACCTGAATGCAAAAAGTGTCTTTATTACTGTTCATAGATAGTACAAAAGACAAGAACATTAATCGTTGACGAGATGGCGCAATGACCGGTACATTTAAGAAAATCTTTTTTTTTTTTGAAAAATTAATGAATAAATTTCTTCCAGCAAAAGAAATTTTGTTTGACAAAAGTTTTGTTGTAAATACTTACCACACTGTGATGTAGAAACAGTACCAGTGTTTGTTGTAATAAATGTCGTCTTTGTTAATATCAAAATAGTCTTTTTACTGCATAAAATTTATGCCAGTCTGTATCAATAATTTGCAAGTAATTTCCACGTGCCGGAAATATTTGGCATTTTCAAAGCCGGCAGTTATAAATATAAATAAAGACACCACATAAAACTGCATGTGGTATGTTTATTTATATACCTGTAATATATGCAACTAGTATAACCAGTATCCACTCAGAAAGATGCAGGAAACCGGGATACTCGTATATAATCTTATACGTAGCTTGGCACTTTCTCCTTTGTTAACTTGCTAAGTTAACACGGGAAACCGTGCGGTTATATTCGTGGAGTGGTGTTTGGTTTGGTTCTCGCATAAAACACTTAGTAGAGAAGCAGTCACAACCATTAGTGCATAAATTACAAAAAATGATTGAAAACTACTATGACATTACAACAGATGCGTCACATATTCTGTGTACGTCATGCTATCGACGTTCCATATTTCATACACGCCGTGAGTGTGAAAGACATTTAAATTCGGTGTCCATCGACAGAATATTGTCGGTACAGTTACTAAAGAGGATTTTTTTTTAAGATTCATGTGTCATATTCTGTGCATATCTGTCTTGGAATGTAGTCGACAATGCTGAATTTAGAGATTTCTTTGCAAAATACGTACCAGGTTTTCCTTTACCTAGTAGCCACGCATTGTGTAAACCATATCTACCAAGTGTGTATAAAAATGTTTTGGGAATGTTATAGAGGAAGTATGAAATAAATTTTTGCGGGTGACAGTGGATGAAACAACTGAGTTTCGGTGTAATAGGGTTGTTAATATTATGCTAAGAATTTTGAGTGTTCAAAAGGCTTTGTCTCAGATGTTAAGAGCTAGTACACGAGTACAACAAATCACAGCACACATTGTAGAAGTAATAGTGGTATGTGCATTATTCAGTATAAGTGTACAAAATAATTAACAGCCAGCGACAAATGCAGAACGAATATTAGTTGTGACCATGTATGTATTATAATGCGATGGCAGATTTCAATCATTCTGAATAATGCATTGTATCATTATTCATTTTATACTTTTGCTTTTATTTTTCTACGTATGTTCTTCTGTCAACCATGAGGCAGTAGTAGCTACCGGTCCTGGACTCTGATCCAGTTTCCTTTCCGTGGTGATGTTATCTAGATTACATTAGTCTGTACTACAAACGGACTAGATGTCTCCTAGCTAGGAAGCCAGTATAATTCATATAATTCTCCGTACTAGCAGAATCATATTTAATTAAATAATTATTAAGATTATCTACCACTTTTTTAGGAATATCTTTTAAACTAAGCATACTAATTATATTTAAAATAACACCACAGAAATTAGAGAAACTCCAAAATCAAAAGCCGAAGCTGTCTAGAAGAGTGTTACATTTACTGTGGACATACAACCATTCACACCGACATAGCCAGTGCCTGTGGCGGAATTCGAACCCGCAGCTACGATAGAAAAATTTCTAGTCACGCTTATCATCGCGCGCTTTATGCTAGTATAACTTTAAAATTTACATTTTCCCATCCTCTTCAACTAATTTAACCCCTTGACATCGTAGTCGCTGTGATAAAAAATAAAAGTCTTAACATCTAAACGATATCTAAACAATTTCCAGAAGGACCACAATAGGGGATGTTCCATAAAATCTGATTACACGAGATATAATTATAATTGCCACCCTGTGTTTCCGAATGAGTTTTATATAGGCCAATAAAAATGTCTCTCTTATTTTTAAATTGTGTTAAATTGTTCATATCGTAGTATTAGTCCACAGGAATTTTTATTTCGCTTAAATGAAAGCGCTTTATAGGATAAAATAGCATTCAAAATTTCAAAGATATAAATTGGCGCGAAAACACGAGCCGCCATGTCACTATCTAAGTACTGTGACGTCATTCTTGTAGTAAACAACCAAGCGCAAGTAACGCTCGGTATCGTTATTTTTATTTATCATATGAAATAATGAGTTCCCATCATTATACGTGACGTTTGGTGCCGAATTGCAAGAGTACAAGTGTAAAGACACAACAAAAGTTGTTTATAAAACTGCCAGATGATATTAAAATGAGACTTGGTTACAACTTGCCAGGAGAGACCCAAAATTATTATCGAGTAAAAGTATACTGTATTTTTGTGAGAATCACTTTAGGATGTAAGTACCATTTTGTCCTATACATTCAATAACTAATGTAAACAAGTAAAGTCTTTCATATATCTGTCATGTATGTAATTTTGAGTTACGTTGAAGTTTGCCTAATAAATAATGTTCTAATTACCTACATTATACACATAAGAACCTAGTTAGCTTTAAAATTAGAAGTAAACAAATATTATATACTTACACATGTTTTAATGTTCCTAAATTCGGCAGAACAGAAATCGGGATTAATCGCAAAGAATTTAGTGACCATCATTGTGCTAACTCTTGGCAAGTTCTTACTGTCCGCTTTTAAAAAACCCCCTCCACGATTAATTATTATAAACTTGAAAGAACAACACGAAATCAGTCCAAACATTCACAAAGCAGTCACAATAAGATAACAGTAGGTTTTGCTTACTACAAGAGTGACGTCACATTTAAAACCATCATGGCGGGTAGCATTTTGTGACCTGTAGTTCACAGACTAAAAAAATTGCAATTTTAAAAATTGAAATAATAAATCAACCTCGTGTTTTTGTAAATATAAACCGATGATTTCTGATTTCTTTTTCGATAAATTGTCCCATTCACATAATTTAATAATTTATTTTTCATAGTGTCAAACACCCTATTCCCACGAGATCTAAAACTCCGATGCCATTTTCTCATGAGATATGAAGCATCTTCCTATTCGGTTTTCCGAATGCGCTCTATCATTGTAACGTAGGTATCTAAAAACACCGATTTAAAAATCCCACGAGATTTAATTCTCACGAGATCTAAATCCCACGAAATCTAACACATACTGTGTACTGAGCTAATATAATTACGTGTGCAGTTCATGAAATTGAAATACATATGTATCTGTCTTATAGTAAATATGAATTTTGGTACAGGGTGGGCAAATTTCGATGTTTGTATAGGGTAACTCGGTAACTGTAAGAGATACAAAAAAATGGAAGACACATTCTCGATATCTTTTTTTGAGACTAGTTCGCTGGCGATCTCGTCTTTTGTTTTCGAGTTATAGTTATATAAACAAAAGTTCGATGTGGAGTCGCTTTTGATGTGTATGTATTTAATAGCGAAAATAATCATTTAGTGGATTACTTTTTGCGTTTTTTTTATATTTATTCCAAGTAGGCGTGTGTCATCTATGACAGTGTTTATCCGTTTGTCAGTAAATTTCATATTAATAATTTTGTTTACATTATAATTACACCCCATTTAATCGTAAAAGTGAAGATGTCTTACGAAAATTACGAGAAATTTGAAATGCTAGATTGCTTTAATCAAAGTAATAAAAATTGTGATATTGCATCCGAAATATATTTCAATCGCTATCCAGAAAGAAGACAACCTATTAAAGCTATTTTAAGAGGTTAAAAGAAAATCTCATTAATTGTGTGCCCCTCAACAAGCCAAAACCAAAAAATTACAACATTGAAGATGCTGAAGAAACTTCTATAACTGTAATGGCGGTCACAAATCCGATAACGATCCGATTCATTATATGCCTAAAACTTTTATACTGGCACATTCGCTAAGAATGTCAGTATAAAATATAAAAATCTATAGGTATTTATTATTATTATCATGTTATGTTTGAAAGAATGCCTTTGTAATACCCAATAATTATTTTATTTTATTATTTTTTTTTTCTAGAAATATACCTACTTATTTTTTTTTATGATTATTGTGTATTTCTTTATACAAATTTAACAGTAGAAACATTTTATTTACATGAAGCAATTTTAGCGTCACGTTTTCTTAAATACACATACTACTTTCTCTTAATTTCTAACTTTGATGAAGATAATTTTTTTTGAAAATTATTCGTTTTACAGCTGGTGAAACCTTTTATTATTATTTTACGGCTACTATTCAATTTCCCTTTTAATTTTTATTTCCTTAAAGAAATAACAGTGATATTTTTTGTTTCAATTTGTTTGCTTGTTTTCTAAAGCATCCCTTGAGGCATCAAAAGTTCTTCTTGGGATATTTTATTGCAAAAAGTTTGGATTTTTCCTGTTAAGAACTTTCTCCGATATCCATTGTTGTAAGTTCGACAAAAAGTAGTTAAACTTTTATTGTGAAATATTTTGAATGTGTGTAAGTCGCTGAAGTTTCGTATTGCAGACAACAAATTCTTGTTTACATGCTAATATAATTTAGAAAAAGTTCATAATAAGGAGGGCATTTCGTATCCTAGCCTTAAAAACAACAGTTTTGTTACATTATTTCATGAATGATATGCGTTTATTGAAATTAAGAAATTAATATCACATGGTGAAGTTCAAGTGCTCATAACATTTCAAAAAAAGACTGCTCCTCGACAAACTGATTTTACAACATTAAGTCCCTTGGTTGGAAATACTAGTTCTACCGACTTGATTATTCTAATAATCGGATGATAATTCGAATTAATTTTAATTCGGTGTAGCCGACCGTGCTAAAATAACTTCTCGATTCTAGCGATTAATATAACAATATGAATTAGGAATTCAAATTAACTCTAATGCAGTTTGGCGCACCGCGCTATGATATAACTCGTTTCGATTCGAGTGATATAAAGAACGTATGTTAATAAAGGTGAAGTTCGCCTGCCTTAGCTTACTAGGTAGGACCTACACTGCACGGCGCAGACGCACGCACCGATTGCTAACACACCGAGAATCGAGAAAATCGTTCAATCCGAAACTCGACCGAATCGGCGATTCGATTATTTTGATTCGTTTTCATTCGTTCTGTAATCAGAATTTAGTATTGGAAATTTCATAATTTATGACCTGTATTTCCAGTTATTTTCCGATTATTTTTAATTCGAATTACGGAACAAAATAATCGAATTGCAAAGGTTATTTCAATAATCGGATTACAGGTTATTTTTAATTCAAATTATCCCATCACTACTTATTTAGATTAACGTCCTAGCGGAGTTTATCACATTATGGTGCAAGTAGAGGTGGTAATGACAAATATAATGCGCTTTAAATTCGTTCAGCCCATTAAATTTACTGCTGCGCTGTTTAAAAAGTTAATATTTGTAAATTTTGCTTAAAATAGTATACACTATTGGACTCAGTTTCATGCACAACCTACGTTTAATGTGATTGAAATACACTTTTAGCTGCAGTATTAAGCGTGTGGATGATATTTTGCGGTTGAGTTGTTTGATGGGACCAGACATATCTAGTTATGTGTTTTTTAGACTACTGTTCTTTACAGGTTTTTCTAACATGGAGGAAAGTGATAAAACCGAAAAGTTAATAAGAGGTCGACATGATCTTATGTGACATTAAACATATGGACTGTGTTGAAGCATATATTATATAAAATTATATAATTAAAAAAAAAAATTATAATAGACATTTCCATATAAAATGAAACATCAAAACGCGTCTGCCATTGATAAAAATCTTTCTTAAACTGACACTGACTTAGGGATGTGCGGTACAGTATCGATACTGAGCGTATCGATACTTTACTATACAATACCCGATATTTTGTATAAATACTTTGGCTAGCAATATATTTGATATCTATACTTTTTTAGGTGAGTATCGATGCCTTCGATACATGAACTAAAACAAGAAATTCTAAAATCTAAATACACCTATTTTATTCTTGTTCCGATTTTATTTAGTAACAAATTTTAAGAGTTAAAATCAATAACCACACTATACGGCGGTAGCAATAACAGCGGAGCGCCGGCATTTTTATAAAATATAATATACATATTGGCCAGTCCATTTATTTTAATATATAAAATAAATGGCCAGTGATATGGAACATTTATAAATAAATATTATTATTATTATTTGGCAGCTCTTTTTTGTAGTTCGTTAAATCAGAATAGATGTCACAGTTATCGTTATTAGAAGTAACTTGAAAAATATGCATTAATAAATTAAGTCCATATCACTCCTAAGTAAACTCTAACTCGATTGGTAGAAAAGGTTCATTGAACATGCATCTATAATTTTTATTAATATTCGTGTGGTGGTTGAAGATAAGTCATAGTATCGCCACCTGGTGGTTGAAGACAATTTAGACGCTGCCAATTCTTGTACAGGATTTGCTTTCGTTTTCATATTTTTAGATGTAATAAAAACATATATTTGTTCAGATGAGAGCATTTTTTTTATTTACTTATATTCCAAATACCGAATCGAATATCGAATGTATCGATACTGAGAGTATCGATACATTCTTTTGCAATGTTTGGATGGATCGATACTTAGGGATCCGATCCGTATCGATACGAAATATCAATACTCTGCGTCGTATCGGAACATTCCTACACTGACTATTCGCACTTTTTCAGTATGCGCTAACGATAAATCCACGCATGTGCTGGGTTTGGACTGCGCATGAGTTGTGCGTAGATTTGGTTCTCAATGTGCGCCGGGTCTTAGAGTTTAAATATGTGGGAGAGAGTTGCCACTGGCGCGATACAATGTGCAAGCGAATGTTGAAATCAGCCAAAAACCATAGACGCCGCAATAAATAACATTCATTCTCGTTGTTCTGTGCCGATGTGGCCGTAGCGCAGAGGAAAAGTTTTCTATTATTCTATCACTGTCTGCTACATTAAACATAGGTTTTGCATAAAACTGAGTCCAATAGTGTATGCTAACCATATACATACAGTGTGTCCGGTGTGTGTATGGAATAAATTCATTATTTCTTAAACGAAACACATTTGAAAAAATTCTCGGACATGTCGATTTTTAGTTTCAATTGCGCACATTATCCTTTATTTATTTATTTATTTATTTTTTGGTTATGACGTCATCGACATTTTTTTTAAATGGAACGCCCTAAATATTTCTCCATTTTTGGATTATGAATCAACAGCTGATTCCAAAAATGTATCACAATTAGGGTTGACAATTTGAAAGATACGGCCATTTTGAATACAAGAATTTACTAATTTTTCATGTTTTGTTTAAACAAATAATAGTCACTAGAACTAACGGTTTGTTTATAATAACAATAATATATAGTAAATATTCGAACTGTACTCCTTGTTGTAGCTGAGAGTACCCTAAACGATGAATAAAGTGTTGCTGAATCTTCTTTATAGTTTTCTGAGAAAATAATATAATGCATTGAGGTGCGGTGACCTTGGTGGCCATTCGATGGGTCGACGTCTACCAAATCCACCTGTTCAGAAATATTTGGTCAAGATATTCTCGAACGTCTGCTGCATAATGGGGAGGCGCATCATCCTGTTGATATCACAGGCTTTCGTCAACATTTCCAGGATTAATTTTACTGGGGAATAAATTTAATAACGTTGGAATGAGATAGCCTTTAAAAATTGGAGATATGCTGGTCCGTTTACAGTTCCATCGAAAAAATAGGGTCCAATGCTTCTATTTGTTACAATTCCCGCCCACACATTTACCTTTTGTGGATACTGTGTGCTGCTTCCGCATTCATTGAGGGTTTTCCCTTGCCCAGTATCTACAATTCTGACGAATCACTTAATTTAATTTGAAAGTGCATTCATCGAAGAAAATGTTATTTTTTAAAATAATATAGATTTATTGGGGTCAAAATAAAATAAAGAATGTTTAGTGCCATTGTTTGTAGGTGCCAGGTGGAAATGAGCAGTACACATAGAGCTCTGTGAGTTGACTGTGCTCATCGAGGCCCCATTTGTGGCACATGGTAACATGAAGGCACTAATTGAGTACTGTGTACTGTACTTTCCAGCTTTGTTTTAGTTCTTGTTCCTGATCTGTCCCATCCTAGATCCAATTCTTTAGCTACGCTACGCTGATGAGGGGCAATAACTCCGAAACACGTGTCCGTAGCTGCATAGTTGTTTTTTTGGGGATATGGCACTAAACATTCTTTATTTTATTTTGACCCCAATAAATCTATATTATTTTATTTGTATTTGCCAGGTGGAAACGGGCAGTACACATAGGGCTCTGTGTGTCGACTGTGATCATCGAGGCCCCAAATTGGGCACATGGGAACATGAAGGCACTAATTGAGTACTGTGTACTGTACTTTCCAGCTTTGTTTTAGTTCTTGTTCCTGATCTATCCCATCCTAGATCCAATTCTTTAGCTACGCTACGCTGATGAGGGGCAATAACTCCGAAACACGTGTCCGTAGCTGCATAGTTGTTTTTTTGGGGATATGGCACTAAACATTCTTTATATTATTTTTTTATCAGAAGAGGATCACAATTGTACATATTGATCATTGTTTCACAAAATTTTATCGTCCGATCTGGATCATCATCACTTAGTTCTTGCACAAGCTGAATCTTAAAGAGATGCCATTTTTCTAATTTTAATATTGTATGTACTGACGTTTTAGTAACATCATAATCATCAACGAGGCGAACGCTGGTATGTGGATTTTCTTCAACAGCCAGAAAAATATTTAACTTTGTATCCTCGTCAACACCGCTGCGACCTGTTTTGGGTAAATCTTCCACCGTACCAGTCTCTAATGTTGTTTTCAATTTTACTCACTGTCTATTGAGTTATGGGTCGTTCTGGATATTTAGTATTAAATAAATTACATACTTCTTGTTGAGTTGAGTTATTTTCCAACTTATCGGTTTTAGACCCTAAATGTGATACATATTTGGAATCAGCTGTTGAAGCAGAATTCAAAAATATGCAGTGTATTCCGTTTAAAAAAATATCGATGACTTCATAACGAAACAGTGATGACGTCATAACCAAAAAACGTAAAGAATAAGGTGACTATTGAAATTAAAAATCGACGTGTCCGAGGATTTCTTCTAAATATTTTTGGTGTAAGAGATAATGAATTTATTCCATACTTTATGGACACCCTTGTTTATTATTCATTCACTGTCACAAAATATATTAGGAAATTAAGAAAAAAGTTGTTACTAGTGAGCTGGGCTATTGCCAAATTTTGTATGTATTTAATTAAGTTCATTATTCCTCTTAAATAGTGACAAAAAAATTTCCTTAAACAATCGTTTCTGTTGCTTTTTGTTTACATTTTCATTTCAGACCATAACAATAGGTGAATTAAATTTGTAAAAATTCCTTTAATGCAGATTTTTTCCATTTATGTGAAGATAAATGGAATTTACACTAGGGAATAAATAAAATCAGTAGTGTGATAATGGAATTCCATAAACCTTGAGAATCTACGTCTAATAATTTATTTTGATCTCATAAATGTTTACAAGCCAGGTTTGCAAGCAATCTAAGCTGTGAATCGCGATATTTATCTTTTTGCATGTTGAAATGCAGAAAAACTATTAAAATTATATAAAGCAGCAACAAACTGAGCACACACGTAAAACCAATATATTTTGTTAGCTATTACGATGTGCCCATCGAAATGTAGCTTTTTAACTTCATCTGGGCGTACACAATAAAAAGAAAATGAACTAGTTTAAAATGAATGGCATTGCCGCGTGAAACATGTTTAGAATCAGTTACATTGTATATAATTAAATTCCAGCGTTAGCTTAAAAATCGTGACATTGTCAGTTTTAAAGCTTCTCGATCTAACAAGGTTAGACAATATTTTGGAAGGAAAATTTTCGACGGAGAACTCTAATCAAAAGCACAATGTTTTAAATTTACTGCACGAGATAGTTGTAGTTGTAGTGTTAACTGCATTTCACAAATAAGTAATTTTTTTTAATCATGCAAATAATGTCACTCGACAAATTAAAAAATATATAGCGTTTATGAACTGTGAATAATTCAATACTCGTCTATTTGTTTCAATGCCGCTTTCATTACCAGGCCATTTCATTTGATTACAGGCCTGCAAAATTTATTTTTTTTTTTTTTTTCAAAAAGAAGACTACTCTAGTTTTTTACGCTAAATACAAATCTGCCAACAAGAATTGTCTATCACGTTGTTTCTGAGAAAAATTAGTGCAACTAACCTGCTGTATTGTCACTAACGAAACGTAATGAAACTCGGGACAAATGATGCAAGAATACGTATATCGTTTATTAAACTAGGCAAATTGGACGTGCGAAAAGTAGACGATATAAATTTAGCGCACAAAATATAGACGAATGCGACAGTCGTACACATACAGCAATTGGATGCATGTCCTCACTGTCATTCTTCAATGTAAATGGTCAAAATATCGCATATTTTTCTAGTGTTGTTGATACGATGATAGGTTTCCTTCACAAGAAAGAAAGAATTATTGGAATGAAGATATTTTGAAACTGCCGATTACAATAAGAATCACTTTCCAGGAAGGGTGGACAATTTTTCGAACATTGATTTGACAGATATGGTCCTTTTCTGTATTAAAAACATTGACTTGCTACCGGGTGCCCCATTTTATTTTGACCCCTTTTAAACCTATATAATTTTTGAACTAGTTGAGATAATGAAATGCGGTTTTTGCCAATCTTCTTCTAATTTTGATAAGTTTTTTCTTGAGTATCCGTCTTTTTTTGCTCACTTCCGGTTTAACCGGAAATGATATATCGTATTTTCGGGGATAGGGCAACTTTGTTATTTCAATTGGAACACCCTGTATATTTTTTACAGTTGGAGAGCCCATTGTTTCCCCTTTCCGACAATTCCATATTTGTCATGGAAATTATGCAGAGTGATGGTTTTATAAGCTTTTAATGCGTTTTATCGAAATGCAACAAAAAAATATAATGATTCACAAAGTAGACTGTGGAAATAAAAGACCACATCACTTGTAAACGGCAGATTAGTTTATTAACAACTAGGGTACTTGAGTTACTTTAAGAAAAATGTTTAAGTGAAAAAGCTAAGTGTGTAATCTTTTTGCAGAACTAAATCTTACAAAACAACACTAAGACGATTTAGAACTATGTTTAACAAGCAACCTCCAACAAAAAATTAGAAAATGGTATAGAAACTTTTGGAATTCGTGCTGTATTGACCGTAAAAAAAAGAACTCCAAATAATGAAAATAGGCTTAATAATGCAATTTTGGAAATTACATAAAATGATCCTTCCTCTTCTACAAGAAAAATTTCTTCCGCAACAGGTATTCCGAAAACTAATGTTCATACTGTTATGAAAAACTGTTTAAAATTAAATGCTTATAAAATTTAGATTCATCAATAATTAAAGGAAACTGATTTTCCAAAACGAGTACAATTTTATAGAAAAATTCTTAATTTATGTAGAGGAGATAAGCATTTTTCTTGATAAGTTAATCATATCAGACGAAGCATCATTTCACTTAAACGGCAAGGCGAATAAGCATAATTGTAGAGTTTGGGCATCAGAAAATGTCAGAAATTTCCACCAGTACATCAGATCCTCTCCGAAAGTTACAGAGTGGTGTGCGGTATCAAAACAAAAATTTTTTTTTAAACAATTCAATGCCCCATCATATTTGGACATATTAGACATTTTTTTTTATCCACAACTTGAACAGGATAATTTGTTGAGGACAGTCTATTTCCAACAAGACGGTACTAACGCCTCATTATGCTATGATAACTAGAGATTCTCTGAATGCCACCTTTGGAAATCGTTGGATAGGGAGGGGAGGTTCTACAGCATGGCCCCCTCGATCCCCAGTTCCAGATTTTTTTGATATAGGGTATGTGAAAGACAGGTGTTATAGCCGTATGCCACAAAATTTAGAACAACTTAAAGAACATTCGAAATGTGCTTAACAACATTACCCCCGAACAGTTAAGTAGAAACTATGACAACTTTGTAAAGCAAATAAATAAATGTATCCAAGTTGATGGGTAGCATTTTGAACATCTTTTATAACAAATGTGTATTATTTTGTTTATTTCTTATTTGTTTAATAAATATCACTTTGTTATATCGAGTTTCATATGTACGTTTTCAATATTAGTAGTTGAAGTAACATGCAATCGTTAATAAACTAATTTGACGTTTACAGGTGATGTTGTCTTTTATTTCCATAGTCTACTTTGTGAATCATTATTTTTTTTTCGAAGCATTTCGATAAAACGCAGTATTCACTGTAAAAGCTTATAAAACCGTCACTCTATATAATTTCCATAACAAATATGGAATTTTCTGAAAGATGAAACAATGGGCTCTCCAACTGTGAAAAATATACAGGTGTTCCATTTAAAATAACAAAGTTATATAGGTTTAAAAAGGGTCAAAATATAATGGAGCACCCGGTATTAAAAGTGCTATGTTTGTGTGTGATGAAGTGAAATGAAGAATTTAATTTATTTTTCATGATTTCATGCAGACTTGACAACACTGGATTTTCAGTAAATAAGTGATCTACATTCCTAATAGTCCTAGCGTCAAGATTGGGGGGGGGGGAAGGTGGGTCCGAATTTTTTTTTTTAATTTTTTGAATTGAGGTTTGTTTCACATTTTCATAAGGACCTATAGGACATGTATTTAAGAATTTCACTCGGTATATTATTAAATGGCGACCTCTTATAATACGTTTGTAGGAAGTTTACTGTCAGCTTATCTTGTCTCAGTATTAGTATAAAATGGATTGGATTTAAATGTGGTTGATATATTATTGTTATTAATGTTTGAAACTTAATTTGCGTGATAAAAAACCCATGAAGTGTTTTAATCGCTGGTGCATTACTCACCTCCTAGTTTGCTAATAAACAGTATTGATATTGTTCTGAGAATATTTAACAAAGAAGAGATTTATCAAGTAATACTGAACTTTGCCAGGTAATATTTGTGTCACTGATAATTTTCGTAATGGGAATCCGTTATTACAGTGGCGCATATAAAATGAACACTGTGTGGAAAAGTCCAGTTTCTTCCTTGACTTGCATTTTCTTCTAAAGGCGACTAACACTCGAAAGAAAGTTACTGAAGTTGATTTAATAAGACAAGATTTTTTTCCACGGTACTAGACAGAAATGTATTAATTCTTGCATGCTTTTCATTTAGAAAAGTGGTACTTTTTCACACAGCAACACTTTTATGTATGAACACTCAACATAAAACGAACATTTATTTATTCAATGTATCAGTATAAAAATAATCAAATTAGAAAGTGCTATAAACCACATGGCTGTATATTAACAAATGGCGGTGACTGCAGATCGTTGAGTGATAATGAAGCCAAAAATTTGCCCTGATGCTGAGATTGATTGCTGTGCACAGGAAATAGTCGTTGAAAGCGGCTCACTTACTTCCTAATTGAAAATCCTTCTGGAGATCCTTGCTTTATCGCTAATGCTGTTCTCTACATATCCCTCAACAACGGTAGTCAGTCGCCGTCATCTATACTTTTTCAGCATCTAGATGTCAGCTCCACTTTCGGCAGTAAGGTAGTAAGGTCTAGTGTAACTGCTGGAATTTAACAGCTGTAAATACTCCACAATTTTTCTTAGCTTGCTGGCGAAGCTATTTCTTATCGAATAAGATTCATCGATGATCAACATGTTTTGGTCGTAAACTGAAATAATTTCCATATAATTCAACTCCATTAATGCCGACCACTTCTGATCTAACCGTAAATGCGAAATATACTTCTGCCATATTTTGAAATATCTACATTTTCATTAACTTGCAGGTTACTTTTCAGCTTATAATAAATTGGTCACAATGTTTCGTTGTCTTGCATGTGGATGCTATCAACAAATTAATTATTAATACTGAATTGCGATCCCATGATCGCTGATGACAACATGACAAAGGTTCCATATTGTTTCGATGAACCTATGAGTCACAATTTATTAAACGAATCACACACCGTGTTGACACCTCTGGTTGGCCAGAAGACGAGCCATCGCTAATCGTGCTCCACTTCCTAGGTTCGCCAAACTTTTCCCATTTCGCGATATTTGCGATAGTTTCGGCAGTACTATAGAAGTTATCACAAAACTAATATTTGCTATTGGTAAAACTTTTTATTTAGACAATTTTTTTTGGATGACTAATAGTTTTGGTGATAAATGTAAAAAAATAAGAAAAGTGCGAGAATTCAAGATGGCGGCGCGATTTTTTTAATGTTCCCCTAAAAGGAGGGTTGGGGACTTTTAGTATGTTTATTTATGGCAAGAGCTACCGAATGCACTTGGTTGCAACGTTAAGCTAATTTGTTCCCAATACACCTTAGGGGATGTCGTAAATGCATTGGAGTAATATATTATAAATTATAATATATCAAAGCCATATAGTCATAAAACACGTGAAAAAATAATGTGAGTAACACCCAAGAAAAGTGTATCTTTCCGTACACGTACTACGGAACAAAGATCTCTTTTGCTTACTTGCACAAATAGCTATTGTTTACACATAAATAGGCGAAATTACATCCATTGCTAAGGAAATGGGAAATAGTTTTGAATACCTAGTTTAATAATTTTAATGTTATCCATCTCCAAAGATCCCTTTGTTTTGTAGAGTTTTTTTATTATGTGCATAACTGTTATTTCTCCATATTTTATTATTTTCTGTATGACTACAATTGAAGACTATCGAAAAATACGTTTCGTCATCACATAAACTGCGATTGCATGCTTTTAAAATTTGTTGTATAAAATGAAATTGAAATTAAATATCAACTTGTCCGTGATTTTAAATGAAAACGCCTTCCATGTCGGTATTTGATGATAGCACACACTTTAATTAAGTAAAGGTGTACCTTGACCAAAATGTAATAGTTTTCGCCACACCTAATATCATATTCCGGACCAAACTTATATAAGGCCGTAACCCCAGTTTAAGAATCATTGGTATCTTCTATCCGCCACACTCTCGTATAAGAAAGTGTGAGTTGGCCGCTGCCCCATCAGATATATTTTTCATGAAAATTCATTTAACGAGGTTGAACTTTATCACCTAATAACACCGTTCAGCCTACGCCCCTGATCATTTACACTTGATTAAGGTGTGTGCTTGGCATTATCACGATTGAATATTTATTAAAGCTGCTATGAAAACATGCACTGTGTGTCTTTAGACGCCATCATTCTATAAACAATCCAATAATGTATGCCATTTAAGCAAAATATTTAACGCATCAGTATGCAGCTAGCAGATGTCCTAGACATAGTGAATCACATTTTACTTTGTTAATACAATTATCTCGTATCGACTTTAATATTAAAGGAACGTGATCGTCTGACTTATGATACGACAAAAAGGCGTCATACAAAATCGACCGTATAATTCCAAAAGGATGAACAGACCAAGAACCATATTTTGAGAAATCACAGTTTTTAGTGTAGAAAATAAAATAGCGTGATCATATTCATAATCATTATTGAGACTTTGGGGAGTTCATAGAATATAATTTTATAGACAGCACAAAAAATAATAGCAAAATTGAAAAGAAATAAAAAATATAATATTTGGGGATTAAAAGTTAACATTAATTATTGATAACTTAATTTCAATTGTATTAAACCAAAACAAATAAAGTTTCAGAAACACACATTTAATGAGGAAAAAAAACTCTGTCATTTAGCACTATATGTTCGGCCATTTGACTCATTTTTCGTGGCCGTTCGTCTATTTGGCCTATATGGTCGTCCTAAGAAAAAAAATAATATTCATTTTTAACCATTAAACACCTTAATCTGTTCGCCCTTTTGGCACAATATACATTTAGAGGTCCTTTTTGCACTGGTACATAAATCTCACTTTTAAAAGATTGGTCTGTTCGTCCTTTTGGAATTATACAGTCGAAATGTTATAGTCGTTTACAGTACTTAAACAAAAAATACATCAGCAAAGTGTGAGCAGCTGATTTTTGTTTTATCTACATCTTTCGTTCAAAGTGCGAAATATAGGTAAAGGAAACACCGAAAATTATGGAATGTGTAATTTGTTCTGAATATATTTTCACCGCCCCCTTAGAACTGTTTATTTTCTGCCTTATACACTTATACAGGGTCCGGTAATCAGTACCGATGCCGATAGTTCGAAACCAGCTTACGTATGGTTATGGATGGTATGTGGGAAATATTATAGAGAAAGTTTTGGAGTTTGGAAAATGCGTTTTATTATTTTGAATTATTTTTTTGAAAATTACGTGTTTAAAATGGGCGCCATTACAATTTAAACATTCTTGATACCTTTAGATCAAGTTTTCCATTACTCTTCCTAATAAGTAATAAATAAGTCAAGCCCAATGTCTTCAATATCAACTCGAAACGCATTTTTAAGTTCTTGAAGTGTGCGTGAATAATATTCCTAAATCTTTGTTTTGAGTTAACCCTATAGGAAACAATCTGGAGATCTAGCTGACCTAACAATATCACCAAGGCGTGAAATTAATCGACCAGGAAACATATCTTTCAGAATAATCATCGTTTGTCTTTCCGTGTGCGCTATTGCTCCATCTTGTTGAAAAAATGGTTTATTTATCCCAAGTCTGACAAGCTCCATCATGACAAAAATTTTGCCGCGTATTCCTATAGCGGTCTGAATTATTCCTAATGTAGATACTGCACACTAACCGATCACTTTACTGATGTACAGAGGCTGCTCAGGTAATTGGTTTGTATTTTCTGCACCTTGGTATCTATAGTTCTTCTTATTAACATAGCCGTCCACATGGAAATGTGCATTCGTAATTTCGACTCGTTAAAAAATCGAATTCGTCTTTCCGAACGCAAGATTGCCGTATGACTTGTATACATAGATCGACACACACAGAGTTCGCCTGATTTAAATCATGATTTAAATGCATGAATTAAATCAAAAGAAAATTCTGAAAATAAAAATACTATTTATTGCAAAATATAAATGAACCATTAACATTCTTGATAAATAAGAAACATTTTAGTACAAAACAGGTAGTTTTTAAAACAATTAATATTGATTTTCATTATAAAATTTGTATAGGAACACTAACTGTCCTGCTTTCTCCACTACTAATTTATTTCGTAAATTGGAGTGAACGAGCCCAAACGCAGAAAATACTTTTTCCACTGAAGCTGATGAAGAGACAGCACATAAAAATTCCTTCAGTATAGGAAGAAGTTTCTCAATGTCAGGGATGTTTTTTTGTGAAACCCACCACTGTAAAGCACTAATATTGCATATTACCGCTTCTGAAAACATAACTGCTGGAAAAGGTTCCATTTTTGCTTGAAGTTTTATAATGAGTGGTAGTAAACCACTATTTTCATACATACAGTCAATGTAAATTTGGTTTTAGTTACATCCAAAATGTAAGCAACAAAATGATAGGGCGTAAGTGCCTGCTCATATATTTTTTAAAAAATATGTAGCTGAGACAACCGTAATTCTAATTCTTCCTTAAATATTCTTTCTAATTCCTTCCATACTTCTACTGCGTCAGATAGGAAGGTTTTTTTTTCTGTAATTTATCAAGCCCCACAGCTATAGATGTTTAGGTAATCTTCGGTTGCTCGTTTCAGACCAATGTTTGAAACCTTTTGTTATATTATTGAGTCTATTTCTTTTTTATCCTCATCACATACTTTTAATAACTTCTCCCATTGACTTACATGTACTCCTAAACAATCTGCCATACTATTCCATCTCACGTCACTCGAAGCGTTAATGTTTTTTCATCGGCCTGCTTGAATTTTGCTCTAGCCAGATGATTATTTCTGAAATACTTGATAATTCGTGTTATATGTTCTTTGATATCCTTTATTTCTAAATCTTTGCAGAGTAAGTTCAGAAGGTGAGCTGAGCATCCATAAGTTATGACTCTAACATTAGCGTTTAATTTATCTTTTATCATTTTTCTCATAAGTGCCATGTTCGCTGTATTATCTGTTACAAACGATTTCAACGTTACCGTTGTATTTAGATTTACAAGACAAAATTAAATTGTAAGCAATCTCAGTTAAATAATCGATTGTGTGAGGATTTCCAGATGTGTCTATTGTTTCATATAACATGCGTGTCCATCTTCAGTGGTTATTGTGGCACAAACTACAGACTCATTGTGGAAATTAGACCAACCATCGATAGATATGTTTATGCTTTGTCCAGAAAAACTTCCAAAACATTTTGTTTTTTCTTCTTCATAAATTTGTTGTAAAAGGATTGTAGATATTGTTTTTCCTGAAGAGGACTTAACAATTCGATCGCCTTTTTCACTTGCGGATTGTCCATACACCTAAAGCTACTATTAATTGCAAATACAGATTTTGCGATTTGTTTGTCGATTTGTTGCGTTTTATCTGCAGGTGTTCGAACAACAAAGTTCTGTAAATTAGTTGGTGCGTCTGTTTTCCTTATTTTAGGGATAACTAATGAATCAGTTGATGTTAACAAACTTGCAGACGAAAGTATGCTTGGTGCTCGTTTTTGACATTTTGAGGAAAATTGATGTTCCCAAGTTTGGTTAAAAAAGGCTAAAATGTTGTTTGACCCTTTAAAAGAGCGTTAAAAGCTACATATAAATGAAAAAAATTTTTTTGAATTTCAATCAAAAATAAAGAAGTTATTGGGGTCTTATCATTTCAAATGAAACACACTGTATAGTCTTCTTTATAATACTTGTTTATTTGTATTTGTGGAACAAAAATTTATACTGTGGTCTGTGAATATACTGTCCAATAACTGTGGATTTTGACTTTTTTTCAGACAGATCGACAAATCCAAAATATGAATGCACAGAGTCTAGCGGAAACCTCAGATGAAGCTTATAACAACTTATTTCTTGTATCTGCCAATCAAAAACAAAACAAAATCTATTTCTTGAATCTGGATCCAAAAGTGGCACAATTTAAAAAAAATGATAAAGTAAAAACAATTTTTTTTATTTTTTTTTTAATGCCTATTAGCCTAATTCAATAAAAACTTGTCTGCAACCCCAAATTATTCTATATTTTAATAGAAGAGGAGAAAATATTTTTTCAAAATCGATAAAAAACGCAAAACACATAATTTTTGAGACCCTGTTTACGTTTAAACCGTGTCACATAAGTTTATCATACATATTAACACACTATGTTTTGGTTTTCAATGCTTAGTTTTGTGGGTGGCCTGAGATCCCCTTAAATAAAATAAATAACTATTTAGATTTAGAATACCTGCAGTTAAATCAACTTCAGTATCTACGGGTAATGTCTTGGTCTTGCACTTTTCATGATGGCCTTTTAATCTTTGAACAAGTCCTTGCATTTCTTTTTTGCAATTTTTACACACCGCTCTGCTACCGATTTTCCTTTTTTGTTTTTTTTTTTTTATTAAATAATCCCAAATTTCGTCTGTCTTCCTTCTGCTCATTTTGATTTTACACTTCACTTGGTCATTTTTAATTAACTTGGGCACAGGCTCAATACAATTTGTCAAATGAAGCACGTTACGAACTATTCTCCCTTTTATATTCTATTATGCAGACAGTTTATAACAGGAAAATTCCTGCAATAACAAGTAACGCCAATTGAAAGCGACCGTCGCGCGTCGCCTTGGTATCTATGAAATTAATGAAACCGTTTTTTATTGTTTGTATGAAAATATAGATCACACAGACAATTTTTCCAGTGACGTGAATAATTTGTATGTGGAAATTGGTGGTTAGAGAATACAAAAAAGTAGTATATGGAAACATCGTATTTGTTCAAAAACACTTGTTCTTTTTGATTTTTTAAATAAAAATCTTTGATTTTTGATTTTTTAAAAAAAATCATGAGTTTTTCCAACCCTGACGCACACGTTGCTAATTTTTTTATCAGTAGACAGTGTGAGTGTTCATCTTTTGCAGGAAGGAACTGTTGTTCTTTCGAATAAAAAATCTAATGTCTGCGAAACTTCCATGGAATTGTATTTTCGTTTTCCGAATTCGAAAACAAAATATTGAAAACGAACGTTTGCGGCCAGCTTAAATGTCCAGAAACTGTGACCAAATTGAATCCGTATGAGTTTCAATTTTATATGAATATGCCTTTTAACTTCTGTCCGAAATGTACAGTGTCGAAGAGGAGCGGGTCGGATTGGGTTAACTGCAAGTCTCACTCTCTGAATGTTCTCCGGCGCCCTTGCCGTATGCGCAGATCCAAAAATTCTTCAAACAACGCTATCATGCCCACCAACAAAATTTGTTCAAACAGTACCATAATGGTACTATTTTACCATTAGAAAGTATGATTAATAATGAATCAACCCATGTGCCCACTTTATCTTTGGGATCGATTCAATCGAAATTACAGTTAGGAGAAAATTAAAAATTCTATTTCTTGTTGCATAGACTGTTTTCAAAGAACCCTAAATGACAAAGTCTAGATGGGTTAAATAAAGTGACCTTGGGGGCCACCTTACTAGACCATTTTTTGTAATCCAGTTTTCTCCGAATCTGCCACGAAGATATTATGTCACTCACTATTCTATCGTTATGGGAAGGTACGCCATCTTGTTGGAAAAACATTTCGTGTCCAAAATCCAACAGTAAATCTTCCAAAAATTCATCGATCTTATTTTGCAGCAGATGTCACTTGACAATAAATATTCTGTGTCATAGTAACCAAAGCGAAAACTTTTTCACGTGCGACTTGTGTGTGTTATATATTTTTGAAATATAAAATTTTTTAGTTTTAATTAAATTTATTCAATATCTGAGCATGCAAAAAATGTAATAAGCACTGCGGTCATTAAGTGTCTTATTAGTTTCGGATGTTTTGAAGATCTCGACTTCGCTCTCCAAACATATCCTCAACCAGTAATTTAATGACCTTAATACTTAATATACTATTCTAGTCACTTATTTCTCTAAATGGTACAAACTTAAATTAAGCAATAAAATAAATATTATTAATAAGGATCTCAAAGTCTTAAATTCTTTATTTTAAACTATTGACGAATTTTTAAATGTTGCAATCACTGCTGCAACAGTGAGATAACATTATCTGGTCACATGACTGCAATCCCCGTTTAAAAATTAAATTGTTTCTAAGATGTAACAGATTTTAATTACAAAATATATTTAATTACCTAATATTTATGTATAAGGAAAGATTGACACTGTTAATATTTATTTTTCTTTCTTTTCAAGTATTCGAACAGATATTTTATATTTTGTTATCAATTGATCAGTGTTTTTAATATAATTTAAAATAAAAATTGGTCAGGTGTTTTACGGCTGTGCATGGTATCACCATTAGAACGGATTCCTTACATAAGGGTCAACGAACACGAAGGTTTTCATCGAGTTTTCATTGAATGCGAGCAATCACACAAAGGGCTTCGACAGAAACATAATACCTATTCATTGCGGCCTGAAATGGATAAAAAGGTTCCATAAATATAATCTTAACTTTCGATCGAAATGAATCATTAAAAGTAAGCCAAAAGTATTCTGAACGAATCATATTGGAATGTTCTGTAACAAATGGATAATATGTCTGGTAGTTCAATGTAGGCATTCCCACATTAACATGCATTGTTAAGAAATTAAAATAAAGCGCAATTTTGAAAAATTAAGAAACCTAAATTGTAGGTAATTTAATTAACATTAAATTAATATCGCTGTGTGCAAGTTTAAGCATGAATTGAATTTTGTTAACAACCTTGTGACAAAATAATAGTATTTTTTATATGCAGTTACGTATTTGCTAAAAGCTTCTAATATTATAAATAATTTTTAGATGCTTGATGTGTTAATGGATATTTTTAATATTTTTTTTATATTTTTATACGCTTTGTTATTGAGATCCACATACGAAAGTCTAATGGGAGTAAATTTATAATACGTAGAGGTCTTCTAAAAGTACCATGTCTGTCTGCCCATTCACCGTAAAATAACAAATAATGTTTCTCTTTGTGTTGATCTAATGATAACGTTCTTCTTTTGAATTAAACCTTTTAACAGTAAATGAAATTCACAATTTTTGGGTGGTTACATAAGAGATATTTTGAGATAGTTAATAGAACTTTTTTAATTAGGTTAAGAGCTTACAATATAATCAACTAAATTAAATGCTCGAAATGTGCCCCATTGACAACTAGGCAGTGCTAAGATGCGAATAAACTCTTTGTGAACGTTTAAAATGATGATATTTGGCGGAATAAGACGGGTTTCTTTTAAGTCTATGTCGTAACCCCACCAGAAAAAATCAAGTGGGGTTAGGTGTGGTGACCTTGCAAGCCGCTGTATAGTCCATCTCCTACCAATCCATATATTAGCAACATGAATAGAATTATACATTATGCATGTACATGTACAAACATATTTATGTACTAAGTGCAAAAAAGTAGACCATACAAGTAATTTTAATTATGAATGCACCATTTTTTATGTATTTCGCCTGGACATATTTAATTTTTAACATAACTTCTTCCAGATATAAAACTAGAAGGTCGATATTTTCGAAACGATTTGAATTTTAATGAAAATTTGCGATTAATGCGTGAAATCGTGAAATGTATTAAAACATTAAAACATCTATCATTTGAATAATAACTAATAAGTTTCCTATAAATATATCTGATGTAATTTCCAACAATTTTCTTGATATTATTATTACAAATGTGTTGACCTCAGTTTATTAAAAGTCATTAAAATTTCTTGGCATCATTAACATCAGTAATCTAGAAAATATAGAAAGTATATTTTGAGTTGTTGCAAACAACATATTTTATACCAATGCATTTTAAATTATATCTTATTCATAACTTGGATTTGTTTATCAAATATACTATATACTATTTATTTAAAGTATCATGACCCTTTTTTAAACAATAATAAAATAGTAGGAAAAAATACGTCTTCATTCTAATTGTAACCATTAACACTTAAAAAGTTAACAATGTGTTTTTAGGCTACTGCCAAAAATTCGTTTTCTTCCGATTTTCATGTTTGATACGCGTTTTATTTAGAAAAGATTGAGTGATTAATTAAAATCTTAAAACTCGGATCCTTGGTTGAATCTCGTAGCCTAATGCGTTGAATCTTTTATCCGATTGTAAAAATGATCCAAAAACTTTTATAAACTTTTATCTACATAGTCTCATATCAATGTTCTATTAAATATAAATCAACACAAAAAGCAGGCCCATGGAGAGTTTTTATTCCATATTGTCCTAAAAACTATCTAATAATTCTGCTGTATATGATTTGAATCTGGATTATCTTTCTGGGAAATGGCATCCTTAATCTCGAGTATGCGAACCTTCAACTGGCTGCGACTGATGTCGCTGTGAGCTGTCAAAATGCTTTCAATGAATAAAAATAGTGACCTAAATACTACTATAACAAACGATCTCCAACCATAATCCCGAAACTCTTGACACTCTCATTCAAACTGAACATTACTATCTGGTCGGGGAAAGAAGACCTACGAAAAGAATGTGATTTCTGCATCCCATTCACAATTAAGCTTAAATGAAATAAGTGAGGTAGTGCACGGGAAATTTTTGTGGTCGTTTGCATCCGCACCTACTCATTGGAAGAGATATTATATTCCAAATATATGGTTTCACAGAAAACTGGCGACTTATTGGCATTACTCTCCCTTGCCGCGCGGGCCTTCTTTCGGCGGCTGGGAAATACGTTGTTCCCCATCACCACCTCACACTAGAGATGGGCAATACGACTCTTTTCAAGGAATCGTATCATACTGATTCTTTAATACAAAAGAGTTGTACCAAAAGATTCGTATGTTTGGTACAACTGCATCGTCCGCCGTTCTATGCGGAGAATAGGCTTACAGTAAAAATCGTATCGAAGAACGATACGTTTTGTCACGACCACGATCATATACTGTATTATTTTAATAGCATAGTATGATTAGTACAATACAATAACATGATACGAAATCGGAATCGGTAAACTTCGACTCGTGTCTTTGTTTTTCAGCACTGCCTCATACTCGAGTCATTTCTGTCTGGATATCTTACTATATTAGTACGTCTGTACCGGTGCCAACGATTCGTATTATATCATACGATTCATTGGAAGGAGTCATATCATTTGTACGAATCATACAAATACGACACATCTCTACCTCACACCTTTCCCACCGTCGCACAATTGAAATACAATAAGAGTCTAGGGCGCCCGTTTTCACTCTGGCTTTAAAGCTTGCACAAGCATACATAAGTGGAGTAGAAATTATTAGGTTTATTCATTGGTGTTACTAGAATTATAGCAGGTTATATACTAGTTATTACCTCATTATAAAATTTATTTAAGGGCAAGATATTTTGACACTTAAAGGAACTTGAAAGTTGTGACGTATCTGCTAAACAAAATGTCGTATTTAGTTGTTGTGTAACGTGTTGACAACGGTATTTTGAACTTTTTGTTTCGGTATTGAAACAATTATTGCAATTGTTCTTCCGAGTATTTGACAGAAACTAAATTAAACCTTTGTTCAGAGCAGTTTCTGAAATACACATTAATACAAGTTACAGGAGACAGGATGTACCAAAGTGAAAGAGCGACCCAAAACAGTCTACGGAAAAATCACTTCGTTACAAAGTAGAGAAATCTAGACACAAATTAATAGGGAAATTATAAATGTATTATTATTAAGATTTTTATCATGTCTATATTATTTATTAGGTTAGTTTTAGATATATTTATTATTACTATTAATTTATGTTAGCATTTCATATTCTTTATTCAGGGTACTGACAGTCAATGAACAGTATTTTCATGCTATTACTGCTAGCTGAGATCTGCTTCTAGCGACATACCTGTTAAATAATTTCAATAAAAATTAAAATTTAAAATTAAGATTTACCTATCTACCTTGTATGTTTTGGCGAGGAAAAGAATCTTGCACCTTGCACTCTCTGTTGGTTAGAACATGATCGAAACTACATTTTGCTGTCTCAGTTTTATTTAGGAACAAGAAACACTACATTTTACTGACTGTATAATTAAATTTTATTTAGTTATTATGTATCAGTAGCATTAAAAAATATGTTTTTTATTATTTAGAAGGTAACAAATTTATTGCAATTTTATCCACTTCAAGATTATCTGGCTTTAATACTGAAAACTGGTTATTACCAGTTTTATTTCTTTCTTTGTTTTTTCTTGTTTTAAATAAGCGCCTTTGAGGTTCGATTTTTTTGTTACTTGCTACAATTCACAACACAAATAACCTCAACTCTTCTGCTGTGCCAATGTGTATCAGCTGATATAAACTGATGGATTATGTATGCGCAAACCTCGGAACCAGAGTGAAAACAGTCGTCCTAGACTCTAGTTCAGTGTTGCCACCTTGAGGAATATATCCCGATTCGAGGGATTTTTGTGGCAAGAGACAGTGTCAGTTTTTATACAATTCCTTTAGACCTTGATAATTATAAACAATATAATTAATTGGCGTGTGATAATAATCACTATACATGATCAAAACCAAATTTTCTGACAGCAAACACAGGAATAGGTTCACAATAAAATATTACAACCAATCAGCAAACTGTGACTATAGCATTTGAGGTTATGACCTCTTCTTAGTTTTATCTCCAAGCAAGTTAGCCACGCCCATAAGGTCATTGTGCCGCACATGTTATATTATGTTCTTCCCCGAAAAATTGATGTGGCCCCGAGGTTATAAATAGGCCTTGGGAGATTTTCAGTGTCTGTATAAAGTCTGACATTTTTTATATTTTACTCAATAATTTTTATTATATTACAATATCTTACTACCTAATTTAAACTAATTGGAACATAATTTAAACTTGGCGGGATTTTTAAACAAAATATGGGATATTTTATGCTTGCGCGTGGGATAGTTTGTTATACTCAGGTGGTAATACTGCTCTAGTTAAAGCCTAGACACGTCTCAACTCGTTCCGGACACCTCTGTTAGATCATCTGTTGCAACACCTCAGCATAGACAATGTTTGTTTCATCAACCGCAGTTTTTCTGCAAGAAATTTCTCTCGCGTCAACAATTTTATTTTTGCCAAAGCAGTCGATTTATTGAAATATTTGATGCACACGAATTACTGGTATTTTCAAACAAGTCTAAATGTGAATTTTGGCTCAAATTAATGGCTAACTAGCATATTAAAAATTTAAAGTTTTATTTAGAGAAAATATATTCAACAGGAAATTTCCGAAATTCTATTAGGAATTCACTTTAAAAATATTGAGCATGTATTTTCATTTTATAGATATTAGGATGTGGTTATTAAAGCTTAGTATATTGTGCATCTACTTTAAATACTACAAAACATAATATAGTATGATGCACACTAGAGAGAGATAAAAAATATTTACCAAAACAATGGATTCGTTATATTTTTTAATTATGAGCTACTGCATAATTAATTGAATCGCTAAAAAGTATGTGCTTCCAGTTATTAACCCATATTTTAACTTAATCGAATTATACTGTGTTCATTGCTGCAGTGCGGATGATAAATTGGACTTAATTCGAAAAATTAATTTCCTCTGGTTTAAATACATATTTCTTATCTTAAGAATAACATGTACATAAATAATTTAATCACGATAAGAAGCTGGCGCCAAATACTCTTGACTTGCTGTTACTAGATTTAATAAATACTGTAAATTCCCGAGTTTCGTAATAAATATTAGTATAAGAATATACAGTTCATTGCAGAGATATAAGATATATAAAGCGGTAAAATCACCAATAATTCGCATTGTTTTTAATGACGTTTTTTATATTTTATGTATTACTTCCTCACCCCTCAAAGTGACGAAGTTATGTATTCGTGAAAAAAATTTTGAAAATTTTGCATTTCTAGACGAATCTCGACGAATTATATTTCAGACATAAAAAATTTTCTGTCTGTATGTCTGTCTGTCTGGTTCGCGATAGCAACTACAGTTTTTGAGATAACGCTTTCAAATTTGGTACACACACTCTAGAGGTCAAGGAAGAGATTGAGTTCGTTCATGAGCAAAATCGGTCTTGAAACGTAAAAAATTTGACTTTTTTTGAAATGTCAAAGTGACTTTTTTGAACCGTCATAATGTGACATTTTTTGAAACGTCAAAAAATGTTACTTTTAAAACGTCAAAGTGACTTTTTTGAAACGTCAAATTGTGACTTGTTGAAACGTCAAAAAATGTGACTTTTTTGAAACGTCAAAAATTACTTTATTATAAACTCCACCACACGTCGAATTTTACTACGGTGAGGAAGTTCTAATCCCCAAGTAATTGGTAGCGGTTTTTTTTGCAACAAAATCATAGTGAATGTATTGAATATATTATATTGACGTATTTGACACTAAAAATAAAATTTTTAAATAGTGGGTAGAAACGTTTTTGCTAAAAAGCGCAATGTAACTGCAAACCCTTTCTTGTACGGATCATTGCAGAGATATAAGAAATCTAAAAAAGTCATCTAGAAATTTCATCCGGGTGGCATCTTATGGGGTTTTTATGTTCCTTATATCTCTGCAATGAACCATAAGGTTACCTAGAGTTCGAATATCGGCGAGTCATGGCGTTAAAAGCAGGGTCTGCACTAAGGAATAATTTGTTACAAATTTATATATCAATTAAAAACAAATATTTTTTAAAGTATTACTGCAAACTAATGTCTGTCAATGGCTTACCTTGTAGTTGTTTTAAAAATTACTAATGGAAGTAGTAAAGTGAAAGTATATTGGCCTAGTAGTTTCCACTAATGTATATTATTAAAATATTATTAAAAGTTGCTCCATATATTCTGCTGTTAAAAAACCAGCATCAATTAAAGCAACTGCTTTAGCTGAATCTCCCTAAGGGCATTTTCGAAAATTGCCAGCACTTAAAACGGCAGAATGCAAGCCAATACTAAAAAATGATTCTTATAAGTGATTAAAAATGTTAAAATTCCTAAGTTTTTAAAATAATAAGGAAGAAAAAATTGAGAAGAAAAAATGAACGAAAAAGCTGCAAGAATGCAGAACAAATGATTCTATATATTTTTTGCACTGAGTAAAATTTCCACTCCCACTTTTTGTGCTGGTCAGTGTAGAAATTTGTTGATGACATCCTCGTAAATATTTTATACTATCCACTACTTCTTGAAATGTTAATTCAACAATCAACTTTGTGCCACCGTAGTTTTTGTCTCGGCTTTTGTTGCATCAACGACCATGGGTCTTTCTATCATTAGTTATCACTTTTACTATTATAATTTGCGAAACAGATATTGTGACAGGACGTCCGGGGTAAGACGCTACGGAACGCAGAGCCCGATTTAACTATATTGTTCGCTCGTTTACTTTTTCAATGTAGGTTTTTGTGCTCAGTTTAGCTAGCAACAATTTAACAATTGTACAAAAAGGTATTAACTTGAAATAAAAGTATTGAATTTAACATATTGACTACACATGCAGCAGTTACAGTATTCAAGTTTGGTTAATATAAATTGTTACTACCCAGCAAGAACCGCGAGGAAGTATGAGCATTTCTTGCCAGGAAAGGATGGGTATGGAATATTAGTATAGAATAAAGAGATTATTTAAGACGTAACAAGAAACGTTTAACAACAAAAAATATACTCTCAAAATAGTAACAGAAACAAATATTTTTCTCAATAAATGAACTAAAAATAAATTGTAATAGTAAAGTTATTACTATAATAAAAACAGAAAGACATATTTTTATCAAAATGAAAAAAAAATAACATTAATAAATAATAACATCCTGAAAAAAGAATGTTTCTCAAGCATTGAATCAAGAAAGCACAAAAACGGAATTAAATAATGCAATTGATATCAGAAAATCACTTCTTCGCTTCAAATCACTTCACTTTACCTCACCTCACATTGCTTCTTCCTCTGAATCCTCATCCTTCTCATCCTCTTCTTCATTTTGAGATAAACTACTATCCTCGTTCAAATTTATAATAAATTTATTTCCATTATTTATATGAAATTTGGCAATTTTTAAATAATCATCCTCAATTGTAATTATTTTCCTAATTCTTTTTCCCAATTTTCCTTGTTAATTTTCGACACTTCATTTTGAATTAAAGCTACGACTTTTTTTATCGAACTTCGGAAAAATATTTCCTTTTCTGGCGTTTTTCTTCAATTTACACCAAATTAATTCAATCATCGGGTTGAAAATACAGAAATATGGTGGTAATCTCAACACTTTGTGGCCATATCTCTCCGCTACATTATCTATAATATACTTTTTCTCATAATTTTTTATTTGCAGGACTTCCAACAGTTGTGCTTTATTATAATTTTCCTCATAATAGAGATCATGTTCCATTAAAACAATTTGTAACTCCAGCTTAGTAGAATTCTTGTTAGGAATTTTGTACAGTTGTCTCGAATGGTACTTCGTATTGTCAAGAACAATAATGCTATTCGGTTTTAATTTTGGAATTAATGTATTTTCAAACCATTCCTCAAATATTTCTCCCTCCATGTTCTTGTGGTAATCCACGTTACAGTCTTCCTTGTTTTTTCCGCACAGATTCAATGCATTTTCAACCCATCTATCAACTGATCCAGAGTGTAATATAATCAACTGAGTCCCTTTATTAGCGAGCAATGAGATTGGTTGACATTTCCTAGATCCATCAATCTATCCTTTTTTTACGGTGTCATTAGTATCATACAATTTTCATCTAGATAATAAATCGGTCTATTTTCCCTTCCGATTTCTTTCATCTCTTTTAGATATGAATTTCGCCAATTCACTATTCGTCTACTTTCCATAATTGCCATGCATTTATTAATAGTTTGATATTTAAATCCAATTTCTCTCAGTCGGTTCCTAAAGTTATTTTGGTATATTTTAGATGATAATCTGGTTCTTTTAATCACTTTCATTTTCACAAACACAATAAGATGCAGACGTAGAGGCCTCCCACGGTCGAACCATTTTTACATCAAATAATTTTTTAAATTATTTTCAAAAACAGACCAGCAAATTAACGGATATAAAATAATTTTTATTCATATTACACTATTACACACCTCACTTCGATTCGATAACCTTCTTAAAATATTTTCAAAAACACACCAGCAAATAAATAAATATTTATTATTTATCTTATAATATTATGCTTACAATATATGTATCGGCACTGCCAGAATGATTTGGTAACAAAATTAAGTGCGGCTCTGAAGTATCCCAGCATGAAAGCTAAACTCCGCCTCGGTCGCGTGCCAGCAAAAACAACAAGCATCGTTCTCGCTTTAATGTAAGCGGTGTAAAGAATAGAAGATGTCGTGTGTTATACATTTCCCTCCCACATGTCGCGTCTTGCTCAGCACGTCCCTTCACAATATAGGTTTCGCTGACTATAGTTATCTTATAGACAAAAACTTACTTTAAATTATAAACAGTTTTTAAGCATTTATTAATTCTGTGCTTTTGTTTTAGGTAAGACTTTTAAATGAGGCCCAGTATATATTTCGAGAAGGTAATTAATTTAATATATATATTAAAAAATATACAGATACATGGTAACCCATTCCTTTATTTGAGGAGCTCTTTGAGGCAATTGCTGATTGATAATCTTATGCTCGTTTACAGTGTATGATTCCCTTTGTTGTGCTTTACATGTTATAAGTAATGTTAATTAAATATCAAAGGGGAATAAATTCCCTTTCACAGTGTAGATCATTAATAGAATGTTTATTAATATAGGCATTAGCACTTTATGTTTAACTGAGTTCACTTACATGTTTATTGAATTATGAAATGTCTAAACAGGTTTCTGCGTATTCGATGATTAAGAATTTTGCCCTTGCTTGATTTTGTTTCAACAAAGTACAATTAATTGGCATTTACCTTTGTTCGAATGTCTTTTTTTATCAATCATTTATTAAAATCCACGGAAACCAAAAAGTAAGATGTTGCAATTTAGAGAATTGAAACACTTTTATCACCCGACCTCCCTGGTTAAGGCGGTGGTGCATCGTTTAAAATATATGTGTTAAAATACACCCTCCGTGAAAATATTGTTGACCCTTCTCTCCAAACACGCAATTGCATGCGGAATTGTTCAGGGTGGAACATTTTTGTTGTAACACCTTGTACAACTTTTTATGAAAGCGGAAATGTGATATGATGAACAGTAGTATAGTAAATGTCGTCTTTTTTTATGTACAATTTTACTACTCGGTGTGCTTTGTTGGCAATATTGGCAAGATACAATCTACGGCCATTTTTCAATATGGCGGATGGCGGCACTAGCACGACATTTAAAATTGATGGGAACTTTAATGTATTGTTGAGGAAATTATTCCAAGCAACCGTATTAAAAATAACACCGGCACACACAAAAAAAAAGTTGTTTGTACATTTGACGCCACCTACCTCCCGACATGTATTTCGACCCGCTGAATCCGAATTTGAAGTCAGTTTGGACCGTACACCCTCAAATATCGAGTAAATTGAAAAACCGTAAAAAATAGCGAAAATTGGGTATTTCGGTAATAAAAAAAATTTTGTGGATCTAAACCAAGCCTAATTTTTATGTATTTCGATCCGCTGAATACGAATTTAAAGTATATTTAGACCATAAGCCGTTTTAAATCTAAGTAAATTGTAATAAACCCTCGAAAATTGCTAAAAATGGCAAAAAATTGTGATTATGTTCATGAAAAAAATTTTGTAGACCCGGATCGAAGAGGATTTTTATTTAATTTGATCTGCTGAATCCGAATCTGAAATATATTTGGCCCAATAATCCCTCAAAATCTCAAAAAATCGCAAAAAACCGATAAAATAGCAAAAAATTGCAATTGAAAAAATTGAAAAAAAATCTATGAAATACGATTAAATACGTTTCTTGTATTTTTTTATGCATAAAATACAAGTTTAGAATCTGAAAATGTGAAAAATTGTAAAATCTATAAAAAATGACGTATAAACAGAATGAAAATTTTTTTCATCAACATAATCACAATTTTTTGCCATTTTTAGCAGGTGGCGTCAAATGTACAAACAACTTTTTTTTTTTTTGTGTGCCGGTGTAATTTTCCCACTAGTTAACTGATTGTTCTGCCCAAAATTGTCTAAATTTCCTGCATTAAAACTTGCACAGTTGTAAAATTTTATGACATTTGAATGACTATTTAAAAATTAAGAATAATATGGATATTCTAAACATAGTAATGTCTACTGAAATTTTGTTCATAAACAAGTATTCTGAAATTAGTTGTTGTTAAGTTTTGAACAATGAAATGAACCGACAATGTATTTCAGTCGTGCTTATACTAATGCTAATTCATAAAACATTCATAAAACGTACTTAGGATATTTTTCACAGTTTCAGACGCTTGCAAATAAGCCAGAAATAGAACAGTTATATACTTCCTCAACCTCAATGTAATTTCCTCGTCACCAGTATAGGCGTCCGCAACATTAACTGTTATCTGCCATCTTAAGATTTGTAGATTTTGTAATTTATTATGTGACAAGTGAAACTAATAAATAATTTGGAATTTAAACTGCCGTTCATAGAGAATGAACTTGTACACGATTTAGATGAATAAGGTGCATTTGAGGCTGCCTAACCCCAGTTATGCAGCGTCAAATGGTTAATCCCATTACCCATTTAAGGCTAGTTTATCAACTTCCTTCCGAAAAATAATTCCGTATGTGAAACATTTGGTATCCAAAAATTTGTTTTCACTAAATTCAGTGAGAAACATTGGAAAACTAATCTAGTGTATTTTTGTCCATCTACAATTATAATATATAAAATTTATAAACAAGAGTATTTCTAGTACAGATCGGTTTTTCATACCGTTAAATATCATTGAACAAACAAATATTTGACTAGAACAATCGCAGAGCTTTTGTGATTATACGTACTAACATAATAAATATTAACAAACATTTTATTTTAATTTCCGCAAAAAAATTTATACCTGCATCAATGTTATGTTTGGATGTTAATATCCTGCATTGTTTAATTTGCATATTTATTTAGCAAAATATCGATAACTACCACAGATTTTATTTTATTTTTCAATATAATTTCAAGAAAGTAATAATTGTAGTATTAAAAATATAAAAACAAGAATATTTATATTTCGACTGAACATCAGACTAATGAAATGATTCTTAATCTAATTCAAGGACAATCTGAAACAAATAAGTGAAAAATTACTGCTGATGCAATGCAATTATCGAATGATCAGTTTCAGAGATATTTGAATTTTAAAAAAATTTTGACAGGTGTAATGGTTTACAATAACCTTTATAACTTTCTTCGTGTAAAAGATACTCATTTGATTTTTAGCAAGCAGAAAGACCATAAGGTGAGTTACGCTCTACAGTTTAAAGAAATTCAATAATAATATACCAAGTGTTCCATATTTGACATTACATTTTGTAAACTTCAAACCATGAAAACTTGATTAAGTCAAATGGAACACCCTGTATTTTTTTACGTCAAGTTATGTATAATTAAATCCTTTTTTTTTATATAAGCATTGTGGGGGTTTAAGTTACAACTTTTTGAAATATTTGTAATTTTCTCAGAAAATCAAGAATTTTTAGTAAAAATTTTATCAAATTAGTCATGATTAGAAACAATCAGTAATGTCAGTCATTCTCTTATGTGAAAAAATGTCACCGCGTTTAAATTACACCCGAAGACTTTTTGAATTTGTTTATTATTTAGGGAAAATGTGATAAGGTAATATCAAGAACTTGTCGTACATTTGTTACTAGATATCCACAAAAACGGAAAATAACACTAAACACTGTAACATGCCTATTAATTAGATTGAAGACACTTTGCATAAACTAAAATAGCTAAGATAAAAGTAACTAAAAACATAATTCCATTTTAATTTAATAATTATTCAAAATTCCGCCCTCAAACCTCCACACATTTTTCGAACCTTCGGATTAGTTCTTCATGGGTATCTAACTGAATCCTGTGATAAGTTTTGAAATGCAATTCTTACTCTCTGCATACAATCTTCAATAGTTGTTAATGGGCTCTCATAAACTTTATTTTTAAAAGTTCCCCAAATAAAATAATCTAAAATTGATAAATCCGGCGAGCGAGGAGGCCATAGGAAAGGCGGTCCATTGATCGTAAAAAGTTTCTTGTAAAAAATTATTTATCAAATACGCGTTATGTGGGGGAGCACCGTCGAGCACTATCGTTTCTTATTAATTAAACTGCTAACTTCCTTGAAAATTGTGCTCCCTGAATACATGAGGATTAAAAAGTCCATTTTTGGTAAATTTAGCTTCATCTGACCATATAATATTTTCCAAATAAAAATAAAATCACAAAAATTTTCTCTTAGGAAATCTGTTTCTTTTAATCGTTGAACCATTTGGAACAAAAACGGGTGAAATTTATGTTTAATTAAGATTCTGTGAACTGATTCCTTGCATAGTCCCGATTCCAGAGCAGCTTGTCTTAATGACATCATTGGAAATGCATGAAAATATCCCAGAATGGCTATTTCTACGTTTTCGTCATCAACAATAGGCTTCCGCTTTTGAATTCTTGCCTTGACAGAGCCATAGTTTTCAAAATTATCCAGTATACGTTTTACAGTGTTTGCTGACGGTTTCCGTTTTATGGATATCGAGTAGCAAGTTGTTGATATTACTTTATCACATTCTCCATAAATAATAAACAAATTCAGAAAAACTTTGTGGGTGTAATTTAAACGCGGTGGCATTTTTTGACATTGGAGAATGTCGGACATTACTGATTTTGTTCTAATCATGGCTAATTTGATAAAATTTTTGCTAAAAATTCTTGAATTTTTAAGAAAATCGCAGATATTTCAAAAAGTTGTAATTTAAACCCCCACAATGCTTATATCAGAAAAAAACGGAATTTAATTACACATAACTTGATGTAAAAAAATACAGGCCGTTCCATTTGACTTAAGCAAGTTTTCGCGGTTTGAAGTTTACAGAATGTAACGTCAAAAATGGAACACGTGGTATACTGTTATTGAATTTCTTTAAACTGTGGAGCTTAGCTCACCTCATGGTCTTTCTCCATGCGAAAAAGCAAATGAATATCTTTTACAGGAAAGTTAGAAAGGTTATTGTAAACCATTACACCTGTCAAAATTTTTTTTAAATGTTAAATATCTCTGAAACGGCTGGATTTAGGCATAGGATATCCAATGTGTTTTTGACTTGTATGCTCTTTTCGAAAACCCTAAAATATATAGGATATTCCATTTAAAATAAGCAAGTTGGTATCGACTTCCGGTATAACCGGAGGTGCCAGATGCTTGTAAATATTTTAGTTGGATTGCACACTGCCAATGGTAATTTCCTAAATTTTCAAAATTTTCTGGTGCGTGCTTTTCCTATATCGATCGATGCAGTTGCTGGTGAGACACCCTGTCTATCTGATCCTCTTCAACGACAAGGCCAACTTCGAGAAATGCTGTCATCAATTTTCATTACAATCATGTATGATGGACCGAAAAACCCACATGAAATAGTATAGAAAATTTTCAATATGTTTTTAGTCGACCTATGAGCTGGAATTGTTGGTGATTTTCTCATGGTGCCTTTCTTTTAACCTGCACGATTGGCGAATCTTACCCGATTTTTCTGGAGGAGGAACTGCCTGATATATTGCAAGATCTGCCGACCTTAATAAAATCATTAGTCTATACTACCTCCGTAGAAAATGAAGGTCATTTCTAATCGTTTTTGGTATCTATTTCGAATGATAAAATAATTTTCCACATGCTATACTTATCCCTGCAAATTCTCACATTCTATCGACGTAACCGTAGAAAAAAATCCATATTTTATACACTTATTTAAATTTGACCTTCATATTAATAATCTTGTTAACGAATATGTAGTGATAGTACGATACAAATTTGACACCAGTTCATTGTTCCCTTTTTGAGTTAAGCGACAAAATAATTATTGTTTTAATTACCAACCAAGAGTCGTAATTTTTTAGTCTATCGAGAGATAAGCCCGTGGACACTTCTGTTAAGGTGGTATTACTTTATACCTCAAAAAAAACTTTTATGCGCTAGACCGGTCCGACCGCTCCACAAATAAGGATTTGGTGTAGGTCTGGCGAATTAGAAGTAAAAAAGTATAAGATATTATTAACCCGGAAATTGTGTATTGTACTGATATAGTATATGATTGTGTCAATGTACATAGTGTGAACTGTTTAATGTCCGTGGTAATGTAGGTGTTCATTTGTTTATGTGTCTGAAATAGACGCAATATTTATAGTATGATCTTTGAGCTCGCCAAGTGTATACATTACCACTTGATCAAGGAATATCTGATAGACTGACTGTAGCCAATATGCAGTGAGTAACCCACAAGCGTATCTACCAGAGTAATGGGTTATTTTTTATCTAGAAATAGTACTTTTTTCTTGTGATGATTATTACTGAATCTCAAGTTATTAGTATATAACCAAAAGTCTACATATACTTCAAACGACTTGATTAATAATGGATTCAAAATTTTCTGCTCAAACGGATCATTTATTTATCATTCACCAAATCATCATATGCTCGGCTATGAGGTGTAGTTGGTTAGAGTGCGCGATGGCAAGCGTAACTAGAAATCTAACGATAGTAGCTGCGGGTTCGAATCCCGCCAGTGGCACTGACAATGTCGGTGGGAATGGTTGTATATCCACGTTTTTTAAGCCTTTCCCTTTTCTAGATAAATTCTCTTTGGATTTGGGAGTGTCCAATTTCTAAAAGTTGACTGAAGATGAAGTTACTTTGTGAAAATCCATTTTGATTTAAAAAATTATAAACACTTTTAATTACTTGTCTAATTTTCACTTATTCTTATTTATTATTTAAAATTGCATTCAGAGCACAAATCACAACTTTGTACTTTTTGATAAAAATTAGACGTGTTTCTTAACTTTTGCCTGAATAATTCCTATAATTTACATTATTACTGGCACAAACTAAACTACAGTATATATTCTTGGTGGTAATTTTTAAAATGTCGATAAAATTTGATAACCTTCATAATTTTTAATGACTAATCCTCAGGTATTATGTTCAACAAATCCAAAACCTTACAAAATGTTCTGATTATCTATAATGCAAACGATTTAATTTTTTTCCGTATGCTATTTCCAACTGGCCATGATTTATTTAAAATCAATGATTAAAAAATGACCAATAACAATGAGCATCCTTCGGATTGTTTGCTTTAATTCATTAATTAATATTCACAGCCATATAAAAGGATGATGTAGTGTTATTGGACTATTGGCACAGGATAACAGGAGAAATAATATTATTCTTCCGGCTTGGAAATTTATTTCTTTACCCACTTCAAACATTATTTATTATTTGTTGCAGCTACACATCGTGCTCGTATTTAATTTCTTGTCTTTGTCAGCTGTTGCACGTCTATCAAAAGGCATTTATCGGGATTAGCGCCATTCAATGAATAACATTTGGAAGACTAAAGACGGCTTAATTCCGTTTTTGTTTAGATTTTCATTGATTAAAGCTACAGTAGTGGATCCATTTCGGATAATTAGAGTTGTTCTAGTCTACGATATGATTCATATGTAGAAAAATTTGAAAAAAATTATTTATTTATTGTGTCTATGTAAACTGCTCCCTAAAATCCTTTTTTATGTGATAATTTTTTAATTTTTTTTTGTTCAAAACCTCTATAATTATTTAGAAAAATATGCCACCGTGCGTATTCAATTGTCTTTGAAGACAGTAAAAATTGTTCTTAGTACATTAACGTATAAAAACTTATATCAGATAAACAATTATTCCGAAAGAAAATGTTAACCAAAAATGGTTAATTAATTACTGTCTTTAAAGCAGTGCTTAACAATGATATAATACGTAAAACACAATCTGGTTTTAGAAAAAATCATGGAACATCTACAGCCTTAACAACTATTCTTGATGATGTGTTGATCAAGCTAAGCGTTTTTTTATATTTATATCTTTTGAGAACATTTATTTTATGCACAAGCGTTGTTTCTATAATAAAGAAATTAGCATTTACTATGTTGGCTTTATTATTCTTGAACGTATGTTTATTATTTGTTAATTAAAAAAATGCTATAATCAAAACATATGTTTTATTATTCGTGATATTAATAATAAATATAGTTTAAAAAAACAAAAAAAACACGTTTTTAAAGCACATCAAACTAAAAAGTGAAAAATACTTATTAATATAAACTGAAAACAATAATGAACGAAAAATACTAGTATTATTGTGAAAAAAGCGTGGGTTGCTCAATATACGAAAAATATGGCACAAAGCGCCCCACGCTTTTTTCACAACAATACTAGTATTTTTCGTTCATTATTGTTTTCAGTTTATATTAATAATTATTTTTCACTTTTTAGTTTGATGTGCTTTAAAAGCGTGTTTTTTAGTTTTTTTAAACTGTATTTATTTTTCACTTTTTTAGTTTGATGTGCTATGAAAGCGTGTTTTGTAGTTTTTTTAAACTATATTTATATTGCTTATTGATGCTGATATTATAACATATTATGATCCAACAGATATTTCTGAAAAAAAAAATATTTTTTTTATTTCAGCCATGGGATTTGAACTCACGCCCGAGGAGTCCGTCTTTTCGCGTCGACTAAGACTTGCCCGCTCGGCCAACGACCGAACTGAGAATCACGGAATATACTTACAATATTAAGCCTCTTGCTCTCACGCAGAGGATACGTGAGGAAAGGACTGGCGATCCTGATCAGGATAATGATATAAACTTATCAAATTATTGTATTGTTACCGGTTCTTCGTAAGTGTACAAAGTTTCAATTAAATCTGTCTGTTTAAAGTGGATCAAAATCGAGTCCAAAGAGTCGGTTACAAACTAACAAACAAACATACAAGTGAAGCTAATAAAAGCGTGTTAAAAATATATTAAATTATCAATGTAAATACCTCACCTGTCTATTCAAATTATGATTTGAATCGTAACTTCGATTCGATTCGGTTCCATACAAATTAAATCGATCCGCCTCCTCTCAAATCGATTCGCGAATCGATTTAATTTGCGAATCAAATCACGATTCGAATCGATATTTTTTTGTGAATGAAAAATCGATTCCGTATTTCCCGAATCGCATGCACATACCTATATAGCATCATTTGTGTATTATCCTGGTATTATATTCCTTAATAGAAATAACATAGTTACTTTCATGACATATCAATACAAGCGGATAAAGATATCATGTACCAAAATTATTATTTTGTATAAACTTGACTTAAATACATTTTTTCAGAGTTGTTTTATTTATGTTGTTTTATGAAAAACAATAGTTCAATAGACAGAATATTGTACTGATGGTTAGCACATGGAAATTTGGGTCGTTAAGGCCCTAGTGGCCTTCACTGCGACCTAAAAAGATCTCTTGTGATAAACCCTTATATCGATATGTACCCATTAATTTCAAGGCTTTCAGAAGCCTAAAACTTACCTGGGTTTTGTGTTTCTCACTTTGGCAGGTGTTGTGGTACCTGCTCCAAATGTCGTAGCCTTTGGCAGATTAGTTCTTTACTGAAATTTCAGTTCGAGTTTTTTTTCCAGTTCGAGTAACAGCAGTTATTAGCAAGGAGAGGAACCTAGCACAGAGGGCCAGAAAATTCGAAAAGCGGCCTAAAATCTGAAAATGTTTTATCCCATTTTCAGATTTTTGGCCGCTTTTCGAATTTTCTGGCCCTCTGTGCTCTGGTCTAGTTTCCTCTCCCTGCTAATAACTGCTGTTATTTAAACTGGAAAAACTCGAACTGAAATTTCAGGCTTTAGAATCCTAGACTTTACATGGAAACAATAATTAAAAAAAATTAAATTACTCGGGGGTAACTTTTAGGGGATATAATGTTATTAACTGAATTTACTAGACTTTTTGATTATTGAGCAATTTATAACTATTTATAAACAAAGAAATTACTAACAAAAGAATTGAATCCCAATAAAATACGTTACCTTATTACTCAATACAGTACAATTAATATTAAGATTTATACTAAAAATCTATGTCACTGACGTCCTTGTCTTCCTCGTCGGATGAAGAAATTTCGCTACTTCGCGTTTCAGGTTGTGGAACTCTAGGAGATTCTGATTTCGTTGATTCCAGCGAGGGTGCCTCTAATAACGAAACAACTTCAGGAGATATATTCGAATATTTCATGGTTGGCACTGCTGCAAAGATGAAATTACTGGATCGGAAGTTATAAAGAGTCTGTTCAGCAAATCTTGATGTCCTGTTGTGCGGGAAATTTTTCGAGTGTGTTTTGTTTAAAACTTTTGAGATCCTTATTTCTTGATTCTTGGGCCTCTTCTGACAATTGACCCTATCGGTCAATAGTAGAATAGCTTCTTTATTTATTATGGCTCCATGAAGTAATATTTTATGTACGCTAACGGGCATATAATACCACGGATATTTAGCGACATACAATTTTGCTGTTTCCAAAGCATATTCCTCAAACGCTCTCACATCAATTGCACCACAAGATAAGGTGTGTAATATCACACCAAATCGCGTAATAACTTCTTCATCTATGCCCGTAATTTCACTGGAAAGTGAGAGGTTAGCAAAAAATAAAAATCGTCGAGCCGTGTTGTCATTACTCGTTCCGCTACCTCCACTCCTAAGTATATCCACGAGCAATCGTATTCTATCTGAAGTTCTGTTATATGGTTGCCTTCTGGTCACAATTTTCACTCAAAAAAAAATTGGTACCACTACAGAAGAGAATAAAAGTAAATCTAAAGACAAAACTGAAGTAAAGACCAGAACTGGCATTAGTTATAGGTTCACTTGATTTTCTGTCAAGTCAAATAAAATATCGCACAAATGGAGTAGAAATCAGTAGATTTTACATCTTAAATTATAAAATAAAATGTGCAGTTACGGTTTCTGAATGCATGCGTTCGTTACGGTTGGTACATATACATGAACAAGACCTAAGCAAAATCGAAATATCTTAAAAAAGGCACTTGAACGCGCCTATCAAATTTCAGTATGTTATTATGTAATGTTCAAGTTATCTTTTAATTATTTAGTTCAAGCCGGATCTGGCCTGGAATTTTCTATGGCTCAACATAAATTTAAATTATAACATAGAATCTTCAATAAAATCAACTACATACTTATTACATGAAAATACATACCTTACGGAAGTTTTTTGTACAATTAAACTTTTGATTCAAACGCTTTATAACACACAATCACTGGTTGAGAGTTAGTAATATAATGAACGAACGTTTGTATCTGTACCGATGCTACAAGAAAGTCTGTGTTTGGGAGCATGTAACTGAACGAAAATACCTTCTACCTGCTCGGAATTCCGGGAAAGCATGCATTATCTATTTTTTAAGTACCTGCAAATTCTGTTAACGATGCTTTTTACTTTTATAAATATCAATTTTTGACCGCTTTTCGAATTTTCTTGCCCTCCCATCCAAAGTAACCCACCAGGTTACTTTTTATACAATATTGCAAATATATTTTTTTTCAGATTCAGATGGCAAATATAACGATAGATTTCAAACTATTAAAAAAAAATCTGATTTTTTTTTTGAAATTTTCACAATGAAGAGGAATCTAAAATAAAATTTCAAAACGATGTAACTTAATAAAATAGCAGTATTTTTTTTTTGAAATTAGAAATCTCTCATATATTTCCCACCTGATTCTAAAAAAAAAACATGTTTTACAAATAATTTACAAACTGGGGAGGCACAATTTTTTCAACATTTTGTTCGCAAACTTATTTAGTCTTGATAGTTATGCCAAGTATCGCTTGGGTCTCATGCTCCAATACTAAGATATGCCATAATCAAATTTCACCAGCCGACACTGGTGGGTGCATTATTATTTTGAACACAGATCTTCTCTTGTAACTGTACGGGCAATCACAGAATAATCGGCAATTGGTAAGAGCGTTTTATGCGAGAATGTTAGCGGGCCATATGCCAAACACCGTACCGAAAGTAATCATACACTGTCGTGTTACTAAGCTACCTGATACCAAGGTTCGTATAATATACATTTATCCCGGCTTCCTGCTAGTTCCAGCCTCAATACTGGTTATATATTAGTTGCATATATTATAGGTATATAAATAAAAACACCACATACATTTTTATGTGTTGTGTTTATTTATATATCTGTAATAGGATTTTTTTTTTTTTATATAACTGCCAGTCCTGAAAAATTGCAAATATATCCGCAGCTACTATCAGCTACGCGGGCTTACACCCGGAAATTCAACACTTCCTATATACGTAGTTTTTCTACAACTTTTCGAGTTATTTCACAAGAAGTTTTTTTTTTCATTTATTTCCCAAAGTCGGCCGCCATTTTAGTAGTAAGGCTTGGTAACATCTCTTAAAGTATTCATTGGGCATTGTTATACAAAAAAATCATGTCCTCTAGACCCCTGGAGAAGGAGGGTGCGGGTAAACCCATTCTGGCTCCCATGTGAATAAGGTAACATGTCTTTAAAAATACTTTTATTATGTACATATGTTTATGTAATTTACTAGCTTTAGTGCATATCATAAAAAAAAATGTGAAACAAATGAATACTCGTGATACATCGAAACCTGAATAGTTCAACCACATTTTAATCAATAAATTTGTCGGAGTTAAAGGCACTGATTATAATTTTGATTTACGAACATTTTAGTGTAAATGTGTTATTTATGTTGGTTCTTTGATAAACAGAATGATATTAGAAATAGGTTAATTAAGTGGAATTAATTATAATTTATTACAGTTTTCGATAATTAATCATCCGGTATTTTCAATCAAAAATACTTTGTTGACACGAAATCAATTGAACAACGAAAGATAGACATTGTTTTGTCATTTCCAACGTTGAATAATAAATAACTGTTGACTGGGTGTGAGTGTAAAGTGAGAAATTAATTCTGTATTCTTGTTTGTCAAAAATAAAAAACATGCTATTCAAACCTCCAATCAGTAGATACAATTAATTACTATGTTTTTTAAATTTAAATAAAAATGTATAGGATTTTTCTTGGTCATCAATTTTTAATGCAGATAATAATTATTTAGTCACTTTTATATTTAACAAAAAAAAACAGATTAATCTGTTGCAATTTTAGTGGAAGATTTTGGTGAAAGAAAAATTATTTTAGAAAAGGGGCATGTACATGGTGTTCTAAATTGATGCTTTAAATTGTTATCTCGCTTATTAAAGGATATAGAAGACTAGTTTCAACCCGACACATGAAATATTTCTTTCTGTATAATTTGACAGTCAACAATAAAAGTATTGAAGAGATGAATTCACCGAGTTGTCTTATAAGTCGCTGTTTTAATACAGCTCTAAAGTGACAACGGTTTGGGAAGGAGAATAGCCATAAACGGAAGTTTGTGAACGATGGATGAAATCCGTGTCTTGGCTACCTGGAGATATTTGCTCGCCTGACTAAGCGGTTTTGTAATTCTCTAACATTCGTAATAGTTGTGTATTATTAGAATGCCTCATTATTTCAGTAAGACGTGGTAGAGGTTGGACGATTACATTACATTCAGTGCCACATGTCTCAAGAAGGAACACAACGGAGCTACGGACATCGGTGTTTCTGAATTATTGTTCCTCATCAGCACAGCGTAGTAACGGAGTGGAATATGGATTGGAGTATATTAGGAACCACTAAACAATATGTGGAATGTACAGAACAGTACATTTGTGTTTTCGTGTCCAGTTGACTAAATTTTTAGCCTTGATGAACAGTCGTAATATTAATTAGTTAAATATATTTTTTATTTCTCTTATTTCATTTACGCAACCCAACCAAATTCTTTAGTAGATTTACGGCAACGTGTCATGCATGAATACGGTCAAATTACTTCAGAAATGTTGCACAATATCCGAGAATATTTTGAACAAATGTTTTTTTTATTGTATGGAAGCTGGTGGTGGATGTTTCCAACATTTAATCAGCTTACACGTAAGCAATCTGCTTTATTAGATACTAAATCTTTCGAACGCATTTTCTTGGAAAATAATAGCTTAAATTTAAAAAGTAAATGCAGCTGTAAAGAGAATATAACAGCCTTTATAATGATGTGTCATTTGTCATGTGAAATTCTGAGGGTAAGTATCACCCCTTAATCTTCTATCCATGATATCCCATAGATGTTTAATAAGCGAAATGTCTGAGGATCTCGGTGGCCACAGTAGAATATTAACTTGGGAATCTTCAAATTGTTTTAAAGCTACTCATGCCACGTGGACATATTGTTGAAAGACGGGGTTGGGAAGCGTCCTAAAGTATGGCAGAAGGTGAGGTTCTACAATATCTGGGATAAAATAATGGGCAGTCATGTTGCCCCTAATGAATCCCAGATGTAATCTACTATCATACTCAATGGCCCACCAAAGCATAACTCCCACAATTCGATGCAGTGTCGCCACATAAAGCTGAGGATCACATATTTCTACACGTCGCGTTGTCTTCTTACTCGTGCCATACTATCTTGCATGTCCAAACAAAAACGGGATAAAAATAACATTGCATTCCTCATTACACTGCAATCGTTATCTGCACCACTGCAATCGTTGGAGTCGGTGATCAACTGTGAGAGGTAGCACCAATTGGTAACGACAAGAAACAGTCCAAAGGGCATTATTCGACGATACATAGTTCTCATTGTTATTGTCTTTCTTGATCTTCAAATCATTAGTTCGCAATTCATTGAGGTCGCAAAACGATCGCTTGGAGCTAAGAGTCTAAAGCGATGAAGCTGACGTTCGGTTGTCCGTCGCTGACGTCCTGTACCTCTGGCTTATTGTTCCCAGCTTTCTTCAAAGCACATTCGACAACAGTTTAACAAGTGCTTGGACTCTGATTCACTCTATTGGCAATTTGGCGAAATGACATTCCTGCCTCTCGTAACTCAGTTATTCGTCCCCTATCAAATTCACTAAGTTGACTAAAATTTACACCTATATATACTCTAGGCACGGTAGTTCATCCAAGGTAACACAAAGAAACACTATAGCAGAATAAATTAACAACTGTGCCAATAAATAATATTCTGAAATCGTATACTTGGGAACAAAATAAAAAAAAACCACTGACTCGATAACGTTTAAATTATAGTCAACTTTTATTTTACCAATACTAAATCTGTGTACAAGTGTTTGTCAAAAACTAGTGACTTCTTCGTGGTGTTCTGTTTCTATGTTACTTAGTATATTCGGATTGTAAAGAAAACATTATTATTATTATTACTATTTTTTTTCCGGATTATCCGATGCCGGACAGTCCTCCCATGGCTTCCGTCGCCTCACGGGAGTCGCGCCGGCGCATTAACTGCAGCCACTTCCCACATCCCGCAGGGTTAGTGACTGTAGATACCAGAATTGTGTGCCCTAAGCAGACGGAGAGAACCCAGAATGACCGCCTTCTGCATTTGGCCTGCTAGCCACTCGGCTGATTTTTTTGCAGGCCGGTATGATCTTCAGTTCCGAGAGCAGCGTAGGCTTTATTCCTCCCGAGTACACCGATTATTAGGACGACCATTTTTACCAAGTAGCCTGGGTACAGCACTTGGAGCTCTATTTGGTCCGTTTCTCCTCCTCCTTCAAGGTGATGTTTTTCTCCGCAGGTTCCGAGAACTCGATGACATACATCACCTTGAGTTGATGGTCGAGGAGGACTATGTCAGGCTTATTGGCTTGGATTAGCCTGACCGTCGGGAACGAGTCGTTCCAATAAATCCGGCATTTCTCGTTTTCGACCACGGACTCAATATCTCCGGGAACGTAAGGCGGCACTGGTGTCTGGTCTACCCCGTACGAGTTGCTTAGATGGTAATGTAGTACTCGTAACGCCGCGATATGTCGGTGAATGTAGGCCGAAATAGCGCATGCAGATAGTATGTATCTGAGCGATTGCGGCGCCTGACGGCAGGTCCTGCAGTTGATGTCAGGAACCCCTACACGCCACACGCGGCTGCGGTAGACCAAGGTGTTAAGAACACCATCTTGGCAGACCATAATGAATCCCTCGGTCTCCGACTTTAGCCCGGCTGACCTACCTTAGCAAGTTGAATGGCAGCCTGGTCGATAAATCCAGTGTTTCTATGTTCTCATAGAAGACACCATGTTGGGGTTTATCGACGTGCTGCCAAAGCAGATTTTTCTGTTCGGCAGCTCTAATCCGGGCAATCAGGCGATTTGGCTGATGTTCAGTGACGGACTCTACATCACCACCTCGCCTGATGTCGAATGCGAGACCGAGTTCATCTGCTGCTCAAACTGTAAGAGGGGATCTGAGCTCCTGAGGATGTTACAGTACTACTCTGTCATGCGTACGCTCCAGGCTCAAGAGTCCTCCCCCCTTGGCGAAGGAACGGACGATTTAGAATAAATACTTCTGTGAATATTCATAATCTTGCGGGTATCTCTGTCTAATTGGCGCAGCTCGTCTACTGTACACTTCACTACCACAGAATATTTAGTCTGTGTCACTACTTCAAAGGAGTAGAGCAGAACCGGAACGGCATGCATGTTATTCGCCTTGTTTTTCCCCGAATCGTAGGAAGACCAAATCTTTCGGAGACGGTGTCTGTACTTGCCACGGAGAGAATTCTTCATTTGTTTTACATCCTGGATGTGCCGTTGTTGCACACCCAGATATGTATAGATCTCTCCGGCATCCAGATGACTTAGGATGCTTCCGTCGATATTTACACTTTGGGTGCTAGTTATCCATTAACTGGAGGTTAGCAAGTACTATCATAAAAATCGATGAAATCATGATACAATATATTTCAACTAGGAGTTAACTCAAAAATAAAATATTTTTTACGGTAGGTACCTCCTACTTCAAAAATAAATACAAAAATTAAAAAGAAAACCGTATTCTAAAAGTGTAAGTTTAGTTAACTGACACACAGTATTAAGGAGTTTAAAGATTGACTGCAATAAATTATGCAACGGATGCTACCTCTTGATGATATTTATAAGTATATAATATCTATCTATTATGGGTACATCTAAATTGATAAAGATTCTGTAAAATTTTTTATAATTAGTCATCTTGAAAAGTACATAAAAAGAGTCTATTAATACTGGATGATGACGTATTTTATGGATTAAATACGCGTTAAGAATTACCGTTTATCCTTCATAAAATATATTTTATTTTTAGTAGCAAATATTGATTATCCATTTATAATTTTTTTATAAAACTTGCCCGAGCTCTTTTATCTAGATTATATATAACGTAATTAGACTTTCGTGCAAAAGTGAAACATAAAATTTTGTTGACAAGCAGGTTGAAAGTTAAACCACCAAATAAACTATATATAAAGTGTCGTTCCAGTGTTATTATGCGCCCGCCTAGATTGAAATTTAACCCTCTTTGTACTGGAAAATTATGGTTTTATTTCCCCTAACATAGATTGTAACAAATTTCAGGGAGATTTAACAATTGATATAAAGCCTCCCTAACTAGGGGTTTACAGTTGAAAGCCTTGAATGAAACGTCTAATAAGCACAATAATTGTGATTTAGTGCCGGTTTTATATAACTATTAATAAATGAAATTATTTTTATCTAATCTTATTGTCGAACTTTAATTAGAATGTTCTTTGTTTCAATGTTACCAGTCAGTAAAATCTAATCAGTTTTATTAAGTTGAGGCGACCATTTCAGTTCCTGTTTTTCAGTCGCGAATTAACTACTAGTTGGAGATAACCAGTACTATATTTTCATATAAATTTATAAGACTGTAATACAATTTATTTTAACTAAAAGCTAAACTCGTATATATATAATGTTTGTTACTATAACCAGTTTAAAAATGAATGCAAAATTTAAGAAAATAGATTTCTAAAAGGCAACACATCTTTGAAATATTGGAGTGGACCATGAAAATGTGTCAAATAAAGCGATGTTTTTCGTTTTTTGAAAATGCATCAGCGTTGAACAAGTACCTAGCTGGACTAATAGGTTTAATTGAAGATGACAGGAGTGAAAGATATGCAGCTCGTAGTTTGCTCAACACCATAGATCACAGAGAAATACAGCGATATTGACAAACAGATCAGTATTCAGAAGGTGTGGTTCAGGTCGCCCTTGGTGTACGAGTAATGTTGATAATCAATTGATTGTGCTTTAAACCTTCAGGAGTTGGTTTCAGACTGTAGTTACCACAAATAGACGTATGCAAGAAATGCGTAAGGTACATGTAAGTGACGATACGTTCCTCAGACGGCTCAGGGAAATTGTTTTGAGAGCAAGACCAGCTTCTAGGGCAAGATTACTTAAACACCATAATGTTTCTCACCTAAATTTTTCACAACTACATGTAAATTGGAATAGTTATGACTGAGCTCGGGTTTTAATCTCTAATGAGTCGCAATTCTGCTTAAGATCAGCTGATGGAGGTCAGCGGGCCTGCAGAAGAACCAGAGGAAGATATGAGCGGTACATGTTCATCGAAAAATAAAGTTTCGGAGGAAGTTCGATGATGGTGCAGTCAAAAATTTCTCTTTAGAAGCCCGCATTGAACTTTGTGTGCTGCCAAGAAATTCTCTCAATGCAGATCTATATATTCAAAATGTTCTTGAAGAATATGTGGTTCCATTCGCACCCTTTGTCGGTGAAAATTTGTTGTTTTTACAAGACAATACACGACCACACATAGGCTGGTATTGTTACTCGGTGTTTGAGTAAAGTCGGTATAGAACGCATATCGTGGCCGGTTACAAGTCCAGATATTTACCCCATTGAGCACTTATAAAATGACTTAGGAGGACGTATTCGTGCTGGTGATGAGATTCTTGAACATTTTGAACAGTAACAAATTTGATCATGCCAAGACGAATGTAAGCTTAGAGCATAATATATTGTTTATATAATATTATATCTGATTGAAAGATAATGTTAAGCAGAGATGGAGCATGCATCTATTGCATATTAAAATATGCAGTCACTGCTGATACAGCACAGGGTCTTTTCAATTTAGTGAAAAAAAAAACGCTTCTGTTTCTATTGGAATCTTACAAGGTTAACATTGTTTTTCAAAAATTGGAAAAATTTGTAATAATCCTGATAAAATTCTCTACAAAATGATAAAAATTGAAATTGGTACGGGTTGAGAAATTATCAAATTTCTAATAAATCAGGCCTGCATCTCCATACATCCAATTTCAACTCGAAAATTTTTTTGTCATCGCGCCTATATTGCAATCAATCCGGGGACACCCTGTATGTCAATATGACTTGGAATTACACTTTTTAAAAAATCTTCGAAAATGTACCGCCCTCTTTCTTTTGTTTTACTCCTCTTCTTTTATAAATTCCTTCCACTCATACGCTTCCTTTAAACTAACCACAATTAGACGACTTTTACATTTTTTCTTACACACAAAATTCATTATCATACAACAAAGTGGATTGTCCACATTTTTTGTATGCTGCTATTTTTACTTTTGTCGGCAGTGTCAACGAGCATTGCTACTGTGTTTATGCTGTATCTTTTCTTCCTGGATTCGTACACCATTCGATCCGTGTAATCTATCATCCTTTACAAACATTCTGCCAATGTAAACAGAGCCTTTTCTCGCTGTAAATGCTGCAAGATGATCTAAAACCGTGGACTGAAAATGTTCACCTGTATACTGTGTGTCGAGCTCTGTGCGCCAAATGTGTACCGCCCCGCCCCGCCTGCGCTTTTGCGAAAGTTGAAGTAAACTATGCACGTAAAGAATAAAAATTCTGAGTAAATTAATTACATTTTGTACATATTCTGAACTCATTTTTAAATTTTTAACGCTGCTACCTCTACAGGCCGTCCCACTTTTAAGTACCAAGAGTCCTTTTTAAGAAAAACGGTTTCAATAAACATACGTCGTATTTTGTTCTAATATATATATCTCAAGCAGATTGAGATATCGATATATAAATAAAACTTAGTACATTTATTTAACAGTTCATAAGCAATATTCAGTAGCTATTTCAATAACTCAGATATACTGGATCTCTTAGGTATTTCAAGTTTAAAACCAGCCCCATTGCTTTTCCAGTTTTTAGCAAGGAACTTGCCTACGTTATAGATTTTGTAATCTCAAGTTAGTAGTATTAGTTATAAACTAATAAAACTGGTGGCGCTCAACTAAAACAAATAAAAAAAATAGACTCAATTCTGATTCCACCGCCCAGAACCCGAGAGATTTAATATTTTTCAGAGCTTGTTGGAACATTCTTCTGAATAACTCAAATTTCTACAAATTAAAGAATATGAATTTTGTAGAAAAACCCGTAAGTTATAACCTCTGCAAAAGGATGCCAGAGGTTGATTTTTGCAAACAGTTTTTACCTATCCAGACAAAAATATTAACCTGAAAATGAAACTTAAGTGTCAAATATTTTATGTGATGTTTTGGAATACTCTCCGCTTCCGTTCTCAGATTAGAGGAAAATTCCTTCGATAGTATTGACTTTTGTAGCAATGTCAAACATGACAGTTTTCTGTTTATATATTTCCATAGACACATGAGACATCGTATTGATATTGTTTCTATTTAACCCATCTTTAAGGATTGTCAACCAATGGTTATACACACATTTATAGAATAATTGGACAAACATGTAACGGTGATAATTGATAAATGTGGCAAGTACCAAAGAAAATGTAAATGCAAACAAATATGTAAAAAATTTCTTAAAAAATTCATCAAGTGTCTAGACGAACGGTACTAGATATACTCATTCAAGAGTCAAAATATATAATTCCGAACTTTTAAAAAAGAAAAACTAAGAAGAAATCACAGTCTATAGACTATAAAGAAGGCTGTCCTTCCTCAACATATGAAAATTTCCTTAACCATGTATTCGTTCTGAGAAATGGCTGATTGTACATTGGTATGATGAAAATATCATTAAGAATTGGTACATTTTTTAATATACATTTAAAACTGTCCAACATGAGTACTCAAATTTTAGTGTGTGGTTTAGAACTAGCATAAAATGGACACAATTTTTTCACATTTTTCTATTGTGCAAAAATTTTATTTCTGTTTGGTAATTCGGAGTTATGAAATCTAATGCTGTAGTTAATATCAGATAAAATTTGTAAATGCGATTCTTATATTTACGACCTATGTACTTGGATAGGTTTCCTAAAGTGTTTATTAACATTTACTTATTGCACGCCGTCAAAAACTTGCTGACATAAATTTTATCTTTAAGAATAACTATGTCAAATAAATATCATACTAAATGAATAGATTGTCTTTCAGGTTTTCCTCACCTCATTTGAAAACCAGAATGAAGGATTGACGAACTTACTTTTATATGTTTATTTAGAGTCATTGCTTACTTTTAGGGAAGTAAAAATAAATCATATCCACATTTTAAATTTAAGCGCTGCTGCTTGTGACAGATTATACAACATTCTACTTTTGCATGTTCTTTCCCCAAATTAGCAAATATGTCAAGATCAGTGTGCCAGAGTTTATACCATATTCTTTTGTATATTATGTATTTTTCCATTCATTTTATATTTAGCTGATTTTTCTGAATATGAGTAGCTTCTATAATATTTTGTAGTATCAAATGTATAAATAATTTATAAAATGTGGATCTATGTAAGTGTTTAGTAGCGTTGTCAATCTTTCAATATTTTTAAAAAATAACGGAATTTAAAAAGTTTTCAGAAAACAATCTTATGTTTATTGCAAATTTATAAATATGTTCCAATACACAACGTTTGTCATCTATGTCTTCCAAAGGTCTGTTTTGACAGTATTTACAGGGTGTGAAAATTACCCCCCCCCTCCTAGTTTTGTTATTTTTATTATTACAAAAAAATGGCAAATACAAAAATTATTATATAGATTTATATATATTTTGAAAATCATCAGAAAAACAATGGAAGCTCACGCAAAATGACTACAGTTATTAATTTGTTATTTTTAAATTGGACACCCTGGGTAGTTTTACATTTTTGAATAGAATGATTTCTCACGAACACAGTAATATAGGGGTTGATGGGTCTATCTCTCTAAATACTGGGGTAATATGCGGAAAACTTTGTGTGAGTCCCATCCCCGTTGTTATTTTTGACAAATTAAAAATAGTATATAAAAAAGTTACAAGACTTTTAGGAATATTTTGAAAATCGTATTACCAAGACAATTGAAGCTAACTTTTTTATGAACTATTTTTGAATAGCCAGAAATAACAAATAAATAAAATAACTAGGGTTTGATTCACACAAGTTTTCCCACATATTTCCCTAGTATTAGAGATAGATTCATCAACCCCTATATCATTGTGTGAGAAAGCATTCTGTTCAAAAATGTAAAAATATACAGCGTGTCCAATTTAAAAAATAAAATTAATAACTGTAGCCATTTAGTGTGAGCCTCCATTGTTTTTCTGATGTGATTTTCAAAATCCACAAAAAGTCCTATAACTTGCATTTACCATTTATTCGTGATAATACAAATAACAAAATTCAGAAGGGGGGATTCTCACAAAATTACCCCGTACTTGTTACATTCAATATATCATGAAACATGAGGACATTTTTAAGATAATTCGAAAAAGAAAATAATGAAAAATATGATATGGAAAATAAGGTGCTCATCTGTAAATTATTATTTATTAATATTTATTAAATATGTTTCGGTAATTAATTTTAAAAAGTGTGATATATAATAAATATCGTCAAAAACAAATGCTTCATATCACATAGTTTTAAGAAGGCCGTGGATAGTGCTACGAAATTCGTTTCTTTAGTGTGTGGACTGAAGTTACTCATTGCGTATCTTTAGCTTGCAGGCTAAAACTACGAAACTTTTCTATCAAATAATTGAGGGTTCATATTTGGTTCCTAGTACATTAGCTTTTGTATTACTCAGAGAACTTGTACTTTGAAAATTGTGAAAATGACAAGTACACACCTTGAAATAGGTAAAACATTTGCCTCTTTGAAAGAGCTTGAAGGTTTCATAGAAATTGTTGAAAATGAATTATTTATTTCCCTATATAAGAGACAGAAAATCTTTGGGGCACATGAACAAGTGTTGCCGGAAAAAAATTGGAAATACCAATAAAGATTTGGTATTTTATAGAATCGTATTTTCTTGTCTTAAAGGCGGCCAACAATTTAAGACTAAAGGAACAGGGGTACGAAAATCTAGGTGTAATAATTATTTGTAATAGGTAAATTAGAACCATTTGTATGTTAACCACAAATTTTTTTTAATACTTTTAAAGAAGAATTCCCGATAAAACTAATATTTACACTTTCCGAAAATGGGCAAAATTTGGTTTTGAGCAAAATTGAAAATACACACAACCATGATGTAGTGTCTAATGTGCATCCATTATTTCCTAAAAAACGAAAATTGGGTCAATCAGAAAAGGATAAAATTTTGAAATCACAAGAATATATCCGAGACAAAACTGGTAAACCTATATTACCACGCGATATATCCAATATTAGAAGTACCTACAACAACGGTGAATGATTTAAAAGAAGTCCTAAATATATTACAAGAAGATCCTAATTCATACGTTGAAATTATGACTGACGAAGTTGATACACTTCAAGGCATATACTTTCAAACTCATCAAATGAAAAGGTGTTTTTCAAACTATCCCGAATTACTGCTTCTTGATGCCACGTACAAACTGAACAATCTTCGCATGTCTCTGTATATACTAATGGGAATTGACGGAAATAGACAAGGCTTTGTCGCTTGTATTTCATCTTCAACATGAGAATTCGATTTCAATGTTTTTAAAAAACAAAATTTGCTTTAGACAAGAACTTCTATTATATTTACGGATACAGATTTTGAAGCAGAGGAAATCGCTATCTGAAGAATTCCCGAACACAAAACTAATATGCCTTGTTCATACCCTAAAATCATTTCGAACTATTACATCCAATTCAATGCAAATTAATATCGATCAACGAGAAACTGTATTGAATATTTTGCAGAAACTTGCTTATTCGAAAAGCATTGAGCAATATAATGAAAACTATAATGAATTAATTGAACTAAATTTGCCATTAGTTGTTAAATAGTTCAGTGATAATTGGAATATCTGTAAAGAGGAATGGGTCCAATGTTTCAAAAAAGAGAGTGTTTTGGAGGGTCAATGACGAATCATCTCGAGTCCTTTAATCAGAAGATTAAGTTCGTTTGTTCAAGACTAAACACATTACAAGGATTTTATAAGGAATTTTTAGTTTTGTTAAATTCTATTGGTAGCGAACGGAAACAGCGTGCAACTCAAATGAGTTAAAAAAATGAAGTTGCGGTACTTAAAGATTCTGTGCGAAGTAAATATTTCAAATTAGCAATTCCTTTCACTTATAAATACATAGATAAAAGTCTAATCAAATCAAAAACAGTTAAATTTGAAAAGGAAGAAGAGAGTCAGTGCTTTATTAATCAACTCATTGTGACTATAAGACGTGCCAGTGTTAATTTTTCATTGATATACAACTACCATGTAAGCATATAATGAAGTTCCGATCTCTTAAAGGCGCTGATTTGTATGATGAATCAGATGTAACATCGATTTCAAAAACACGCGTATTTGAGCACATCTTTTTGTAGGTCAAGAAAATGTTGATACTGAAAATGAACCTTGTGCAAAATTTGATGACAGAGTTTGTATTGTTGAAGGAGTTAATGATATCCAATCTATCAAAAAAATCGACTCTTACGCAACAGCAAAAATATACAAGAGCAACAACTAGCTGGAATAATCAAAATTTTACAAAACATTAAATTGCCTCTGCAAATAAGGCAACGCGGACGGCCTAAAAATCATCTTATAACGGCTGTGGGTTTAAAGAGGAAAAGATCCAAAGTAAACTAAAATATTGGATGTACCTAATTACTTTTTCCGAAATATTTAATATGCTTTATTAAAAAAAAAAAATGTTTTTCCTAACATATAAATACAATATGTTTTTTTTGTTACCTTGTATAAATAGTAAATACCAAAATACCTACCTACTTATTCAAAAAACAGAAATTTGTTATTTCATGTGAACCTTTATTATAAGAAAATATTTATAATCCTTCAAAGTAATTTTAATACGTAGATTTATCCCACAGACTAGAATTACGCTAAATATAAACATAGCCTCAATTATTTGACTGAAAAGTTTCGTAGTTTTAGTAAACTTTTTAGTAAACCAAAGATACGAAACGAGTAACTTCAGTAAACACACTAAAAAACGCATTACTAGTACTATCCACGGCATTTTAAGAAAGAGAAAAAAATTGTTGAAATATTTTTTTTTGATTTTCTTTCAATGTTGTAGTGTATTAATTTATAAATGAATCTATAGAATAATGTTTAACAATAAAATGTCATAAATTTTAGTCTACAAAATGCAAATGTTCTTTGTACCGTTCAAGTTTAATTGCAGTTGCAGAAAATACATTTTATTCTCCATCTTTGTTTAAATTATGTTGTAAAATTTCTTGGAGATGTGATTAAGATATTACTTAATTCAGAAAAATGGTGTAAGAACTATTTTTACACGTAAGTGTTCGCGTCATCATATACTACAGACAGTTGGAACGTGCCTGGCATACCGTATTTTTTCCTACGCACGTGCGACTTTAAGCCACCGCGCACCGGTTACTGTAACCTCGTCTTAAACTATCACATAATTGCCCACCAATTATTAAATGGAATTACGTGCTTGTAGTGTTTATGATTTTTATAGAATAGTTTTTATCTATTTTGTAGTATGTAATTGTATATATAATTTGTCTTTTTGATGGGACTACTATCATTTAAATTGTAGGTTATTTTTGTGTTAAATTGTCCATGAATGAATGCGTTATTATAAGTTTGCTTTTATTCATGGTAATGATGACCATTTAAAATCTAAAATAAAAAATAGCCATTTAAACAGACAGCATTAATGGAATGATCAATGATCATTATACAGGGAAAAATGGTACCATTTAATTTTAATATATCATGTCTTGTTTAGTTTTCAGTTATATGTTATAACCCAAGTAACAGTTTGAATACTTTTTGATTTATTTTGGTTTTATCATTGCTTTATAGTGATTTATGCCAGATTTATTATATGCCAAGTGCACTTAAAGATAGTTTTGTGTTAAAGAAAGTGGTAAAAAAGTCTTCAAGGAAGTTGTACCAAAACTAAATTATCTTTTAATCTTTATTGGCTTATGATTGACTTATCAAGGCATTTGTCAAGCCTTCAATAAAACCTTATAGCAGTTAAGTCCAAGTTAGGAGTATTGAGTGTTATAGAGAATTTGATTCCCCTTTTTTCAGAATATAATGTTTTAAAATATCACTATAGTCGGGCGGCTGTAATATTGCAACTTTCGTCTTAAAGAGTCAAAGCCATAAATAATGTAATTCGTTTCAATTGTCAGCGGTACACAAACAATATGATACAATTTTTGAAATTTCACGCAGGTCAGGTGTTCGCTGTTGTACAGCTCCAACTGGAAACAAGGATCCACCATTTCCTTTTTCGCAGATGATATAATTCTCCACCTTTAGTATAAACGTAAAAGAGGAATTTATGTACGTTTTTCGGCAAAAATGTATTATTTTCTTAGAACTTTTAGGTCTTATCCAGTTTACGTAATAGATTTTCTATATCAGAGACGCAAAAGTTTACCTGCTCAAAATCCTTTCTGCTAAAAATAGCTAATTTTAATAATGTCGTTACATATGATTCTAATTTGTAATGTTAATTTTAGGAATAATAGAAAATACGAAATAAATGCTTCAATGAATATCAAAATAAAAGCAGAAATATATTCATATACTGTTTGAGATTCACTGTTCATCAATTTTACACTACAATCATCCAACAAAGTAGTTGTAAATAAGTCACTTATTGTGTATACCTATGCACAACTAGTGTTCTGACAATTGAAAGCAATAAAATTATTTATGATTTTGACTTTGAAAAAAGCTGCAATCTTACACAGGCCCGACTATAGTAAAACTAACTCCCTGGATAAAAAACGCGGAAAGTGCGTAAAGCAGACGTGCGTATCGTCACGAAAAAATGAAATTTTAGGTTACGTTATCCGAGCACCATAAATCCTATAAATTTTAAAACAGTTGTGTTATGTGTTTAAAGGGTTAAAACGGGTTTTAAGATAAGCCGACAAGTTTCAAGCAATATGATAAGGCCTTCTACAAGAACAAATCGACATACTTCAAGAGTAATTTAATAGGCATTTTAAGACAAAACATATTTGATTAGAAATATTCAAAACGAATAGGGTTTATACGAACTGCCGCCATTATTTCTCGTAATAAGAGATGTATAACGAACAGCAATATTGTGAATGTTCCAGATTGAACAAAAAAATGTAACTTGTATCTAATAGAAATGTTTTCTAAAAACAATTTACTACCACTGCCCCTTATTATAGGCGGATGCTATCGATTTATTTATTTTTATATCGTCGAGAAAAAAAACATATATTTTTTTAAATTTGTGTTTTTAGGGAGCGCACGAATTTTTAAGGACTATCTAACCCACGTTTTAGAGTAAACCTAGAGTCGTTGAAAATTTTAGCCCACTACGAGCAGTGCCAATAAGTACTTCATTATAAGTAGTCCATCTATAAGCTAAATCGTTCTCAGTTGTCGCCATATTTTCATTTTATAACTATGCATATAAAATATCGTGCGGTGATCAAGTGAGCGTAGCACTATATTTATTTGCATTTATGTTTACTTCATTAAATGCAAAACGTCCGCTCAAAATTTTGTATGGCCTTTTAAGTTTTAATATGGTACTTATCTTAAACCAAATATAGTTTTATAATACTCTTCAGATACTCTACGAGTAAAAACTTAGACGATTGATTAAAACTTGAAAGTTTTAATAGTAGTTTAAAAAAAGAGGCATGTAAGCTCTTCTCTATGAGCTCCTGTACTCTTATAAGGGTTTTAAATCAGTTTTATGGAGTTCTTTCAGACTATTTACTTTTATAAGTAGTCTTAGAAACAAGCTTTGAGGACATCTTATAGGGCATTTTGAAACTAAAATTGTTATTTGGGAGGTATCTGATGAAAACGCAGCCTTAAACACCCGTGGAATAATTTGTTGTCTTAATAGTAATACCTAAATAAAGTATGGGAAAATTAAATTAAAAAAAATAAAAATAAATAAATAAATACTTATTAAATCTTGTGACTAAAGTAGGTTTTACTATTAAATGTGTCCATTCTTAACGCAATAAAACCTGCGGTATCTACAAACTAACATGAAATAAATAATAAAAACATTATCATCGATACTACATAAAATTTGTAACATGATGAATCTATCAAGTGTCACAAACAAGGATCTGATTCTATAATAAGGAAAAACAATTTAAAGTATAATAAAAGTGTTCAGATTAGTCTATAAAACTATTTTATTGCTCATATTTTATGAAGAAAATGACCTTGTCAAAAACAGAGACATCTCTAATCTACCCCGATGTTATCATCACTTGTATCGTAAAAACCGGATCAGTTTTTTCCGTTTAGTATTTATTAAAGCATGACACAGGAAATGCTGTATAAAGTTCTGCGTTTTACGAAGTTAAATCAATAAAATTAAGGGACCGGGGTCCGGACTGATTGATGAAACTAAATGTAGTTACACCCTATTCCGAAAATCTTAAAAGACAGTAGGAACATTTTGTGCGTTCTCATGAATGATGTTACGTGGTTATAAAAATCAGGAAAATGCTTTTCATATACCTCCCTGAAAACATGTTTCATGTCTATTTAGAGTAAAGAAAGTCCATCTTTCCAGTGCGCTAACTTTTAGCGCCACAACATCACTTAATTTAGTTAAGAAATAATATTCTATAAAATAAATTCAATTCATATCTATCACACTGTGTTGCATTCTGCATCAATGAATTTTCAAATTTTAGCCTAAATATTATAACACTTATGTAGTTTTCCACGAAACACCAAAACACCATATACTGTACTCGACGCACGTTTCGCCAACCAAGTTGGATCATCTGGAGATGATTAAAACTGAGTGCAGTAATATGGTGTTTTGGTGTTTCGTGGAAAACTTCGTCAGTATTATCTTCACACCAAAGGTTCCAAACCGCTTCAGGCCTAAGTATTATAATTATTAAGTCAATATTTGTTTTTTCTTATGAAACTACCTGTCATAAATGCATTGAGGCTGCCTACTTTGTCAATCAAAATGAAACGTGCGATTGAAATTTCCTTAGCAATGTTTTGCATTGTTTTTGACGTTTATTTGCAATTTTTGTTCTAAATCCAGAATATACTTTTATTTATTTTTATGAGTTTTGTTTTCAGAGTGGTATAATAAAAAATATCGTTCATTACACGTCCATAAACTGCCTTTCTCATAGCTAGTTTCTGAACTCGTAATGAAATATACCATTATGAATTTTCCAATAACCACGACTTTAGGTAATAACAGATTTGATCAGTCGTCCCAGTTTCTACTTTGTGGTGGAAAGAAAATCGTTTATTTAACGTCCGCTTCTTTCCGCTACCAGGGCCAATCGCCGACGCCAGGAGACGAGCTACCCCCGACCTGGAAAATTTTCCGAACCTCTCCTTAATCGAAGAGTAGGGAGTTTTTACTTGCTTAATATCTAATAGACAGGGAATCAAATGCTTCACATCCTGCCCGAGGATGGTGTGTCACCTAAACAACCCTCGCCTAAGATTGCATAGCTTCTGGATATACACTGATATGCAAACCGCTAGAAGACGGGATGAGGTCGAAGAATTTCAGTTGAGTTACCATCAAATTACTGACTGCTACTACCATTGTTTAACTTTTCGTGTCATCGATACCAGTATGTTAAGACAGATCTATGCTCACCTCTAAAAAAAATGTCGTTCTTGAGAACAATGCAGCAATAACATAGCCGTTACGTTGACGATACGTAACGAGATAAGTTCCAGGAACGTCTCTAGAACGTAACAGATATAGAAAAATTGTTCCCCATTTTGTTCCCAGCCAACATGCTTGGCCCGTTTCTATTGCTTACCAGCGCCTAATGACAACACACTTTAAAAGTCCTATTACCCTTAATTCAGCGTGAATTGGCAAAATGACGATAAATATGGCTTATAAAATGAGAAACAGCTCTTCGCAGTATCAAAATGTGAGGTAATGCATCGTGGTAACAACTTTGATTGCTCAGCGAATCCTATGTTGGAACTGACTGCCTTGCCCTTTCGGCAGGTGTAGCATAACCCCATTTTTTACTTGACCACTAAGAATGTATAAAGTGTCTGAAAACTTACAAATCATCAATGGCCTGCAAAATCTCCCGATTTGTCTCTAATAAAAAATGTTTCTAGCATGTCTAAAGAGGTTTTCCTGAATCAAAATACGACGATTAGACATTACTATATTTTATTAAGCAGCTTTTCAAGTTTTGTTAAATTTTTATTCTCTCAACCATACTAAGTACCATGAAAAATATGTTCCCATGGTTGCATAATTATAATTAACTTAAAAATAATTATCATAACATAACAAACTTTTATTTGATATGTGTCTAATTTTCTTTTCAGAATTCAAATTGAATTTTACATATTGCAAGTATTCCTATGTGTAGTTACTAAACAAATTATTTTCTCAGTGAATAACACAAATGAAAAGTACTTTCATATGAGGTTTATAATTAGCACATTTGAAATTGTGAACGAGCAAAACGTATTCTCTCTTTTTTTCCTATTACTTCTGAACATTTGAATATTTCCCTGAAATTTGCTGTATTGGCTCTTAAAAGCAATTAAAATTGATCTCTTCGGCGGTTCTATAAATTTCGCCGATCGAGCACAAATTAAAGTTTAGGGCTTAAATTTGTTAGAAATGTAATTTCCTATGAACCTTTTCCATTCGAGAAGCTATAATATGAATAGAAGCTTAACCCCATTCTTTAATATACTTACCCTGGAAGCTTTTAAGAAGTTTGAGTTTTCTTTGAGACTCTTGAGAACTTGGTGTGTACTTTGGTTTCACCTTGTTTGTCATACCTCGTAAATAGAAAATATTAACGTTTACTTGAATGAAGTTATTGAAGTTGAACATATTAATTAACGATTTCATAATAACAAATTATGACGCATATTCAATTTCCATCAAAACTTGATATACACATTAACTGTTTTTTATAATCAGTTTTTTTATATTAAGTTTTTTTTGCTGTATAAAAAGTGACAATACTTTAAATACAATAACAAAATAGAACGTTCATAATTGATAATTCTATAATTTTCCATTATTTACTCACATTCCAGGCTCACTTTCTATTGAAAGAATAAAATCCATAAGACAAAAAGCAAAAAATGTGACATTTACTTCATTGAGTGTCGTCACATTATCGAAATTCGTATAACAAAAAAAAAAGTTAATTTTCACCTAATTTTTAATTCACCTGTCGTCTTCAAATAACTGGAAAAATCTTCCAACTACCTTGGTTCTCTCTCTATTGCAAGAATGAGTCTGTGTTGCAAGAACATACAGGGGATACGTCACATGATGCTTTTGATACATGGAGTCGTTGTTTCAAGGGAGAACACCTCTACAGTATGGTAGCTTTTCCGACAAGGAACCAATCAAATGTCTTTATATAATTTTGATATATCCAGCCGTTCACGAGATATAAAGAATTTTGGTAGATATAGCGATATCTGCCAAAATTGTTGCTGGACACGTTGAAAAATTCCAGATTGTCGCAGATCCCAAAAACGTTTGCCATATCTTATTTAATAATATGGATGTTCAAAAAATTTTGACTTTTCAGATTCTCCTTTCCTGACATAATTCTTGTGTTCAGCGAGCGCACTATGAAAAGTTCATCGATGCAATATTTACCCCGTTCACATGGGATACTATAAATACAATTCTTTGAAATTTGTACGTCATTTGTCATAGAAATGGATCGTTTTTTTTTTCATTTCAAATGTATTGTGGTTTTTATTTTGTTAGCACTTGTTACTAGGTGATTTGCTGCACTTGATGGCTATGAGTACCAAATTTAGCGATCTAGTTTTGCTGTGTTGTATTGCTGTTGGCTGGTAAGGGTTTCCTTGTGATCGTGAAGTTGTGTTACCTGTTTTGGCTGTTGCTATTGCTATTTCTCATGTTTTTTGTTTGTTTATGTGTTTTATTTTTACTTGCAATATCTTGCTTAGCATTTCACCAAAGAGAACTCAATACATCATTGAAATTTTTTATTTTTGTGTCCTCGTCAAAAATTGAACCCATGGTGACAGTCTTCATATCTGGTTCAGTGACAAACCGCTTAATTTTTGTTAAATGGTCCATTGTGTCAGACTGAAATCTTGCATTACGTAATTCATGGCTACTTGCTTTCAAATTCTACGCATTTCTTCAAAGTGTCGTTCCACAGAAATTCAAAATCATTTTCTTATTATTGTTTAACGCTTTTTTAAAATATCTACGCTGTTAACAACATTCTGTAAATGAAGATGTATTTTTTAAGCTGCGAGTTCAGTGTTTCTATCCTAGCAAAAACCCTGATCATCAATTGGATGAGAGAACTTTAACATTTGTTTCAACAGGGTAGATGCACGTTGCGAACCCAACAAAGTCAACGAGTAAACAGAATCGTGGTTCTTTTGGTTATTTTTACATTTTTTTTCGTCTCTGTTCCGGTTGCGGGGTTGGTGAAATCACTGTCCTTCTGCAAATATGGCCGAGGACCGAAGATGTATGTGATTTATTCAAGAATCCAGTAGAATTCGTAGGTATAATCTAGTGGTTTGATGCATCATTTCAGTGGGAGTGCGCGCCCTGATGCACCCGTGTAATCTCCGCTCGTGGCTTGAACTGGACGATTTTTAAATACATTTCAGTGTTTTAACGATTGGGTACTAGATGCTGCATTTTCTTTGTCCCATAGTATACACATATATATATATTAATATAATCCTTCCTATGAGTTAGTTGAGGATGATTTAAAATTCTGCGAATATTCACACAAAACAACCACAAAAATTCAACAATATTTACATTGAATTTGCATGGTAGAGCGTTCAACTCTCAAGGTGACAGTAATGTGCTAATAAATAAAAACAAGTTTTAAATTAAAAATGTTATTACTTTTTCAAATAATGGGATGTCAGTGAATAATTGTAATTGAAAAACTTATTTGATTTGCATTAAAAATTTGAGGTAATAGATTGTCATCCAGTTAAACCAAGTGTGATTGTACTCCCTTTAATATCAGAGTCTTGACCCCAGTTTTGAAGGTTAATAATTAATTAGCCTTGAAGAGAAATAAAAAAGTTGGGAAACGTCTCGGTATTTAAATTAGTCTACTCGGAAATATATTGAGGCCATTAAACCGATTGCAGTGAATAGTCCAAGACCCCGACGTCCCATTATTTTATTGAAAACTAGTTGAGTTGTGTTGTAATTTCACTGTAACTACAGTTTAATGGTTTATGGAAAATGTTCAGGTACCGAGGAAAGCATTTCACCATATTATTTGTAGAAAATTGTTTATTAAAGTAGTACTACGAACACCAAATTACCGTACACTATAATCGACACAGACTTTCACCAACTCAGTTGGCATTGTTAGGGAATTGTTACAACTACATATATTTAAATTAACACCGTAACTTATTTATACGTTTCTGTGGTGGAAAGCCGTCCCAGCAATAACAAACAGGAGCCTAACTTTATGGACGATACGACGATTTACATACATACAGCGAATGAACCAGTAGGGAAAGACTATTTGAGGTAGCGACGTTTGTCAATATTTGTACCATCTCCAGCAATATGCTTCTTTAGCCTACAAAAATTCATCTTTGCGATTGTCCAACATAGTTCAGATTGTAGTCCTTCTTACATCCAGTTAATGAATGTCTTTTGGTTTGTCTCAAAGTCGTTGCAATGTTTTTGACGAGTAAGCCTATACATTAACCAGTAATATTGTTGGTCTTAACCTTAATTAACTAATAGTGCGTATTCCTTATTGATAGGGAAGCATTAAAATAGTTCCATTGAGCAAGTGTTTGAGGCATTCCAGGTTTCTTAGAAGTGGTACAATTGCAAATATTGAAAAACTACACTTGCGTGCATATAAATCGGCCCACTGTAAACTTTTAAACAATATTTTTTTAGAAACTTCATCAGATCAAAAAAAGAAATATGCTGTTTGACAGACAATTTAATATGCTTTAATATGTGTTTAAATTTATTAAAATTTATTTCAGCTTCTTAGGTTTAATATAGTGAAATTAATGCATGAAACAAATCAACTTTTTTTTATTACTAAAAGAAATATAGTTATTGACAATTATCTAAATTAACACTTAATTTTTAATAATGGCTATGACCCCCTCTTGCCCTAATAACATCTCATATGATTAGGCATAGGTCTAATCAAGTTCGCTATTGTTTCCTGTGGGATGTTCTTCTTTTACTACAACAATAAGCTCTGGGATCGAGGTTGGGGTACGAAGTCTAGCTCGAATTCTTCGTTTTAGCTCATCCCATAAATGTTCGTTTGGATTTAGATCGGTACTGCATGCTGGCCACTCCATAACCCGAAAACCGACTTCTGTAATGTAATCTTGCACGATTCTTGCTGTGTGCGGCTTCGCATTGTCATGCATAAAAGTAAATTCGTCTCCAATGTAGTCGACGTAAGGTACCACATGAACTGCTAAAATCTTCTCTATGTACCTAGCACCCGTTAAACCTTCTCTCCCGTGACCACGGTCGCCCCTATTGATGAAAGTAAGGTCGGTTCGTGGTCCCATAGAAATTGCACCACAGATCATGCAGGAACCACCTCCATAAGCAATCCGCTCTTCAATGCAGCATTCTGCAATTCGTTCTCTTGGTCTCCGGTACACTTTTCTTCTTCAGTCGCTACCATAGAGGCATATTCTGGTCTCATCTGAGAACAGAACAGACCCCCGTTGTTCCAATGCCCAATTCAGATGTTCCCGTGCAAAACGCAGGCTTGCTTGCCGATGAGCTTGCAGATGTTTTAGGGGTCAGGTTACTTTCCTGCAGTCTTCGTCTTACTGTCCACTGACTAGTAGCCACTCTTTGTACTTCACGGAGCTGTTGTTGCAATTAAACCGCATTAAGGTGACGATTTCTTAATGTTGTTGACACAATAAAGCGGTCATCACGAGCCATCGTAAATCGCTTTCTGTCTGTTCCACGTCATCTATGAAAGGATCCAGTCTACTCATAACGCTGGCACACTCTTCGAACCGCTGCCCGTGTCATATCCAGTTGTCGAGCAAGAGCTCGCTGGCTAAGTCTATTTTCGATTAAAGCCATGACTTGGGCGGCTTTTTGCAGAGTAGTATGCGTTAAACTAACACAATTGAAAACTAATCAAATTATAAAAAACAATTACTGTTAATCTTGTTATAACCACCACATAAATACGTTTCATTTGTTTACCGATTGCTATGCATAAAAACTGTAAGCACTCTTGATAAATTTAAAGTCATATTAAAGCATATTAAATGGTTTTTCAAACATATTTCTTTTTTTGATCTGATGCATAGTTTCTAAAAAAAAATATAGTTAAAGTCAAAAGTTTACAGCGGGCCGATTTCTATGCACGCAAGTGTATAAAAGGATATCTTTCCTAAAGGGAGAATGATTGGGGGAGAACATAACAAGTTTCCATAACCTAATTTTGTATAGACAGACATCTTCAGTTTTTGAAAGAAGAATGCACAGGCATATGTCGTAGTATCAATGCAACTTTTTCTTAGTATTGGTACTGAAATTCTAATACAAAAAAGTGAGGATTACTTACAATAGGGGTGTTAGTATAAGTAATACCACCAACCACTTGGATTCTTCAGAGCCTTAAAAATGAAGGGTTGGGAGGATGAGTGACATTCGTGTGCAAATAGTAAACAGTCCCAGAAAACGACCAAGGACTCGCTGGCGGAGTAACTGAAAAAGGACACATTGGTATAAGCCAGTGATAGGAAGTGGTCAAAGACCAAGATAGATGGAGGCGAAGACTAAAGAAGATTAAGATCCACTCGTGAACCATAGAAGAAAAAATAACATTGATTTTCATATCTTGGTCATGGCCAAATTAGTGTGTAATGTTTATTCCATGTTCGCGCAATATATCCCAAAAATTTAGACCGAATATTTCCCCGAAAGAAGATTTATTTTGGAATGTCCTTAAAATGCAAAATAATATTCTTTTCGTATGTTCAGTTTGTGAACGATTACGATGTTACACACTGATCATTTTACCATAAATAATTTTCATTCTTCTTATAACGGAAGTATCAGCACAAACAAAATTTATTCAAATTAATTTATTTGATTCCGAAAGGAGGTAAGTTGTTTTTTTTTACCACTTAGTATATTTTAGCTCCACTCAATCACGTATCGGCGATAATATATATTTTTGAGCTACGCTGTAGAAAAATGAGATTTTTTCTTTTTATTAAAATTGGTTCATTTCGAGATTAAATGGAGTCACCGATTACTAACAGGCCACAGGCAACCAGAAACAAACGATAACTTTTTTAACGACTATTGTTCATGGGCCACAAGATCCCAAGAATGTCAAGTTAATCGGTTCTTATTATTAGATATTAAATTACCTACTGCAAAAGACCACCTGAAAATAAAAACTGAATTATAATTGTGAATTATATACAGAGTGGCCCACTGAAAACAGCCCATCCATGTTTATGTCATTTTGACAAAATGCTGAACAGGTCGAGAATTACATTATGTAGTGTCGAAGGGCGAATATCGTTTGCGTCCCTAGGCGACTACCGGTTATATGACCTTCTATTTTTAGTTTACGTCCTTGCTCTATGCGGTTTGTAATTTGTCGAGTTTGAAAACACTTTAGCTAGTGACCTGTTGTGTATACGGCTCGGCGAGTATAAAGATATTTTTTATTTATTTCATATTTTCTGTTTAGTGTAGTGCGTTAGTGGACGTAAAATATGGCGAGGCAATCAGCATCTTCAAAAACAGCGATGTGGTTGTGTTGTGTATTGTTATGTAAAGTGTGGGGCGTTAGATTGTTATACGTAAATCTAGTCCAATCATTAGAAAATCTGATGTGATGAAATATGTGTCGTCGAAAAAACACCAAACGTTGATTGGCGGTGACAAACAAAGGCGGTGAAACAGTGAAGAGTTGTTATGCAAAGAAGTTTATGAGATAATACTGTTTACTGTACTGTCTGCCCTGTTTTGCAGTCCGCTTCTGTTATTTACGTCATGACATCCAAGTCAAGTAATTTAGACCACTGATTTTTACAAACGTTTTCGCTTGTTTGTTTTTACATTATTATTCAAACACTGGAGAATGAATCCTATGGTTTTTAAAATATTTAAGAAATGAGTTAATAGTTATTTATGTATCAAGTTATTTATGTAAGGTAAGCGTTTATGGCCCGCGGCATGCATTACACGCCAAGGGCCATAAACGCTTGTTCCGCCCGTGGTACAAAATGTTATGCACTAACTGTAAACATTTCAAGGTACGCTATTAAAATTTAATTGAGGTAAGTAAGTGAAGAATTAAATAGAATGATTTTTTTAGATCAGGATGATATATACTGGTATAAGAAAGTTATGTGCTGGCCACATCAGATATTTTTGTATATTATAAGAATAATAAATGTTCATGGCAAGTTGTTGGGAAAAAATACGTTTGGTCAAATTCCATTTAAAATAGCAACCTATCTCAAATTATCTAATGCAAGAGAATATACTGGCCATTCCTTTTAGACGTTCATCGGCCACCTTGCTAGCTGATGCTGGAGAAAACATTACAAATATTAAACGGCATGCCCGCGCCGCGCCGGCTGGAAATCAACTACCGTTGCTGAGAGCCATATTGAAAGTTCAGTATCTAATAAGCTAAAAATCGCTACAAAATGGTTGGAAATGACATGTCTTCAAATAGTCGCTTAAACGTGTCCTCAACATCTTGCGAAAATAATATTGACAATGAATTACGACAGCCTTTTGATATTATTTCAAATAATTCTTGTAGTAAGCTGACTGCTGTAGAGCAAATAGCAATCAGTAATTATATACAGGGTTATTCATTATAAATTACCCACCCCTTTTTGAATATTTCATTAAAGAAATGTCACTTATTAAACATAATAGTTGTCATTTTCATAGCTCACTTTAATAATGTTAACTTTTCCATATTTACAATAACTAGTTTAAAATATTTGACGTTTAATAACTCAAAAACGGTATATGGTAGGGGTAACATATGGTATATTTTTGAAATCAGGAACAAAGGATCATTCCAAAAAATTTAATAATATACAGGGTAACCCATTTAAAAAATATATTATTTTTTGTATCCCCTGAAATCTGCACGCTACTGTACTTTTGATAACATTTTAACAAAAATTCAGTCTTTTTTTCTATAGGCAATAATGACGATGATAAGGGGTGGGTAATTTATAATGAATAAACCTGTACAATAGAATGAAAATGTATATCCTAAGATTTTTATAAATAATTTTTCTAACTGTATTCTCAACAACATAAAATTGTAATTTTTTTCAATAATTAAATGATAATTTCTTTGTTATATGTTAAATAAATATCTGATGTGGCCAGCACATAACTTTCTTATACCAGTATATTTCATCCTGATCTAAGAAAATCATTCTGTTTAAGTCTTCACTTACCTCAATTAAATTTTAAAAACGTACCTTGAAATGTTTCATAAAATTTTTTTTAATAATTATCAGCGTCACTCGATAGTCAATAATAATTCATGTCATATATTTTAATAATTTCTTCTTATTGACATTGACAGTTTTGTAACTAAATTAAATATTTCAAATGTCAAACTGCCAGATTTATCCTAACCCCATTTTATGAGGTCAAATGCATTAAAAATTTCAGTTTACATCAGCTTTATTTAAGTACTTAAAAAATATATTTTATTCGCGTGATATAGAAGACATGATTTATAATCTCATCAAGAATATATTTTTTTTGTAAAGTCAAATACAAAAAAGTTTCGGTCCAGTTGGCCAATTTTGCTCATCACCGAATTTTTCATTGTCTTTGGCCTTCAGGACAAATGTACCAAATTCGAAAGCTTTATTTCAAAAACTGTGGTTGCTATCGCGATACTACAGACATGCAGACATTTTTTTTCCATAAAGTTATGTTTTTTCATTATAATTTGTCGAGATTCGTCCAGAAATGCAATAATTTTTTTTTCCCCCAAAATTGTACCTTTCTTCTTCTGTCATTCATTATGTCTCTTCTGGTGGTACCACATTCACCAAATTTAATGTGTCACCTAAAATGTTGTTGACAATCATAACTGCCAAATTTCCCATTAGTATTTTTTGAGTTATCGCGGATACACACATACATCCACACAGACACACACACACACGCACCGACAGACATCATTCGGAAAATAGTCAGAATGGATTCAGGAGGGTTCAAAACGTATAAATCAATCAAAATCTCGAGGTAGAAAAAAAATCACAATTACTATATTTCCTTATATTAGGTATAAGAAAGTAAAAATTAATAAACAAATTGCTGTTTCTTTTATTGTCAAAAAACGGTAGAAATAGATAAGTAGAAGCCAGTTTAAGGATAGCGGGCTATAAAATTGCTTTATCGCCCGAGAGCGATTATAGGACCTGAGGGCCACAAAGGTGCATTTAACACCCGAAGAACCGAGCGTTAAAGTACACTTTGACGCCCGGTCGTGCATAAAAACATTTTTTCTATGGAAGAAATTCCGTCAAATTTTCTCGTTTTTCGTAAAAGAATAAAATTAAAATATTACTTCAATATTTTATAGTTTTATTTTATAAAATTAATTAGCAGTTAGATTTGTATAATTTATATTGTATTTTGCCATTCGCCATTTCCTAACAAGACAGTTTATTTCATAACATCAACGTCCTGCGCCTCTTCGTTTATTATACCCACCCATCCTGCCCAATATCCTTGCCATCATAAACAGAATCTTGATGAGATGTTACCAGAATCGGCCGTCCTACAGTGATAACTTGATTATAGCAGATTATGAGACCGATAACGGAAGCAAGCATTAATGCTTATTAAGGTTCGTCCCGTCACTTTGTCTGGCCACGTCCGTGCCGCAGCACTTCGTTCATGGCCCACTTTAGATATCGTGAGTAGTGAACTTGAAAATGGCGACGCATAGTCTATCGTAGCTTTTGTCTAAATAGTTTCCAACAAATTTCTGGAAATTAACGTGATATGTTTATGTTTATTATAAATATCGTTTCAAACGAATCTTGGCAGAATGAATGTACAATTTGTAAGTTTAATGAGGTTGGTGAATCAGACCAAAAGTATGGAGTTTTATATTTGAAATAAAAAAAAATGATTACATAATACGCAATAAGATAAATATTTGCTATATTTAATGTTCGATTTTAGCTACATAAATATACATTGTGTTCCTTGCTGGAGTGGCTTGTTATAAGAAATCTTGTTTCTTTTCATTAAAATATAATGTTATGAGCAATTTCTGCGATTAATGGACCTTTTTTTAAATAAATATATATTTATTATTTGCTTTTATTATAGTAAACGAAATATTCGATGGAAATTAATAAATATTAACTGCATGACGAGTTTTTTAAATAATAATTTAATTACTTGAAAAGAGTACGATTTTCTTGGTCACCGACCCCTAGATAATATAAAGTTTATGTGGACTCTTCGAGACAAAGCACTACGTATATTAGATTCAACTTTAAACAAAAATGTAAATGAAATAAATGAATAATTTTATGTTGTCTCAGAAAATGAAATTTCTAAAATAATCATGAGTGAATCAAAAGCATTTCTACGGGCTGGATATTCACATACCATTCTTCCATTAAACATTCAAATAATTCTTGTAGTAAGCTGACTGCTGTAGAGCAAATAGCAATCAGTAATTATATACAGGGTTATTCATTATAAATTACCCACCCCTTTTTGAATATTTCATTAAAGAAATGTCACTTATTAAACATAATAGTTGTCATTTTCATAGCTCACTTTAATAATGTTAACTTTTCCATATTTACAATAACTAGTTTAAAATATTTGACGTTTAATAACTCAAAAACGGTATATGGTAGGGGTAACATATGGTATATTTTTGAAATCAGGAACAAAGGATCATTCCAAAAATTTAATAATATACAGGGTAACCCATTTAAAAAATATATTATTTTTTGTATCCCCTGAAATCTGCACGCTACTGTACTTTTGATAACATTTTAACAAAATTCAGTCTTTTTTTCTATAGGCAATAATGACGATGATAAGGGGTGGGTAATTTATAATGAATAAACCTGTACAATAGAATGAAAATGTATATCCTAAGATTTTTATAAATAATTTTTCTAACTGTATTCTCAACAACATAAAATTGTAATTTTTTTCAATAATTAAATGATAATTTCTTTGTTATATGTTAAATAAATATCTGATGTGGCCAGCACATAACTTTCTTATACCAGTATATTTCATCCTGATCTAAGAAAATCATTCTGTTTAAGTCTTCACTTACCTCAATTAAATTTTAAAAACGTACCTTGAAATGTTTCATAAAATTTTTTTAATAATTATCAGCGTCACTCGATAGTCAATAATAATTCATGTCATATATTTTAATAATTTCTTCTTATTGACATTGACAGTTTTGTAACTAAATTAAATATTTCAAATGTCAAACTGCCAGATTTATCCTAACCCCATTTTATGAGGTCAAATGCATTAAAAATTTCAGTTTACATCAGCTTTATTTAAGTACTTAAAAAATATATTTTATTCGCGTGATATAGAAGACATGATTTATAATCTCATCAAGAATATATTTTTTTGTAAAGTCAAATACAAAAAAGTTTCGGTCCAGTTGGCCAATTTTGCTCATCACCGAATTTTTTCATTGTCTTTGGCCTTCAGGACAAATGTACCAAATTCGAAAGCTTTATTTCAAAAACTGTGGTTGCTATCGCGATACTACAGACATGCAGACATTTTTTTTCCATAAAGTTATGTTTTTTTCATTATAATTTGTCGAGATTCGTCCAGAAATGCAATAATTTTTTTTCCCCAAAATTGTACCTTTCTTCTTCTGTCATTCATTATGTCTCTTCTGGTGGTACCACATTCACCAAATTTAATGTGTCACCTAAAATGTTGTTGACAATCATAACTGCCAAATTTCCCATTAGTATTTTTTGAGTTATCGCGGATACACACATACATCCACACAGACACACACACACACGCACCGACAGACATCATTCGGAAAATAGTCAGAATGGATTCAGGAGGGTTCAAAACGTATAAATCAATCAAAATCTCGAGGTAGAAAAAAATCACAATTACTATATTTCCTTATATTAGGTATAAGAAAGTAAAAATTAATAAACAAATTGCTGTTTCTTTTATTGTCAAAAAACGGTAGAAATAGATAAGTAGAAGCCAGTTTAAGGATAGCGGGCTATAAAATTGCTTTATCGCCCGAGAGCGATTATAGGACCTGAGGGCCACAAAGGTGCATTTAACACCCGAAGAACCGAGCGTTAAAGTACACTTTGACGCCCGGTCGTGCATAAAAACATTTTTTCTATGGAAGAAATTCCGTCAAATTTTCTCGTTTTTCGTAAAAGAATAAAATTAAAATATTACTTCAATATTTTATAGTTTTATTTTATAAAATTAATTAGCAGTTAGATTTGTATAATTTATATTGTATTTTGCCATTCGCCATTTCCTAACAAGACAGTTTATTTCATAACATCAACGTCCTGCGCCTCTTCGTTTATTATACCCACCCATCCTGCCCAATATCCTTGCCATCATAAACAGAATCTTGATGAGATGTTACCAGAATCGGCCGTCCTACAGTGATAACTTGATTATAGCAGATTATGAGACCGATAACGGAAGCAAGCATTAATGCTTATTAAGGTTCGTCCCGTCACTTTGTCTGGCCACGTCCGTGCCGCAGCACTTCGTTCATGGCCCACTTTAGATATCGTGAGTAGTGAACTTGAAAATGGCGACGCATAGTCTATCGTAGCTTTTGTCTAAATAGTTTCCAACAAATTTCTGGAAATTAACGTGATATGTTTATGTTTATTATAAATATCGTTTCAAACGAATCTTGGCAGAATGAATGTACAATTTGTAAGTTTAATGAGGTTGGTGAATCAGACCAAAAGTATGGAGTTTTATATTTGAAATAAAAAAAAATGATTACATAATACGCAATAAGATAAATATTTGCTATATTTAATGTTCGATTTTAGCTACATAAATATACATTGTGTTCCTTGCTGGAGTGGCTTGTTATAAGAAATCTTGTTTCTTTTCATTAAAATATAATGTTATGAGCAATTTCTGCGATTAATGGACCTTTTTTTAAATAAATATATATTTATTATTTGCTTTTATTATAGTAAACGAAATATTCGATGGAAATTAATAAATATTAACTGCATGACGAGTTTTTTTAAATAATAATTTAATTACTTGAAAAGAGTACGATTTTCTTGGTCACCGACCCCTAGATAATATAAAGTTTATGTGGACTCTTCGAGACAAAGCACTACGTATATTAGATTCAACTTTAAACAAAAATGTAAATGAAATAAATGAATAATTTTATGTTGTCTCAGAAAATGAAATTTCTAAAATAATCATGAGTGAATCAAAAGCATTTCTACGGGCTGGATATTCACATACCATTCTTCCATTAAACATTCAATATGTCCTAACGATTGGAAAGAAGGGCGTTTTATGCCGATGCCTAAAATAGATTCTCAAATTTATTGAACTTAAAAATGTATGCCCCATAGGGATTCTTCCAACATTTTCGAAAAGATTGGAAAGAATTGTGAATTATCAATTGCGAAACCACCTTGCTGTTAATGATATTCTGCCTAGCACACAGTATAGTTTTAGGGCTGGGTATAGTTAAGACACTGCCCGTTTTAGCATAGCCGATAACGACAGAAATTGATAACAAACATAGTGGAGTTCTAATCCCACCTGATTACAGTAAAGCCTTCGATATGATTAGCCACGAAATCTCGCTTGCAATTCTTCATTATATCGGGTTAAGTTATTCAGCAATAGATTTAATTAGAGATTATTTGACAGCCGGTCTCAGAGAGTGATACTGCTGGAGGGAAATGTCTGATAGCTGCAGTATTGTTAGAGGTATTCCACAAGGGTCAATATTGGGACCACTCATTTATACGACTTATTCGCTAAACTTTTCCTCTATTTTGAACATATGTAAATTTCATATGTACGCTGTTGATACCCAGCTATATAATGTGCCATATCATCAAATTAACATGGATATCGATCATCTGGTTAACCGAAGAAGTATTAATGATAAATGAGGGCTAACGTTTTCAGGCTCACCAGTTGGCGCCATTGGTCGAGTAAGGTCGTATCAAATGTTATTGTTAGGCGCGGGAAAAGTTTATAGTGTTTTATTATAATTATTTCGTACCCAGCAAATAAAAAACCTTGTTAATGTGCCTCAGTGTTGTGCAGTTCCATTTTGTTCGGAAACAAAAGGCGCACATATGCTTCCGAGAGACAAAACTCGCCTAAAACAGTAGTTGATAGAGATAACTTTACTCCTTCGAAACATTCGTGTGTTTGTAAGAAACATTTTCATCCTGACGATTATGCGTTACCAAAGGAGTCTATTACAGAAAATCGTGAGTAATAATCATATACATTCGTTGTTTTCATCATATTCATTCTTGATATAACCTAATTTTAATGACATAAGACACTTCTGATAAGTAAAATAATTTCCCTACTGAGCAAGTAAATTACTACTTTCCCCTTCTGCCATCATTGTATTAAATGGTTTTCAGCTAATTTTTTTTAAAATTACTAAAAACTAGCGTTAAAAAGCCATAGTAAACATTAACGTTCAGTGACATTGACCTTTCCATACACTAGCACTTCTCGTGGTGAGTTAAAACGCGTTAACCCTCATTCGTTGTCAGTTTTTTTATTTGGAAGTGTCCAACTAAGCACCATCGAGATTAAGTTGGGAGAGGAGATTGGGAGATTTTTGAAAATGTGAAAAGTTGAGTGTGATTGTAGATATAGACCTAAGATTTTCGGATCTGTCTCATATATGCCAAAAAAGACATACGGTAAGATTAAAATGTTATATTCCCACAGACATGTTGAGCATAAAACAAAAAAACATTACTCTGAAACTCTGGTTTTCTCGTCCTCTTCCAATTTAATTATCGCGACTATGTATATAGGCCCTGTCTGACCATTAAATATAGCAACAGAATACAAAAGGTGCAAAACTCTTGTTTGCGACTTAGTCATGGTCAAAAATTCTATAAGCTCTAAATCTTAATATGTGGTAAAATCACATTTTGTGCGATACGAACTTAAAAATACACACAAGATAAGTCTAGGAATATTTTTACAAAATGATACAAGACAAAACATTTTTGTTTGTTCTTTTGTAAATCAATTAAAAAAAAACGTATATTTATAAAAGTGTCTAGACTTTTCCGTGAACACATTAAAGAAATTATTGTTTGTTTTCTTTCTACATCAATTCAAAACAGAAATACGTATATTTATAAAAATATCCCTAGACTTTTCTTGTGAGTGTACTTTGTTTATGTATGTATTTTCCAAAAATTACATTTTAAAAATCTCTGATTAATAGTAGAACAATATTTCATGTGGAACTTGAAAGCATAGAGGTGAATTATTATTTTGACTATGAAAGTGTCTTATTTTCAAGCAGTGAGGTATTCGTTTTCAAATATCGTATACAGAATTTGTCATTTTATTATCTGAGTTTCATACAACTGTTTATTTGGTTATTGATTGTTTCGATATACTTCTAAATTAGAAAACTGAAATGTGATTAATCAAAGTTGATTAACTTGCACGTTGACTTTAACACAAATAAATTAAAACTTTTAATAGAACAGTTGTTATTAATTATTTCTTTACATTAATTTTATTAATTACTATCAAAAATATTTTATCATAACCCCATCACGTCCTGGGGATATCTGTTACAAAGATCCAATATTTTGATGCTAAAGATAAAACTAAATTAGGACGTCTTTTAACACCATGATTGAAGATTAATCTTCCTGTCTCTTTATATGTACTACGCATTCACGACATGGTGTGCGGTACTAGTTGCTAAAAATATAAATGTTTGTATATCAAGGATTAGTAAGGATAAGTTTACAGTTCCCAGATACGCCGTGCAACAATTTTTTGCATTTAACTTTTATTCGACAAGAGGCGTGTTTGGCAACGTTCATACACAACCTGTTTTGCATCACTGCTTGTTATACGAAAAAAATCAAACGAGAATTTGTAGCATACTAGCCTCAAACCTGTTTGCAACACCTTAAACCGTAACATACCACCGTCAACGTTTTTAGGCAACGATCTCTGTTGCGTAAATGTTGGATCATGTATGAGAGCATTAAGATATACGTCAGCGCCGCCTTTCATCAAGTGGATTATTAGTGAATTATAGACAATTAATAATTATGATAATTAAGAACACACAGAACAACAAATTGTCTGGTCTGCTTGGATTTTAACTGCTTAATTTTGACCATCTTTCTAGTTGACTGAAAATAAATTTCTAACTAGGTGTAAAACTCAACTGAACTAATTAACTCTGTTTCAGTATACCTTTATTGCTTACATGATTGATGATACAAGCATGCCTTTTAAAAAACGATTTTTTTACATTATTATCGATATGATACGTAGTTAAAAATACGTTTGTAACCTGTCCTGCTTCCTGCTAAGTTGCGAAAAGAATTATAATATTTTTGTAACATAATTTTCTAAATTTTATTGCCACGTGGCACTCTTTGAACCCAATTAGACACGCCAAAGCTAATTTTATAAATAAGTTTCCATATTATGGTCTGTCTATTCCCATCATATTTTCGTATATTCAATCATTAATTATCTAGAAATATTTGGTTTTCTGTATATTATATGTAGGTCATTCGGAAAAATTAACAAAAGCGATAATAAAAGTCAGCTTGCCAAATAATAACGTCATCTGGCTGAAACAAATCTAACCTAACTTAATTTATCACAGTCTTATCTTAGCTTATGTAGATCTTTAACTATACAATCGATGTTCTTGAATTTATGTAAAAAAATTAACTTCTGAAGAACCTTAATAGTTCCATTCGTGGTTTTTTGTTTTGCAGTTAATTAGTGAATGGTCTCCCAGATTTTCAATACACGAGTTAAACAATACGATACAAGTCTATAAAGATTTGATCTTTTGGATATAGTTGCGCTCAAAGTACAAGGCAAATAAAATTTACAACAGAATACATATTTATTTTGTCTAAAAATAAATTCTTCTTCTGAATAGCACTAAAAAACACAATAAACAACAAAGGTTGAAATTTTATTCGTTTAAATTTAAAGTATTTTAAAACAAAAATATGAATGACAAAAGATTAAGTTCTTATCAAATGAATGAATTTCTTCCATAAAAACGACAAATGATGTCGTGCCGAGAGATAAATGCACCTGCCTCTCACTCCGGAGTCACAGGTTGGATCCCCGACTCCAAAATTGCCTTTTTTGTAAATCATACTATTCCAAAAACATATTTTCTCGAAATTTGTTGTTCTTAGGAAGGTACAGCAATTATTACAATCAAAAATGGTAATAATTTTTTAAACTAAGAAGATTTTGGCAGTATGCTAAAATATTATTGAAAAACTAACGTGAAATATTGAATATTTTTATGAGAAAACGGTGTATCGATTTTATGTTTCATGAATCTGTTTAAATTTTTCTACTACTGGTACAAAATGTCTATTTTCAGTCCAGTTTTAAAATGTTATTCTTTTTTGCCTATTTTCATTTCATTTTTGAAATATGTAATCAGTCCTTTTCGCACTGAGTATGAAATTCACAACACTTTTTTTTGCAGTGATTGCGGAAAAGTACGTCACTTGTAGTTGCGATATAAACACCAAATAGGAGATTAATTTTTTTGTGTATATTTATATCATCTTTTTGTGAAAATTTTTGATTTCTTGAGTCAGTAACCATTCAAATTTTCATTTCAAAAGTGTTTTTAAATTTGTAAACTTATTTATATCTATTTTCTCCATTAAGGCTGCGTTAACACGTTCTCGTCGCCTGGATTGCCAACATAAAACTTTAAATCGCTGTTAAATTTTTATTGATGAGAACAAATAATTCATATTAAATATTATATGGAATTAATATACAAAATTACAATGCGGATTTTTTTTTATTAATAGGAACTACGTTTTTTTTTTTGGTGTAATTTTATGAAAAAAATAATCGTATTTCCTATTAATAAAAAAATTACGCATCAGTATTGCCTGTAACTTTATATATTGATATGATGAATTATTTGTTTTCGTTTTTTCATATTACTAACAGAAAAATGTTAACAACGAATTATGGATTTAAGTTGGATACTTGATGATGATGCAGTCTTAAAATTATTATTGGCTTCAGTATTGAATACTGAATCCACATAGTTGAGGGTGGTGATGGGTAGCCGGAAATTTTCAACGGAAAACTTCCCAGAAATTTCCCCAAACTATGATTCCAGGAAAAAACTTTTTCTACTTTTTTAACACAGTTTTGTTGAGCCTGGGTGGGAATTCGACCTTCTTTTTCAAAGAATCGTTACTTCTTTGGTTACTAATAGCGAACCTTCCGTTAGTGAACGTTTAATTTCACATATGTTAAGGACAATAACACTTAGTACTTTCCTAATTGAATGCAACTCATTGCCTACAATTTGAGGAATGTAATATCCAACCAACTATATCGACGTATCTTTTCGCAAACAAGGCCGAAGTTATAATTAGAGTTGGCAGAAATGTGCGGCCGGACATAGGCGTACGCATCATAATCGTAATGAAAGAAATTACCTAGTAACAAAAGAAATAAACTGTTAATAAACTAGCTTGGTTATCACAAACTGGCGAAGATCTGTAAATACTTTGCAGTATCAGGTATGTTTCTATGGTTGTCTCCGTGATTAATGTTCACTGTGGTGAAAAATATGCTAATATTTTGAGACCGACCCGACCGTTCGACATCTATTGATGTAATACAAGCATACTTACTTAAAATAGTCTTTGAACGCACGTAACGGATCTGGAGTTGCACCATCAGTATCACCACAAATTTGTCTTAATCTGGCAAAACCGGTATCTTGCTTTAACACGTGCAAACTTTTCTCTAACGGGCTTATTTTTTGCGTCACCTATAGAGTGTAGCAGTCGATTTACTTCGTCCACTATTTGCAGTGACTTCGCTAACGACAACGCACTGCTTCGTATGTTTTGTATGGCGTCATGTGGTCTTTTATAGTTCTTGTAAATATTTTCTAAAGCTGTTTCAACGGAAATATCTTCGAATTTTCTCTGGCTGTCCATAATAGCTGCAGCCTCGTCAGCATTGAATTGTAGTATCACAGTTTTTATTTGTTGTAAATATTCAGCATAATAAAAAGCTGCCTTCAACCGTGTTCCCCAACGTGTAAGAATCGGCTGTGGTGGTTCGGGAATACCGGGACACTTGCTGTGATATGCGCGAAGACGTTTAGGAGATTTTTTCCTTGTCGAATAGTTTCTGCTACAAGATGTGAAGTATGCACTTTACACGTAAGATGTACTACAACCGAGTTCTTGAAGAGAACAGCCTACCAAACGCATTGTCGCGGCACCATTAGTCACAAATATCAACACTTGACTTCTTGACAGATCAAATTTTTCTAACGTTACCAGCACCACCCGCTTAATTGTTTTGCCAGTACACTCAGTGAGTCTTTTGCTAGCCAGTAATAGTAGAAATTTTGGTTTAAGAGGGTCCAGTACACGTACTATAACATTTATAATAGATTTTTTTTACGATCTGTCGTTTCGTCAACACATAACCACAGCCGTGTATTTTTTAATACACATTTGATTTCATTTACAATATGTTCGCGTAAAGTTGGTACATAGTAACGCAACGTTGCGCGACATGGCAACGTCACCTGAGGATTTCATTTATTCCAGAACTCCCGAAATGGTTGTAGCGTAGCGTAGAGTATGTGCAGCGGAACATCACAGGCAATCAGCATTAACAGTAAATCGAACATAAACTGTGTTTTCGAAGCCACGCATTTTCTTTTTTTTTTTTAGTTTTATGCTGCACAATATTTACGTGACATCTATAATCATATTTATCCCAGCACATCAGGTCTATCTCGCACACCTTACAAATTATTGTAGCATCATTATAGAATAAATCAGGGAATTCACTGATAAATTTATTCACTTTGTCAACGCATGGCCGTTTTTTACCCTTGCGCACGTCTGACATATGTTATTATTAAATTAATATCAACAATAAAATACAACAAATAAAATTATCAACAATACAACACATAAAATACAACGGAGAGGAATAAACTAGCGTATAACCACTACGGCATACAATAATGGACTAGTCTCGCGGCTCGCTTTGATTTGTCAGCCAACCGGTCATTGCCTCACCAGATATTTATCTACCTGCTGTTGCACCACTGAATAGCCGCACGATTTGCCAACTCTAGTTACAATTAGCACTTATAGATACAATACACTTAACACGAAGTTTACACAATATAGAATCTAGAAATAAACTAAATTTCTAACAGTTAATACTAATACATTAAAATTTAAGGGAGCAAAGTAAAAGCAGGTAGCAAAATTCTAAGAACTGTAAACAAGGATCATTTAGCTTTTAGTACTCCCCTCTTTTAAGTGAGTGTGTGTGTGAATGGGTACAATAAAAACATTACACTAAGGGTTTTATGAATTATTTGTTTTTGTTTAAATTTTTGTATTTTTGTACCTAATTATTGGAACATAATGTAATATTGGGGAATAGACAGACATTTTAATAAATACAAATATAAGGACTCGTCGGCACCATTTCCTGTTATTTGAATTAAAAAAAATATGTAAGAAATTTTTTTTACCAAATGGAACTACTGTGAGGGGTAAGGTAAACAAAAATCGATAAGAAAAAATTCTAAACGTATGATTGCGTCCCACCAGCCATCTCGTTTATTTTTTGTAATATCGTGTGTTTATAAGAACGAATCTCGCAGCTTGATTTCTTGCCTTGTCTGACCTTACTTTCGTTATAAACGTATAACTTTGTAAAAATAAAATTGCGGTGAAATCTATTAATAGATTTATTATTTCTCGAGAAGACTTGACCATGACAGTAGGGAACAAATTCAACTGATTAGGTTTTGTAAACTCTGAAATTTTTTTCTCTGCTATTTATTAAGTACAATGGTAACAACAGCTTCGCTTGACAAATTAAAGGTGTAATAAAAATTAGTCATCCAGTCGTTACGGTAGACACAACAAACTGCGCTGTGGTGTTTCCTCGAAATAAATTACAAACTATCGTCCTTGCATCCTTGAGAGCTCAGTTAATGACTGTTAATTGCACAATTGGCTTCCTTTGATGTCTGGAGAGGCGAAAGGGCCCGTATGAGGCCCACATGTGTTCAGTGTACCCTCATCGTGTTAGAAGGCGCGCTCTTGTGTTCGTAGCTTCGTAGGTAGGATATGTCAATTGTCTTTTATTTCTATCTAATTAATTGCCATGTCTACTATCTTATCGTTCCCGCTCGCATCACAATACACTAAATTACACGAATCTTCACTGTGACGTTTAATTATAACTTTATAAATGATTTCATTAAAACTCACCGTTGATAAAATACAACACCGGTTAATTTACATAATGTTTTGTAGACTTTCCTGTAATGTAAATAAATGTAGAACGTAGATGAAACAGAAATTAGCGAAACAGTTTGCTTATAAATTGCAAATATTAACAATGTTTTTAATACATGATTAACGTAAGAGGAGCAGTAACAACTAAAAAAAGAGTTTAAATGCTTAATTATATTTTAACCCTCAATATATTTCATTGAGTACAATTAATTGGCACTGTCAACAAATGTTTTTAAACAAAAAAACATGAATGAATTTCTGATAAGTTTTTCACTGGACAACTCTGTAAACGTCGTTCACAGAAATGACGTAAGTAATTTATTACGTATGTTATTTAGCTTGCTACTGAAAGCAGTATTGCCACTGCCAGAGTTCGTCACAATTATGGTACTTTTCCTACACATGTTCGCCATGTGTAGGATCCGATCTGCCAAGGACAGCATTACCAGTCTTGGCACTCTACGCGGATGATACCACCTTAGGCGCCAGATCCTGACAGGCAACGTCGATTCCAGGAAGAGCGTCTCTCTTGGAGGAATAGTGCAACAGATGGAAAGTAGAAATCAACTGAGAAGAGCAATGTGAATTTGTTATGCAAGAAGAAGAACCGGACCCCGATAGGACATGTTTTCATGACGACGAGTTGATCCAGTGGCGAGACACCGGCAAGTACCTAGGTGTCGTCCTGGGTCGATGGATGACATGGAAACAGAACACCGACGAGGTGTTCAGAAATGTCAACGCGGTGAGGACCAAGCTCTACCCAATGGTGGGCAGAAGCAGTCAACTCAACCTGCGAAATAAGCTTATCAGGACCGTACTTAGGCCACAACTGACATACGTCAGTTGCCTGGGGGTACGCCGGAAAATCACACATGAAAAGAATACAGGCTATGGAGAATGTAGCCGCTGAGAAGCGCTGTGGATACTGGTTTGTGAGAAACGTCGACATCTTCTTAAACCTGGAGTACACGCCAGTCTCTGACGTGATTGAGCAAAGAAGCTCCTCGTACAAACACAGGACCATGGAAATCCACTAGTAAGCCAGGCGGTCGACTGCGATCCCGTTGAAGCTCCTAGGTAGCTCCAAGATACCGAAGTTACAGATCCTTGACAATGGGTAAGTGCACTGATAAGAAATTTAATTTCATGTCGACAGGTAGACCCTCCCCACCTCCCAGAAGAAGCAGACAGTCACCATCCCATCCCCCTAACTACGCGGCACGGAATCGGCCAAATCTGCGGATTGGAGCCGTGTGTGACCCAAAGCGTTGCAGGAAGCGCTTAGGCTTTACGAATCCTGAGCTACATAACTCTACCCTCCACACCGACGGCCGGTGCATGATTGCAGTTGCGTCTTGTAACCTGCAGTTAACATCCCAATCCGATTAAAATCCGGGATAGACGCAGCAACAGTCGCTCTAACTCTCGACATGACGACACTTCCGAGAAACAACAGCCGACGAAGAACGGACACGACCGCCAGAAGAGAAAGGCCCCAGTCGGCGGGGTCCAACAAGTCATGACTGGGGGAGGTCTGCCAAAACGACCACACCATTCGCATTTGCGGATGGAGTTGCTGAAAGAGCAGGCCCCCCCTTTAAGAGGTTGATCCAGACCTACAGCGATATGACAGGAATAAAAAGGGATAGTTCCCCTCGGCCCTTGCCATCCAAGGTCATCGTTAAAGCCAAAGATATTGGCGCGCCTCATCGAATTAGTCCTGCCCGGTTTTGAACCCAGGCAGTTTGGGTCGAGGTACATGCCTTTGTCCTTCACACCACCAAGCCGATGTATTAAAAATGAACCACTGAAAATGCCCAACTTCTTAAAAGTTGACTATTGTACAAGTTAAAATAAGTTATTGGCAGATGTAAAATTAAATCTTAATAAAGCGTCCGAAGAGCTCTTTGCTTAATTAATCATCCATGCAAATAAACCCATTAATAAAACTAGTTAGATGTTAAAATAATCATTTATTTGCTTTTCAAACAATAAACCAGTCACAGTCTGTGTCATTAATTAAAAAATGTTTTGCACTTTATTCTCAATTCTCATGGCCAGATATAAACCGAGTTATACTTTAAAATTAGCTTCCAGACAATGACTATACAGTTTATTTCTTTCACTACCTACAGGCAACAAAAATAGCAGACCAGATAATAAGTTCATTGCTTTTATTGTCTAATATATAATATATAAATAATTTTAAAGGGAATTTTAAATTTTTTTGCTTACCGTTGTTTAATTATGAGAGTGGTGTTCCATCAAACTGGAAAACTAGACTGCTTAAAAACAAAACTTTTAAAACATTTATTTTACTGACTCCTTGGATACAGGAGAATATTAGTTACAAGAATTGTGACCTACCAACCACCCAATGGTTATTTGCGTGTGTGACGTGTCACTTTGACACCCTTCAGTACAGTAGTGGTACTTTGAACTTTTTATTACGGCACGGTCTCGAGCGTCAGTTTCTGTTTTAAAGTGTAGGAACACCACTTTATTCAATCAGCGGTATGATAGAAGCTAGGATAATTCAATGATGTTCGGTGTACAAACAAATTTAAAACAAAGATATAAGTAATATCTTTGCTTTAAATAAAAGGCAGAAAAGACACAAGCCCAGTCAGTCCAGGGACAGATTGTCTAATCGCGAGCGTGCTATATATTTAGATTAACTGTTGATGTCCCTTGTTAGGGTATCTCACTAAGTGTTGCGAACGGAACGGTTTGTATATTATAGTCCGGGGCACCTAGTGAGATTATTTTCAGAGATCGAGACAAAAAAACCTCACTGGTGTCACGACAATTTCAAATAAATATGACAACCGAATAATCCCGATGCTTGTTTAACTATATAGCACAGTTCAGTTTTACCAACTCGAGTCTAAATTGCAAAACTGTCCCTTAAATTTACTTAACCAGAGATATGCGTGAATGACTGGAGATATTCGAGGTTAACTTCCGTTAGCTAGTGATAGCTTAGCCACTGGTTATTAAATCAACTTTAAGCATATTTCCTGTACAAAGGTAGTTATGGTGAACACGTGTATCAGACGGAACCGTTTATGCATTACCTCCCGGGCCACCTAGTGAGATTCTTTTTAGAGATCGAGCCATAAAAACCTCTCTGGTGTCACTGCGCATGCACCTGATGAAATCCTTTTCAGAGATCGAGGTATAAAGATTTCACTGGCACTTTAATGCAACTACGACTGATCTGGGACTCTTTTCAGAGATCGAATCCTATCTTTACGTTTATACACAATAAAAAGACAACCGACAAATTTCGATGCTTGTCGTTGAATGGATAGCCCAGCTTTATTAGTGAATCGAGAAATTTCCCGTATATCTCTGACTTACTCGAAATACGGATACTCAGGACAAAACATTACAGCAGTAAATTCGGGCACAAACGGTAAAATGGCGGAAATACAAATAAAAACAATAAAATAGTCAAAATTATTCTCACCACTACCTAGTTGCGTAGTGCACTGGAGATCGGGAGCTGAGTGCTTTTTACTTGAGCACTCACCGGATCAGAAAGTGATTCTTCCAAGCAGTGTGATTCAATTTATACTAAAACTCGTACCCAATAATGGCGGGGATCTGTGCGACGAGCGAGCGCGTTGACTGCTGCCTGTGGCAAACGTTATATCAGCTTATCTCGGCGCATCATATTTAATAAAATTCCCTGCGTTAATTCATATAAACAAATGTTTATAAAATATTCCAGGGATGGGAATCGCTTTCTCATAATTTTTAAACTATATTTCCGAAAAGAAATAATTTAAAACGGCCAAGTACTAATATTCAAAAATGACTCAATTCGGTAAATTATTAAACAAATAGAAACATATTTCTTTACCATAAATAAATGATTTCAACTTGCTTTGAAATCAAACCAAATTAAATTAAACTACTTTCCTCTTGTTTGATGGAGTACAAACACAATAAATGATTTATCATTAGAACAATTAACAACCTAAGATTACTCTGGAAAGAAACCGGTTTGAAACAATTATATTTGAGAAATAATTGTTATTCCAAATACTGGATTTGCAAAATAAATTTAACTTTGGTTCAAAACTGTTTTAAAAGAAATATCAACACAAGTTATCGTATACAGGGTGTACCAAAGTGAACGAAAAACCCGTTTCGGTCTGGTTACAATAGAAATCTATCGACGGAAAAAATCACTTCGTTACAGAATTTTCAGAAAACCCTACTCAAAGAGAAATATTGGATAATTATTGGAGATACATAAAAAATTTGTATGAAACAGAAACAGATAACAAAAGTTAAACAAACATATTTTGGTCGATCGTTTGAAAAATTCCTACTTATAGTTGTTACTGAAGTTGGAATTGAGGCCAGATTTAGGTATTTGTTATGTTAGTTCCAAAACAGATTTTTAAATACAGGTATTGACTGATCTCTTCATAGGCGATTTTATCTGATAAACCTTGATTTGTTATCTAACTTTTAATCTCGGAAACTTAATTTAGATTATAAAATATCCTATAATAAATATTCTTGAAATAGTCGCTAGTATCTTTAATCCAATTCTTAACAACTATTGTTTTACAAAAATGTGAAAATTTATTATTATGGGTGAAAATTTATCATTAAAGTAAATATTTATTAAGATTATTGTTGGTGTAAATAATAGGTCCTTTTTTTCACAAACTCTATTTCAGCCGTAGACTGATTAATTTGTTTTATTTTTTTTATTTTTCACACATATATGTTTTTTAAAATGATGTATTTTGTTATTGGCTGTTTATTACCTTTAAATATGGACGTATCTTTATATATTTGTTATTTTAACGTAAGTTTTATCTTTACAATTTTAACCTTATATTTGTCAATTTTTACTTCTATTTATTTTCTTCTAATGTTTACAAAAGAATTTAGTCTTGTTGCCTGAAGATGTGGTAATACGTTTAGTATAAATACAAAAAAAGGCGAATCAATAAACAATCTATGACTGTCTGGAGAAAACTGAGCAAATAAGATAGATTTGTATCCACACGCCCCGCCAAGTACAGAGTTAGTTTTATTAATGAACACCATGGGGGGTTTTTATTTTTATTTTTGACCAATTAAAAAAATTTAAAAACTGGTCTTACATGATTTCTTATGTAGATTCCACTCATGCTACAGGGTACACAAAAAGTGTGTTTATTTTAAATCGAACACGCTATATGTTTTGACAAATTTCGATTCCTCGAGTCATTCTGAAAACAAATATATACACTTATTGTATAATTGATTTACAAGTTCTTGTGTTATGTTTCAAAAAACTTTAGACATTTTATGTTCACAGCAGGAATAGCAATACCTATTCAAAGTAGGCTGCAAAAACAAATGAAAATATTGTTAAATGTCATTATTTCTGCACATTGTTGTTTAGTTAATTGTATTTTATAAAGAGATTTTAATTATTTCTTTAACACAATGTATTATGCCATTGAAGAAAGACGCATTATCGTGGAATTATTTTAAATTAAATATCTTCTCTGGATAGGAAAAAAATGATTCTAATTGCTGGCCTGCACGGAGCCAAGACTTGATTCCTCTATATTATCCCGTGTATTTATTTTTGGGGGGAGGACGCTCAAAGAAAAAAATTATAGTGAATCAGTGAAAAATATTGAATAACTAAAAAATTAAATTGGAGAACGTAAATTTGCAAAATGTGGATGTAGCACTTTTTCAAAAAAATCGTTCGAACTTTTATAAAACGTTGTTTAAAATGCATCGAGCTTAATGGGGGTTATCTTGGAAATGTTATGTAATTTATTTTAACAATTAATATATTTTGTTTTGTTTGTTGATCTACTTCATCGATTGATAATTAGAGTTGGCAAAAATGCGCCGCAGGAGATAGGCGTACGCATCATAATAGTGTAATAAAAAAAATAACTAGTAATAAAAGCAATAAACTGTTACAATTTATATAATGTATGCACAACTTACCCCTTTATCTAGCTTGGTTATCACAAACTGGAAAAGATCTCTAAAAAATTTTGCAGCATCGTATATGCTATGAAATGCACGAAGACGTTTAGGAGATTTAAAAGACACTTTTTTTGTACTTGCTATTAATGCATCTACCTATGGAAAACCTTGTCGAATAGTTTCTGCCACAAGATGTTAACCATGCACTTTATACGTAACATGTACCAACCTAAAACCATGTTCTTGAAGAGAACGGCCTACTAAATGCATTGTCGCGACACCATCGGTCACAAACATCAATATTTGACTTTTTGAAAGGTCAAATTTTTCTAACGTCTCCAGCACCACCCGTGTAATTGTCTGGCCAGTACACTTAGTCTTTTGCTACCTAGTAATAATGGAAATGTCGGTTTAAGAGGGTGCAGCACACGTACTATAACATTTAAGATAGAATTTGTCGTCTCGTCAACACATAACCACAACCGTGTGTGTATTGTTTAATACACATTCGATCTACAACAGGTGCGTTCTTTCCATTTGAGATCTCAGCTAATCTAAGTAATTTTACGATTACACTGCATAAATAACAGTATAATTTAATTTGATATAACCTCCGTAACCGTAAAACTACTTAGATTAACTGAGATCTCAGTTCGAAAGGACGCATCTAGTGTCGTCGCTTACAGTTGGTACATAGTTACGCAACATTATGCGACTTGGTAACGTCGCCTTGGGACTGGGATTTATTCCAGAACTTCTGAAATGGTTGTTTATCGAGTATGTGCAGCGGAACATCACAGGCAATCAGCATTAAAAGTAAATCGAACATAAACTGTGTTGTCGAAGGCACGCCATTTTTTTTTTTTTTTAGTTTTATGTTGTACAGAATTTACGAGACGTTTACAATCACGTTTGTCCCAGCACATCAGGTCTGTCTCGCACATCTTTCAAACTATTATAGCACCATTGTAAAATAAATTCGGGAATTGACGCCTTACAATGCGTAGACATGCCTTCCCTACTCCTGACCCCACCGCGGACGTAAACAATTTTTATTTTCAAAATAAAAAAATCATTATTTTGAGCAGGTTTTTTGGATTTTTTCCTGTGTACATACAATCACCCACATGTTCTCTGTAAACTGTCATATTGTTTGTTTGTTTTTATATATTAGTTTACAAAACTGCGCAGTTTTCCTATCCACACATGATGACTTGACTGCAACGTTTTGAACTGTACAGGTAGAACATTGTAAAAAGCTGTGCATCTGGACCGGGCTTAACAGTGCAAAATTTCAAATCTGTACTAGTTACAGCCTGTCTAGCATAGACGCTTGAGTAAACCCGAGTCACATATCACCAAATTGGATCGTGTTGAGCAACTAGTTGTTATTAAATAATTGCTGCGAAAATAGATGACCCAACTGAAATTCACCAAGATTTGATAAATACTGGCAGACTAATTATTGGACACTACAGCAAATAATCATTAAGTCTTTTTTTATTCTGAAATTAATATAAGAAATTTCAAATATTATTTCAAAGTTACAATTTCTAGTGTATATTTTTATTTTTTGTATAAAATAAAAGATGGACATTTTTTTAAACAATTTATTTGTTAATTTAAAAAAAAATACATTTTTATTCGATTGTATTGAAAAGTGACGTTTTTTGGTTCTAATATTTGGACGAAAAGATCACCTTTTCATAATAGTCATTACTATTTGTTTTGGTTGCTAGGCGACAACAACTCCCGGCCGAAAAGTACGTTTCGGCGATCTAAAATTGCGCCGAGAAAGTAGACATCCTTGAGCGTTTTCAGAAAAAATAATGATCAATATATAAACAAATGAAACAAACTGTGATGATATTGTTATTAGATTGTGTAAACGTGACATGAAGTCTATTACGATCAGATTTTCCAATTAAAATAAATATAATAAATTAATGTTATCATTTTCTTGATACAATCGAATAAAAAATAGTGTATGATACACGAACGACAGTGTTTTTCGTACTCATACGGTTGCCGAACTCGGCAATTGTATGAAAAACTGCATTTTTCGTCCTTGTGTCATTCATAAAGAACTATTTTAAGCGGCGAACTTATTGGAAACGTAATATTAATATTATAAAATAACAACAAATAAAATTTCTCTAAATCTAATGACTATGATTTAGTTGGATACCCATTAGCTTCAATGACTTTCAAACATATTCTAGACATAACCTCTATTAAACGTTTACATGTTTCTACTGCAATGTCAGCCCATGCTTGCTTCATGCCGTCAAAATTTTGAAAAGTTTTTTGATCTTTACCTATCGTCTAGATATTTTGTATGAAGTTAAGGTCAGGGCTACAAGAAGGCTACTGTAAAACTTCCATATGACTACCTTGAAGCCAGGCAGACTCTTCTAGCAGAATGTTTAGGATCATTGTTATGCTGGAATTTCCAAAGTACCGATCAATTTTCTTCTGCGTAGGGTTGCATGATGTTATCCAGTATGTTGATATATTCGTACTAATCCATGGTACCATTTATTCTGTAAAGTGGGCCAACACTATTCCAAGAAAAACAGCCCCATACCATGATAGAATCACCTCCAAATTTTACGGTTTTTATCATAAAGCGAGATCAAGCTACTTTGTGGGCCCTAATGAAACGTTTTCCGTCAGAAAGAAACATCGAAAGGGTATTTGAATTTTCTTATATTAATTTCAAAATAAAAAAAATTGAATTATTATTTGCTGTCGTTTCAAATTAGTCTGCCACCACTGTATATAATGAGAATCTGCAGTGTCATATGACAGTTAAAAGATGGTGTTAAGTGTGGTAGGCAGTCGTTTGAAGACGAACATGTAGGTGGCTCATCATAAGTCATAACAACCATCACAGCCCAAGAAAATATTAAAAAGTTCATGAAGACAGACGAGTGGCTATTAGGCAAATATTGGAAGATATCGTATCACAGCACGGCACAGTCTCCTTCAATTAAATGTTTATCATAAAATTATGTTTTGTAGTTCCATTAGACATTTTTATTTAGTTTTTAATCGGACATTTTCCATTTATTCCCTCTCCGCTAGCTTTTATTTCATTATGATAGTGTCTGGTAACGTAATGTCGATATTTTTGTTAGGAAATATGTTTACTGCCCATTTTAATTATGACAGAATAACCTGAAGCTTGAGTCACATATTTTTACCGCACAAAAAATATAATTAAATTAAACCTCTCGTTTACTGTAATTCCAGTTCCGGGCTTTTAGAACACAGGCTTTATTAATATTTGATTTAATGGCATATACCATTACATAAAACGCGTAAAAATACCAAAACGGCTTTGTTTACTCCGCTTTGAAGTATTTTTCGTGTGTTTATTACTCGGAATTATCGTATAAAAGATTTAACAAGTACAACTGCTCTTTTGAAATATTTCGCTTGTTCCACAAACAAATAATTTTTAAATTATTTGCAATTCAATTTATTTAATAATTGACAAAAGAAATAAAATAGTTTTGATTCAAAATAACATGATTACGGTTCCATTTAATTTTTAAATTTTGTAACCTAAAAATATTTGCAAATAGTTGTACAAGGCTGAAACTAGACCAATTTCCGATGTAATTTCTTATGGGACTACGTCGAAATTTTTAATGGTTCAGGAAAAGAGCGCTAGGTACATTGATAGTGAGAGGGTAAGTTGAAGGGTTCCTAGATTCTAGATCCTATAAGTTGCGCTCTGGGGGTAATAATAGCTGGGGGTAGGGAGTACAGACTAGTGTAAACCTTAGATCAGTGAGGTGGTTAGTGGTAAATAGAAGATGACTGCTGATAGGTGTAGTTTAGATAGGTACTAAAAGTACCCGATAAATATATCAAAATGAGGTCCTGCATGTTTGAACTTATAATTTAATTGAGGAGTCGATTAATGATTGTTTTGTCTATAAATAATTTGCTGTATCGTTGGGAGGTGGATACATTTTCCAATTTAAAACCATACAATACTACGAACACTTTACATCCTTCAATATCGAGCCGAATTGTTTATATTATAATTTATAGACAAAATAATCATTAATCGTCTCTTCGACTAAATTATAAGTTCAAATATACAGGAACTAATTTTAATATATATTTATACACCTATCAGCATCATCTTCTGTTTACCCCCCTATTCCTCACCACCCCCTCTCTGATCTAAGGTCTAAGCTAAAGTTTCAGATCCTCTATCTCCCAGCTTCCACTACCCCAGAACTAACCTATACGATCTAAGATCTAGGAACGTCTCAGCTCACCCTCCCACTAGGAATGTACCTAACCACGCCCTCCGGAACCATAAAAATAGTCCTATAAGAAATTACATGGGAAAGTAGCCTGATTTCGGTCTTGTTCAACTACTTGCAAAGATTTTTAGGTTACAAAACTTAAGAATTAAATGGAACCGTAATCATGTTATTTTGAATCAAAACTATTTTATTTTTCCGCCCAACCTCGTCCATATCCAAGTTTCATTTTGTCCTGTGATGCTCATTTTTATCCTTTATCGGAAAAAGTCACTTGTGACACCGCAAAGTTATGGTGCTGTCGGTTTTTGTTTACTGTGATTTCTCGGCGCCAGTTCCTCTTTATAGTGCGGAATCAACACTTTTTCCTATTAGTGGGTTAATAGGGGCTTAGGTAGCTACAGTGGAGACTGGTTTATGTCAATGGGTCTAGAAAAATCAATCAGAAATAAGAAACAAGGTACTAATAATTTTATAAAATGTTTATTTTTATTGGGTGAATCTATTATAAGGCAGTAAAATTATGAAAAGAAATAACAGATTGAAATTACAAATTAATTCTGTTTGGAGTAAAAATATTAAATGATAATTGTGAAGTGGAAAAATAAATCAAAGACAATAACAATTTTTAATTACTTATTAATTGTGTGCTTTTGTTTCAGGTAAGACTTTTAAATGAGGATCAATAAATACTTTAAGTAAGGTAATTACAATTTTAGAATTCTATACAAAAAATTTTTACTCTAGCCAACTATTCTCTGGTTTCAGAAATTGCGAGGCAGTTAATTGCTGATTAATTACATTCTCGTTTTACACTATATGAATCCCTTTGTTGTAATTTGCATATTATTTTAATAGGAATAAGTAATGTTAATTAAACTTCAAAGGCAGTGGATCGGATTCCATTTCATAGTGTAAACTTATCATTAATAGAATGTTTAATATATAGGCTGTTGTGCTTGTTTAACTAAATTACATATGAACTGAATTACGGAGTGTGTTAGGCTTATGACGAGTATATTCAGTAAATAAATACCACGGTATTGCAAAAGTTCATATTTCTTGGAAAGGTTTTTATAAAAACCCGAACAAATTGATGGAGTAAAACATCGACATATTTTTTTAAATAAAGTGGTGTGTCGATTTACACATTTGTTTCGAGTCAGTTTTTTATTTAATGTCAAATATAATCTTTTTTTGCTGGTTTTGTTAATGGCCATTGGTGGAAATGAACTACGGTAATGACATCAATTCAAAAAAGTTTCGTTTTTATTGCTAATTTTTCTGTCATTCCATAAAATCTGATCTCATTTGATTCTAGAACTAAATTGTACGTCGTTGCAAATAAAAGGACGTATTTTACTTCTATTTATTTGATGAGTCGATTTCATCTGAAGTACAAAGAATTGAAATGGTGATCGAATTAAAAGTCGACACGAAGTTTGTGAGTTACTCCGTGAAAAATATTCCGACAAACCAATTACTTGGTCAACTCTGAGTAACATTTCTACCAAATTTAAAAAATGTGGTGTTAAGGATGTTCCCTAAATATCGTAGATTAGAAGTTTCAGATGAATATAAGAAACTATGTACCATTGCAACTTTTGAAATCCATACTCTTCAAGTAGATCGCTAGCCCAAAACAATTATATGAGTAGCATTCTCTGTTCAGATTTCTGAAGAAATGAAAGTTACAACCATCTAAAAGTAATGTATAGGAATTGCCAGAAGATGCTGAGAGTAAGGCCTATAGGCTTCAATTTTATGAGCAATCAAAACATTAACTTCCTCAATAATGTCATCTTTTTATATCAATAAAATTATCGTTACTGGGCACAAAAGAATTCGCATTGGATATTATAATTACACACTTATTGCCTTGAGGTGAGGTTTTGCAGTTTAATCGAAAATAGAATTTTGGATCATATGTTTTAGTTTCTGACAACGGCTTCACTTTATTTGATACAAAGTTTTCTCAATCGTTGATACTGTCGAAAGGGTTCTGTGCAGGGGTCAGCCAAGTCTTCACACCTAACCTCATTGAATTATTTCTTATGGAGTTTGTTTCGTCCTTTTAGTTAGTATAAGTTTAGCAGTAATAAAATTTTAGTCCTTTTAAGTTTAAATTAAGTTATGCATAAATTCACAAAATTAGTGAGATTGGTACTCCTACCGAAACACGCCGAGGACACCCGAAAAGGTCCGCAGCAACGAGGTTGGGAGAATGATCGCGGCACGTGCCCATCGCAGCAACTCATTGCACTTCATTTAAATAAATTATTGTGTAATAATAATAATAATTAATACCAGTGTATAATTATTAGTGGTTATTGGCGAGAGTTTTCGACTTATCCATCACCTATTGAAGCCAGTTTCATCAAGGATCAAAGGTAGGCTCCCTCTCTCACTATCGCAAAAAGTCGAATGTATAAATTTATCTAATTATTGATGATAATCATACAGAGTTACTTAAATTGTCATAAAAATACTGAAAATCTGAGAGACCGAGAAGATTAAAATACAGACATATACCTCCAGAAGACATACAAGTGGTAAATAAAGCATTTCTATGAGGGACTCGGCCTTTATCAATTAGTGCTAGGTCGCACTTTGAACATTTATTGTAAAATACTTACACTTTTTTAAGTTATAAATCTTTATAGATGGTACATTAATAAAAATAGCCAAAAAGTGAACCAAAAAAAGCAAATAGTGTTCTAAAATCGTCCTGAAATAATGTTTCAAACGAGGTGTAATTCGACAGATTCTTTTAAATAATTGTTGATGATGTCATTACACCCATATTGATGAGGTTATTAACGTGGAAATGGCACCAGAAGATGCGTAATTAAAAATAAAAATGTATTCCCGAAATTTAAAAATTAATCCTACAGTTACAATGCACTGTATTTTGGTTTACATAGTTTTATTAAAATTTGTATGTATAACTTTGGACATATAAGTACAATGCAGTAAGTAAAGTTGACCCATTTGAGGAAATGGACTGGCGTCGGAGTATGGTGTATCTTACAAAGACTTACCTCTTATACATATGATATATGAACATGATGTTCATTAACAGTGGTTTATGATTGTCTGCGTACACTTGCATCATTAATAAACCTTCTATAGTATCCTCTGCTAAATTTCTTTATAGGGATGTAAATAGTAGGGCATATTTTGCATCCAAAGACGTAATATCTGCTTAAGCATAAGTCACTTGCACTTGTTAATATTACGCAATTTGTCAATATCTGAATTTTTTCATAAAACGTCTGTCATGTCATATTTACATTGTTCACTACTTTAAAAGATTCGGATAAAGATAACCAGGTTAGCTTGTAACTTTTTCATAGCGTCTGCTAATATACCATAATTTTCATGTATAGTAATTAGTAGGTAAATCGCATTTGACGTGTGTGTTGCTAAATTGCTCCTGACTTGCCTTAATGGAAATGGATTCTCGGAGATCGAATTTTAATATTACAGATTTAACTTTGTCGATATGTTCATGATAATAAAAAGCCGCGTGCAGCCATATTCTCCATCTCGTTATTACAGGCTGTGGTGGATCGGAAATTTGTGGGCATACTTTGTGAAATTCTTGAATCGTTGATGTCAGGATAACTACGAATTTTTTCAACATTAAAACGTTGTGTTTCTGTATATTAAATTTATTCCTTGCTGTCAGTACAAAATGTTCAATTGCGTCAGAATTATTTTCTTCTAATATTTTATGGCTCTCAAATATGTCTTCAGACCGGTTGGGGTCTTTTGATGTAAAATACGCACTAACACATTTCCAACTTTATTTCTTGCATCTGTGATTTCGCCATACATGTTTATCACGCACTGCACATTTAATATTATTCTCGATTAATTCTTTAACACGGAGAAATTGTCGTCGTATTTGTTTCCCAGTAGATAACATCCAACACGAGTTATATTTTTTCCAGAATAAACGTTTTTTATCTATTACCTACTGAGATATTTCACAGAGGCTTAACATGACCATAAATTTCCAGTACGGATATTTCTGAGTACTATTTTGTTTATGGCTTTCACTTGCAACATGTCTGCAGTTATGTGGAGTTCAGCCTATCAGGTGTGTTTCACAAACACGGCATTATATAACCAATCCAATATATTTTAGGTCTGGAAATTGAGAGATAAAATTGTATATTTGCTAAGTGAAGGGTAAAGAACATCTCACTTTGATATTGTATACGCTTGCGAAGATATTATAATCTTCGTCCGCATGTCTCAATAGCGTCTGTGTTTGACTGGACGTTGGAAATTTGTTGCTATGCGTAGTTCTCGCTCATGTCGTACGTTCGCCCTCTATCTCCGCATTTTAACGGGCCGATTTTAGTTATTTCTGGAAATAATTAATGCATCTCAGATAAAGAAGATATAGTAATATTCTCTTACGTATGTCTTATGATCGTATCTAAATTTGTACAAGTTCATTTAACTCGTTAAAATATTTTCATTAACATCAGACGAAGAGTTCAAATGAACAATAATACAAATTAAATAGTTTGAGTTAATGAAGATGTCCATGTTACTTGGAAATATTAATCTTGGACACCAAAGTCTCATTAGTCCGAAAATGCAGGCAAATATTTTAGGTTGGCCGACCAGCAGCCATAGGATTCAGTTTGATAAATTCTACCCCATATCTCACTTCGTACAGTAATCACTGGTTTAGTTCATAATACACTTATTAATTATCCTGGTTTTGAAAGGTCTATTACAGAGTGAGGTTTGAAAATAAAATATTAGTCAAAGGAAATCTGAAACCGTTTGAACATAAATATGCGAATTAAAAACCACATTTATATTGAAACAAACAAGTACTACCTTGATCTTGTTACATATACGGAATTCCAGGTCTTAAGCAGCATGAATTCTCTTGGTTTATAAAGATAATTACAAAATTACTAAACTACTTTTCTTTGTAAAACTGCATTTTTTGTACAAATCAGCACTACCCGCATAATTCTCTTTGATTTTGTAAATGAGGAAGTTGATAAAAATGAATTTGTACTGTTTACCCTGACAATATTATTTAAAACAGCTTCGTTGAGATCAGTGAAATTTTAATAATTCAGTATTAATTTTTAAAAGTGAAGAATAACTAGTAGAAAAAAATAACAAGTGTCATTCATACGATATTGACATAGGAGTGACCCACCCCTGTGCTAACACACTAATTTGTGGCAATGGTAAATTATCTTTTGAGTGATTTTTCAACTTTTTGTATACATGACATATCGTTTGTGGTTTCAGGCTCTGGTGTTACCCAATTAAAGCAACAAAGAGAACAATTTATTTTATTGGTGGCGAATGTAAATACCTCAGCATTTATGATATTTTTTAGATGATTTTATCAGGGACAACTTTCCGAACTAAAATAAACATGCACAGCACGACAGTTATACGTTAAACAAAGATGATTTAGATAGGAAATACCACGATGTGACATGTGCGGAAATCAAAAACACGGAAATAAATTGGATATACTGCACTCACCTTAAATTAGCATTAGATCTTTATTTTCTCAAAGTATAATCGAGTGTATATAATTTGATGATTTTCACACTTAGTTGTAACAAAAACGACATGTTGATTTTCCTCTGTTATGCTGGCACTTGAAAATCACCTCATTTTTTTCATTTCGTGAAATTGTGGAAAGCATCAAGACGCTGATCGGGACATCATTGACACAGCACTATCCAAAAGTCCAATACTGTTATCGATATGGAGAAGACGTGGACCTCCTGGTCCTCCTCAGTGGTTTGGGCTCAGCTGCAATGAACGTCTACTTCTAGAAAAGTGGCAGACGTGAGGCTGGTTGTGTCTATTTCTCAAGCTCATCTTACACCCATGGAGCCACATGAGACCCGCAAGAGACAGTTCTTTTTCTACATACCTTCAGCGGGTGCAACTTCACCTCGGCCCCTTTCGGGCATGGAAAAACTAAGGTGGCTGGCGTCATCCAGAAAAATCCCCACCTCTTAATGCATCGTGGCTCTTTACGGGGGTGATATAAGGACCCTTTGAATAGCCTCCGCTACCAGCTTTTCATGAAGTCGGGCACCCACACAAAGGTTAACCTTGCTCGTTTGCCCACAACGGAAGACGCAGCAAGCCACCATTCTTATAAGACTTACCACCAAGTTCAGAAGTAGTTGGGGGCTGATGAAAACTACAGATTAGGGGTGGATGATCGATGAATAGGGGCTTATCCCAGTCATTACTACCATAGATCCCGCTCCTCAGAATCTACTTCGTTTGATATCTTGTACATGCAGAAAAGGATGCAGTGGGGGATGCAGCTGCTGCGCTAAATTTTGCTCTGGAAAATCATGCCAGAATTGTCCATCTGTTTACTTTGACGATTCCGACGACGATGAAGACGATCTGATCTTTACCGAACAAGTTGAGGAGCTCTCTCCACCTGCTCAAGGAGATTTCTCAAAGCCAGGGCCGTGGAAAAAAAATTATAATGCAGCAACTTAGTTTTTTAACATATAAATATTAATTAGTGATTACATTTTTTTTTTTTTAATAAAACTAGATTACTATGTGAACTGTTCACATTGATTTTTCCAAAATCCATTTTTTCCTAAAATTGGTTTTATATCATTATCTAGGTAACCGTTGGGCTTTCGGCCATCCTTCTGAGCTCAAATTAAAGCTAAGTAAATTTGGTATAAATTCATTCCCTATGACTTTCCTTGTGGGATGAGTACTTTTCCCGATATTTGGTAAGATACATGACCAAAACAAAAATTTTTTCACTTTTGAAAAAAATGTTTGAAGAGCTGTTTCTCAGGAAGTACTGGATATACGGAGCTTGTTTTGGACTTAAAGCAAATTTTATCTATTTTAAAAAAGGTAGGATGTATATGTTAGGAGATATTGAGCAAGAACTGAAAAAAGTGCAAAAACTTCGCTGTTTTTTGCGCATTGCGTAGCTAGCAAAGGTCTTTCGAAGTAGCAAATTTGGTTTCTTACTATTGCCATAGATCCTAACAACATACTAAAAAATTAAAACTAAATGACCTTTTGCAAGGTCGACCTTTTTTTATATTTTTGTTGACTAGGCTAGTACAAATTGTGCCGATTTCAAATAGTGTATTAACCATGTTTTATCGAAACTGGTTCTGCGATTACCATTCACATTTGATATTGAAGTTATATACTGTAGATTATTTCATCTATAAAGAAAGAATCGTGATAACGATGCTGCAAGTCATTAACCTTTTTTACCAATTTATTCATTTGTGTAAGTATAATTACATAACCTCACCAGTCAGCGGGTAAATTATTAATGCAATTTTTAAATATAATTATTTTTCGTTTCCTCAAGAAGTTTTTCTATGCGAAGCGTCAAAATGAATAAAAATTTTATATTAATTGTTTTTGCATATTCAGAGCTAATTCGTTTCAAATAAACAAGCATGTTTTTAAGATAAACTGTTTTTTTTTTCTGAGATGATATCCTGCAATATAAAATTCAGACTCGATAGCATATTTTACTGTATGTAACTTATCCTCGTGACCAGAAAAGTAATTTGCATATACTGAAAACAGCAGTAGGCCTAGCATAAATTCTTGTGGTACTTAAAATTTTACATATATGGTATATGTACAGATTATCTTCGTATGTTGCAGATATAATTAAGACATTTTACGGATTAGGTAGTTAGTATTGCTTTAATTTATGTATTTATTTATTTGTTTAATTGTGAAGTAGCGGGAATTAGTCAGAAGCTCTTAAAATGTCTGTGTTCGTATTTGCAAAACTTCGAAAATAGTTATTTACAGTTTATATCAAACTTATCTGCAACATAAAATAAACGTCTGCTTCTATTATCAATTTGCCACCGTCAAAGAAGCTGACTTTTATGTTGCAAAAGAGTTTGAAATAAACTATACTTATTCTTCTTACTTCCAAAGAGACTATTAAGTAAGGATCAAAATGATATAAATACAATTTAAAAACAAAACACAACTATTATTGATTTTGTTTTAATAAATCAGGATCACTAGAGAAATTGGAAGCAAACTATATTTCAAAATTTTTATATACGAGTACACAATATGCATATTTGTTATCTAGCTGATATACTTACCATATATTATTCAAATTTATTTATTCCATTTATATTCTTGCCACACCTGTTCTCATGGTAGCGTCAAACACAATCAACTTTTAAAACCATTATAACCATTTAAGGCAATATGAGCAAGATTTGACTTTTGTCTTTTCCATTTGTTTACCGGTAATTTAGTGATTATTAATAATTTATAAACCACTACAATTTGAAATAATAAATATATTTATTATTAATTCGCTTATACAGGGCGTTTGGTAAATGATATATATATTTTAAGGGAAGGATATACATATGGTCTAACACAGTAATAAAGCAAGTAAAGGGTTGACAACATCACGAAAAGTCAAAAATGTGTATTAAAAGTCAGGGAGAAATCAGGGGATTTAAAAATTAATATCGGTTGGCAGGGATTTTCACTGATTATCTGGAAATTTCAATAATTTATACACATACACAATTGTCTATAATCGGATTTTACGTCGTAATTATTAATTATTATAATAAATGATATTTTTTTCCAAATAAATGTGTATAAATGCAAATATGAGATATTAATCAGTCAGCATTGGAAAAATAAGCATTGAAGAAGAAAGTAATTGCAGAAGAAAGAAATTGGACAGTGAAAAAGTTGCTTGGAAAAGAAGAAAATTAAATAAGACCACAAGGTACAAAATAGAATATATTAAAATTCATTAAAAATACATTAACGAAAAATTATATAAATTTCTTCAAGATATCATTGAATATAAACATTTCTTTGTTTCTTTGAAAAAAGTTCCTTTTTTAATATTTAAAAGATAGTATGTACAACTTATGCATCTTAGCATGGCCCTTAGATTTAAATGCGCAATGGATTTGGAATCTACTGTCTCCACCGCATACGGGCCACTTCTTTCTAACTTGTGCGTAATTTTAAGTGCAATATATTTTGCAAAACTTGGTCATTTGAGTATTGGAAGTCGTGCCTTGAGGTATTATTTGGGTCCCACGCTCCAGTATTACAATACAATACGTTTATTGAAAACGTATTATGCAGGGTTCGTCAAAAAATTGCTACCACTTATATAGAATTGGCATGTTTTTATTTCTTATTCAAAAACTTGTATTATTATTATCAGATTAAATCCAAATAAAGTTAATGCACTTCTTTCACCTCTGCTTCTTGGTTCTCAATGCATACATGCAATCGGTTCACCATAGTCCATAGTCCCTAACTCGTTGACACATTTCTATAAGTATAGAGCTGATAACGTTTGTTATGCGTTCTGTAAAGTCATAATATCGCAAGGTTTCGTGGCATACACGCCTTTTGTGACCATTTCCCATAATTAGAAGACGCAGGAAGTCAAATCAGGTGACCTTGCCGGCCAAGACAAATGTCCAGCTCATCCATTCCAACGTCTACTAAATGTATCGTCCAAGTATCCTCGACCTTGAAGGGTGTAATACGCGAGTGCACCGACTTGTTGAAAGTAACCATTTCTTAAGATCTCATATATGTGGTAGCATCTTTTTGGATGGACCCTGTATATAACATAACCAAACCTCACCAGCCGCCATTGGAATATTTATTCTGTTATAATAAGAAAAAAACAGTTTAAACCACCATGTTATAAATGTTACAATACAAATGGTTGATATATTTTTTAGGTTCCAAGAAGCTTTCCCTTGATCCCCAAGTTAAGATGTCAAAATGTAATACACCGTTTTAAATGTACCATAAAATTTGTGTGAAACCCAGATTAGATGTAGAGATTGATATAGGGGTGTGGCCCAATTTGTAAACATATTTTTAAATGTCTCGGTATTAACACATGTTTCGTATCAGTGGCATCTGAAATTAATACATTATAATATCTCTGTTTTCCCGTCTTCCACGAATAAATTTGAAATTTATGTATAGAATGAAAATTAATGTTTTTATATCATAATATGATTATATTCATACAGCGTGTCCTTAAAATGAGGGGCACACATTCACAAAGTACTATTTGATAGTGTTTCTTGGTATTTTTTGACAGTTATACAACAAATTTTTTTTCGATCTGTTAGACCACCATCAGAGAACCACAATTAAAACAGACAAACAAATAATATCAAATATGTAAAAAAATTAAAATGAATAACTATAGTATTATTAGTTAACTAATAGTGTAAGTACAAAATGTAATTTAACCATGTAAAGTAGTGTCATAATAAAAATGTTTTAATTGTAGTTCTTTCTCTGTTTACATTGATTCTTTCTAAAATCCATTTTTTCCTAAAATTGGTTTTATATCATTATCTAGGTAACCGTTGGGCCTACGGCCGTCCTTCTGAGCTCAAATTAAAAGCCAAGTAAATTTGGTACAAATTCACTTCCCTATGACTTTCCTTGTGGGATGAGTACTTTTCCCGATATTTGGTAAGATACATGACCAACACGAAAATTTTTCACTTTTTGAAAAAAAAATTTCAGAAAGTACTGGATATACGGAGCTTGTTTTGGACTTAAAGCAAATTTTATATATTTTAAAAAAAGGTAAGTATAACCTTTTCTGTAGGATGTATACGTTAGGAGATATTGAGCAAGAACTGAAAAAAAGTGCAAAAAACGTCGCTGTTTTTTTGCGCATTTCGTAGCTAGCACAGGTCTTTCGAGATAGCAAATTTGGTTTCTTACTATTGCCATAGATCCTAACAACATACTAAAAAAATTAGAACTACATGACCTTTTGCACTATTTGATAGTGTTTCTTGGTATTTTTTGGCAGTTATACAACAAATTTTTTAACGTAGATAGGTTGATCCCATATGAGTAATTATTCATGATAAAGGAAACAGAAAAATTCTCATAAAGTTCCTTTATTAATGTTACATTAATAAAGGAATTTTATGAGAATTTTTCTGTTTCCTTTATCATGAACAAATTTTTTTTCGATCTGTTAGACCACCATCAGAGAACCACAATTAAAACAGACAAACAGATAATATCAAATATGTAAAAAAAATTAAAATGAATAACTATAGGTATTATTAGTTAACTAATAGTGTAAGTACAAAATGTAATTTAACCATGTAAAGTAGTGTCATAATAAAAATGTTTTAATTGTAGTTCTCTGGTGATGGTCTAAATCGAAACGTTAAGAAAATACTTGTATATTTGGCCTAAAATCCGAAGAAACAATATTCTTTCTACATTTGTGGCTGTTAAATTTGAGCGATTTTGTCTGTACAAGGAAAATGGACGGTTCACATCTACCGAAATAAATGGTGCAAATTCTAGATTGTTCACGTGGGCAGGCACAGACAAACCAAGTTTAACGAATTTTACACGTTATGTTGTATCCCAGGTTTCTGTGTAATACATTTTTTAGTTTATTATTTATAGCCCGACTTTGGCTCTCTGATAGAGACAAAGCCTTTTGAACACTCAGAATTCTTAGTATAACATTAACAAGTCTATTACACAGAATGTCAGTTGTTTCATCAACTGTCACCCACAAAAAATTATTTCGTACGTCCTCTATAGTATTCTGCAAAATATTTTTATACACACTTGGTAGATATGTTTTCCGTAGTGTAGGTAAAGGAAAACCTCTAAACTCAACATTGTCGACTACGTTCCAAGACAGATTAGATGCACAGAAGATGACACAAATCATAAATAAATTATTCTTTTGTAACTGACTGACAATATTCTGCCGATAGCCTAATTTAAATGTTTTTCACAGTCACGGCGTGTATGAAATACGTAACGTCGATTGTGTGGAGTACACACAATATGTGAACCATCTATTGTAAAGTCATCATTATTTTCAATCATTTTTTGTAGTTTACGTACAAACGGTACAGATTGCGTTGCGCTGAAATTATGCCTGTATTATTTTATTTTTTATGATGCAAATCACCAAATGTTGCCAACAGTTACTTTCCCGGAAATTGCAGTAGAATGGGTTTTTCTTTTTTCGTCCTGTATTGCTCCTGTGCATGGGAAGGTACTGCAAAAGAACCTCGCCTATTTTGATACAGATTTGGGTCAAACGCGCCCAGGGATGTTACGTTTCAGGTTAAGCTCTATTAAGGGCTGATTGAAAAATAGCTACTTATAGTTCACAAAACCTCCGCCTGACTAAGTTATAGAGGCCGATAAATAGAGGGTGTACGTGAAAAAATTATTTATTTGTTTATTTATTTAATACATATCCAACAGGCAAAAGCCCAATTACAGGATACGGAAATAACTTGAATTAACGGTAACAGTAAAAAGAAAAATGATAATAATAAAAATAGCAGTACAAAAATAAATGAAAATGAAAAAGAAAGATGGTAATAAAAATGGTATAAACAAAAATAAGCACATACGCTTATACAAACATGTATGCACACATATACATACACATGCACATACATACACACATAAGCCCATATACGCACATACATACATACATACATATATCCATACATACATACGCACACATATACACATATACACATATACATACATACATATTATATATACAAATTATTATAATAGTAAATGACTAGCTGTAAACAATTTTTTTAGCTGCCTGATAGTACAAAAGAATATATCAACCCTATCCTCCACGGTGCAATAATTAGAGATCATTTGATAAAGAGGAGATGCTTTGAGAATATTGGTATTAGCTGTAGGAAGATTAAAACATTGTTGTGCCGCGCTGATATCCTGGGCACCCGTATATTGATATGACTTAGTATATCTGGACAGTCAAAAATATTATTAACAATTTTATATAAAAATATAATCAGATGTACAGATCTCCGTTTTGACAATTCTATGATGTCAAACCGTGTTAATAACAAATTATGAGAAAACTCTCTTGGCGGATATATGCCATCTAATATATATACTGCAGATTTCATAAATCGTCTTTGTATTCTTTCAAGCGTCGATACATGAGTAACATAGATTGGGTTCCAGACTATCGATGCATATTCTAATTCCGATCTAACGAAGGATGTATATAACAATCGAAGTGTAAACATATTAGAAAACCCTTTCGAGTTTCTAATGACAAAACCTAAACATTTAATTGCAGATGAAGTGGCAACTTCAATATGTTCTAAGAATGTTAGTTTAGGATCGAAAGTTACTCCAAGATCTTTTATTAATCAGGCCTATTAAGTGATGCACCGTCCACTTTATAATCAAAATCAACAGGATTTTTTTCTTGTAAATGACATAACATTATATTTGGAAGCATTTAGTGGTAAATTGTTATGTGTACACCACGAATTTATTTTATTCAGTGCAACTTGCAACAGTTCACACTCTTCGTAAGAATTCACTTCACACAGTAGCTTAAGATCATCTGCATAAATCAGATAATGTACACATAGGTCTGACACAATATCATTGATAAACATGATAAAAAGGGAGAGGTCCCAGGGTCAAACCTTGTGATACCCCCAGATAACTGCAAAAACTTCTTCGACCTGTAACCACGGTACTGAACAAACTGATATCTGTTTTTCAAATATGAAGAGAAAAGCTGCAGAAGAGGGTTAGATAGTCCAAAAGTATCCAATTTGTTCAATAGAATTCCGTGGTCAAGTCGGTCGAATGCTTTAGTAAAATCGGTGTATATAACATCAACTTGGCTATGTCGGTCTAGTTTATTACTAATGAACTGGGACTTACACAAGATTCGTAACAGTGGACCTACCCTTCATGAAGCCATGCTGCACACATGATATCAATCCAGACACATGATTGTAAATAACATTGTGCAGAATTATCTCTAATAATTTAGCAAAGTATGCTCGTACTGTTGGCTGTTGTCTGTTGTATCCATGTCATGGCCATCATCTGGTAACTAGGTTACGCTAAATACCTTGGAGACAGTTTATGGACACCATCTGAGAAGATCAGCAATATTTGTATATGTTTCGTCAGTTCCGAAGACGATGCACTAGGAGAATCTTACCAAATATGAAAATTCTTTTGAATTCTCCGGCGCGACGAGGTCAATAAAATCCAAAACTACCTAATTATTATTATTACTGGCGTGCACTATAAAATAGTATGTTTCAATCCTAGGCGCTAACGGCCCAAATTAGGCGAGGTTCTTTCTATGGATAGTCCATAAATTACCCTTTCAGAATCTTTCTTCGTTTTAAAAATCTGTTAAGCAATTTTAAAATTTTGAAGGTTTTAAAATTGAGGTACAAATTCTCCCTTAACCTTTCAATTGACGCTCCGTTTATGTTTATTATAATGTTCAGGAAAAGAGAATCTATCTTTTAAGACAGCAATAAAATTTCACAATATAATATTATTTTTTATTTTTGGTTTTGAGCTGTGTAGATTTTTTCTTAAAAAGCAGCCAGCAACATAGCTGGCGAAATGTCAACAAATGGAAGATGCGAACACGGAAGTGTCAGGAGAAATTTATTGGGTTTATAATAAAATAAATACGTTTACTAAATAATTCAAATATATTGTTAAGGAAAATATACTTTATTAAATTAACGTGAGCTTGCGAGAGAAGTGAATAGTAATACTCTCTGTTAATTTTCTTGTCGGATAATTTGTCAACGATGTAAATTTAGTGTAATAATAAAATTCTAATGTCAAAATAAATAATATCAAGATTATATATAAATATGTTATCATAGATATCGTAATAATTAGTAATTTCATATTTCATAAACTATCGGTATTTATGTGAGCAAAATAAAAAATATAAGATTTAAACATATGGTATTTTTCTTCAAGTAACACGTTATTTCCAAGTTTACATCTCGAGCCGTTTATTTTACATATTTTAACGTAAAAAATGAATAATATTAAAGAAATGTGCGTGCTATGTAGTCATAAATTAGGAAAACAATTTTGTTTATAAACTTTGGGGAAACGTTGAGAGATACGTAGGTGTCATTATATTTTACGGGATTAGACAGTGTTGAGGGATAATGGTTTTATCGTTAAACGCCTGGATATTATGGAAATTGAATTATCAATGTGTCTAAAAATTAAGAGGCATTCAAAATTAACTTATATTAAGAAAAGTGAATCGTCCAAACTGGCCAGAATATACCAAATACGTCTAGTTGTACTAATTCTGTTAAGTGTAAGTAGAAATTTATTTAAAAACCAACCTGCCTATGTAAATGTAGTTAAAAATGTGAAATTAATTTAAACAAGTTATCCTCCACTAAAGACAGTGTAAATATTTACATTTCACATTATAACGTTGTCGGGTCGGGAAGACTTGGAAAAGTTAGTTTAGTAATCATTGAATAACATTCACACAACATCTTTAGAAGTATCAAGATTTTGTAGTAATAGGGGGCAAAACCTTGTGTAGTTTAACGCAGCTTGCGTTAAACAGAAAATCCAATAACACCAAACATGTAACAAAATTAAAACAAATACCTAATAATTAATAGTTTGTCTGATGATGGATTGTAATAAACCGAAACGTTTAAGAAAAAAATAATAAAATGTAGTTATATCTGACTGAAATCCCCAAAAAAACTATCATATATTATTTGATATTAACGGTCAAAGAAAAGGAAATATATATATATATATATATATATATATATATATATATATATATATATATATATATATATATATATATATATATATATATATATATATATATATATATATATATATATATATATATATATATATCTATATATATATATATGTATATATATATGTATATATATATATATATATATATATATATATATATATATATATATATATATATATATATATGTATATATACAGGGTGATTTTTTTTTTTGGGCGTCTATTAGAGGTATATCGAGAAAAGAAAAATGATATCGATCTGAAAATTTGGCTATAGGCCTAACGGCGTAGGATCCATTTAACGAAAATATTTTCAAAATGGTGGCATTTCCGGTTATACCGGAAGTTGACTAACTTTGTTATTTTAAATGGAATGCCCCGATTTTTAATTTTTTTAGATTCTGCAGTTAATTCAAAGAACATTTCGTTAAAGGTTTCCTATAGCTAAAATTAATATTTCAGAATATATTAATTTTTTCCTAAATTTTGACAGAAAAGTTGTATAACATAAAAATTATTATCTCAGTAACAATAATTGATAACATGTTGATCTTTCTATGAGGGTAAGACAAGGTATTGGAGTTACTCATCACGTAAGAATATTATCGAAATATCCACTAAAAAGTTTCTAAAATTATTGACATATGTCGACCACACAAAGACAACAAAAACTAATTTTTTTTAAATGGCACCATACCTAACTAAATACACCATTCGATAGAGAAAAAAAATGCGCATCTAACCATGTATCATGTTCCTATACTCAAAATGTATGGTACTTTAGATATTTGCGATTTTCTAATTTTATCAATGAAATGAAAAAATGAAAATTGTATAATTTATTAATTTAAAAAAAAAAATATAGATGTGTATTAGCACTGCGAATTTCATTTGGGTCCAAACCTTCAAATGCTCTTTGAACTCTGTCCAACAGTTCCTCTCGGTTAGTTACCGGGGTTCGATAGACCTCACTCTTTATACGGCCCCACAGGTAGAAATCCATTGGGGTCAAGTCAAGGAGACCTGGCAGGCCAAATCCATGGACCCAAACGCCTTATCCACCTGTCATCGAACATTTGATCCAATTCGTTACTAACTGGTCTGGAACAATGACTTGGAGCTCCATCGAGTTGGTATTTGCAGCATGAAAAGTATTGATTAACGGGTAAATTTTCTAAAAAGTTCGTTACGACAGTTCTTAAAATTTCTAAATATCTTGTTCCATTCAAATTTTCGTCGTAAATGTGGTAACACAATTTATTGCCCATTAACAAACAAAACACATTAAAAACTAAATTTATACTGAAAATTCCTCGGTCGTATAACATGAGGATTTTGATTGGAGCCAAAAATGCAATTTCTGCGATTGAAAATACCTTCTTTTAGAAAATTTTGCCTCATCAGTCCAAATAATTTTTTCTAAAAATTGAGGGTCTTCTTGCGTTCGGATTAATATCATTTCACAAAATTCTGTTCTTCGCTGTGGATCTTCAGGATAAAGTTCTTGCACAGTAGTAAATTTAAAATTATGGAATTTATGATTCACTAAAATCTTCCGAATGGAACTGTAGGAAATGTCCAAATCCGCTACCGCTGAACGAATCGAATGATTGGGATTTGCATAGAAATAGGCCATGACGTTAATTTCATTATTTTCATTTGATGTTATAGGTCTGGCTAGTGTTCTTTCTGCGTGTCGACTCCCAAATCTAACAAAATTGCTTTGCAATCTTCTAAACTTTTGTGGATTCATTGATGGTAAATCAGGATACGTTTCATTAAATTGTCTGCATGTTCTGCTAATTATTTTGTCACATTGCCCATGAATGTTAAATAAATTCAAAATATCCGAGTGTGAGAGTAATTGTTTGCTATTTTTCCCACAGTAAATAAGTACAACACAAACTACGTGTAATGAAATACAATAACATAAATTACCTATCTGTCACATTTTTTGTATTTTGTTTTGTCAACCTCTAAAGCCTACTCTTTAGAAGACGGCACTCTTTGAGATACTCTTCAATTTTCATTAATAACACCGAAAATCGCAAATATCTAAAGAACCATACATTTTGGGTATAGGAACATGATACATGGTTAGATGCGCATTTTTTTCTGTATCGAATGGTGCATTTAGTTAGGTATGTAGTGCCATTTAAAAAAAATGAGTTTTTGCTGTCTTTGTGTGGTCGACATATGTCAATAATTTTAGAAACTTTTTAGTGGATATTTCGATAATATTCTTACGTGATGAGTAACTCCAATACCTTGTCTTACCCTCATAGAAAGATCAACATGTTATCAATTATTGTTACTGAGATATTAATTTTTATGTTATACAACTTTTCTGTCAAAATTTTAGGAAAAAAAATTAATATCCCCGGAAATATTAATTTTAGCTATAGGAAACCTTTAACGAATGTTCTTTGAATTAACTGCAGAATCTAAAAAAAGTTGAAAATCGGGGCATTCCATTTAAAATAACAAAGTTGGGGTCAACTTCCGGTATAACCGGAAATGCCACCATTTTGAAAATATTTTCGTTAAATAGATCCTACGCCGTTAGAGGTATAGCCAAATTTTCAGATCGATATCATTTTTCTTTCTCGATATACCTCTAATGAACGCCCAAAAAAATCACCCTGTATATATATATATGTATATATATATGTATATATATATATATATGTATATATATATATATGTATATATATATATATATATATATATATATATA
>JANEYF010004642.1:0-64572 GCA_029963845.1 Rhamnusium bicolor | reverse complement strand
CTCGAATTCTGCTTTTGCTTCTGTTTGGAATCTGTACATGAATGACGACAAAGAGTTAATCATTGTTGTCTCTTCATGTTGTTATCATTGATTCGAATACTAATTTTGTTTCATGCAAAGTTTAGTGACTTGAATATATTCCTTTACCACATCTTGACGGAGATTGTTTGATTCTGGTAAATCCTCAAGGTAGTTCCAAGAGTATCGGAACACTTGGAAACAATGAACAAACGTCAAAGGAGATCAAAATTTCATATTCTTGCAACTAGATGTTTTTCACCTTATTAATAAAACTATTGGAATTAATCACAGAGAAACTAGGTAAACTTTCGACCTCTCCTGTTAACCCTTTGGTAAGTCGGCGATTCAATTACTGAAACAAAAGGACGCACCGACATTCTTGGTTTATGTAGGCAAGCAGTACTTGAGTTAGATACATGTAACCTCCTATTTAAAGCTGGAGTAATAAAGTTGTTACAGGATTTAAGTACATTTCTTACTTCGAAATTTGTTACTTGTTTAACGAAAAGTATCCACTACGACAGCAATGTCGCTTAGTGGAAATTTCAAGAAATAGGTTACACTTTTAATAAACTAATAAAGTCAATAAAAAACGTTTCATAGGAGCCAGAAAACTTCTCTATTAAAATATTCATACAAAGAACTATAAATGCGAGGTCTGTACAACAAAAAAAGAATCGTTATCGATATTAACCTTGCGAATTAGTTTAGACAGTTTTTCTTCTAAAAGCCATATCGAATTTTCCAAATAATTATAAATCTCAACATTTGTAGTAACTCAAATAAAGAAAATAAATGTAAGATATAACAGTCTGCCCAAAATATTATTTATATCCACTTCCATGTATACGTTTTATTTTATAAAATAATATATAACCGGTTGTAAATTTAGAATTTTTAAGGCAGGTGGTTTTTACGGATCAGGGGTGTGGAGGCGGTCACGTTAATTCTCAGGTAAATATCGTGGCGGCAACAATATCATTCTACAGTCAACCTATACACCGGTAGCAGTCGGCGCGACGGGGGCCTATTAGCACCCCCGGTGCTAACTGCTCAGGTTCCTCGCTCCGGAGACCACCGGTAAAAAAACGACCGGTGCAATACCCACATTATAATATATTTTTAAAAATATATCCGTCAATTAAGATATTGTATGGCAATCATATTAAAAAAATATATATTTAATGGCCATTGGAAAAACTAATTATCCAGTCAAATAATACAACTGGTAGTTGTACAAATTAAACATTGTATTTTTTTAACAAAATTTTAAAAATGTGATTACTTATTCTGCCTTTAAAAAGATAAAAGTCAGTAAATGACATTTTTGCTGTAAACGAGATTCTAAGGTTTACACGCATAAGGGTACGGACATGCCGCAGATGCCTCATTGCTAGCAGTAAAGGTCGCGATCACGGTCGATGTGGATGTCGAGGATGATTGATGAGTGGACATACCAGAGAGGTTTCTTCTTTCAGTGTTCAGTGTACGACGAAGCGTGTGACTGGAAGGGTGTCAAGTGATTTGAGTGAACCAATCAGGTTCAAGTTACCACAATGCCTTTCTTTCTACAGCGATGGAAAAATAAATTTGTTGTATCGATCTTGACATCGCGCTATACCTCGATGTAAACGGTGAGGGTGAAATGCTGCTAGCATCCTCGGAATGTGCGAACACATACGCGGTTGCTACATCGATGTCAGCTCCATGTAAAACAAACAGGCTTCTTTAAATGCAATCGTCTGCATACCGTGCTTGTTCCATCGGCAACCCCGTCCTCAAATGTGCATGGTGTGGTCGTTTTGGCAAACCTTTCCCCGGTTCTGGCCTATTGGACCCTGCCGACTGGGGTCTTTCTCTTCTGGCGCTCTTCTTTCTTCGAAAAGTCAGGACAGATCTGCTGTATGAAAAATGTTGCTAACCAACCAGGTAACGTTGCAACTGTCTTTAAGCAAGATAATAACAGTCTTCCTGTAGTGGTTGTACTGGCAGGCTTTTCTCATGAAAGGAAGTGCTTGTTCGAGAGAATAAGATAGTTCGCTGCTGAGAAAACGAAGGACATCTTATGTCTAGCTGTGATTTCTCCATTGCCTTCCGATCATCCATCTGAGTCCCAGGAGCCTATGACAAGTACATCCGCAAGCAACTGCTTTCGCCAGGAAATCAGATTAGCCAACATGTAGTTACTGCAAACAAATTGGACACAGGAATCAACTGGTACTTGGAAAGTCTGTTTACCCAAAACGTAGCGCAGATGAGCGAAATACAAGGTGATGCCTTTTTCTAAAAATTTTTATCTTATCACTGTGCATGGTTTACTATGTGATCGCAAGTTTCTCTGTAGACGGTTACGTCTTGCTTCCCTTGTATAATTCCATCCGGATGCCAGTGGCTGGTTGTATTATTATTTGCTCTGTACAGTGTGCTCTCAAAAAAAATATAAATAAATAAATAAATAAATAAATAAGAAATGCATAATATTTACATGGGTGCTGATTAACAGCTGCTGAAAGTTTAAAGCTTATTTTCTTGAAAATGGATATTTCTAAACTTTTTAATACAAAATTTTATAAAAAACCAAGGAGTTAACCTCGAGAGGCGCGGTTTGTTTTATTTTGAAGCCCATTTTACTTTTTTGTACCTAATATTAGGAAGTATAGTAATCGTGATTATTTTCGACCTTGAGATTTTGACTGATTTATGCTTTGAACCCTCCTGAACCCATTCTCAAAAATTACTAATGGGAGAATTCGCAAATTTGGTAATTAATAGTTTCAACAACATAAAATTTGGTGAATGTGGTACCACCAGAAAAGACATAATGAAAGAAAAAAGGTACAATTTTGGGGAAAAAAATTTTTTTTATTGCATTTCTGGACGAATCTCGACGAATTATGATGAAAAAGCATCTGTATGAAAAAAAATCTATCTGCATGACTGTAGTATGGGGGTACAGCCACAGTTTTTGAAGTAAAGTTTTCAAATTTGGTACACATGTTTGAAAGGCCATAGACAATGATAAATTCCAAACTTTTTTTTGTATTTGACTTTACAAAAAATATATATGGTTGATGAAAGATTGTAAACTATGTCTATTATATCAAGCCAATAAAACACACTTTCCAAGTACTTAAAAAAAGCTCATGTACTGAAATTTTGCGTACGTTGACCTCATAAAATGCGGCTAGGAAAATTTGGCAGTTTGGCATTTGAAATGTCTAATAAAATTGTCGTTATATCAGTAAGAAGAAATTATTAAAAAATATGACAAATATTACTGGCGGTATCAAGGGACGCTGATAATTGATTATATAAAAATTTTAATGATTTCAAGCTTTTAAAATTTAATTGAGATAAGTCAAGAATCAAATTAGAATTATTTTTTTAGATCAGAATGATATATACTGGTATGAGAAAGTTATGTGCTGGCCACATCAGATATTTTGCTTATAGACATGTGCATTGTGCATGACTCCATATCGAACATCTGGGCACTTTCCATATGGGCAGTACATTTGATAAAAATTGCTATAGTTTTTTTTTTTAGATCTACGTGGGTTCATGGTATAATAAAAATGAAATAATAACATATGTTCTAAGTAGGAGTTCCGTTGCAGAAAATTCATATCAGCGAGGAATTGATGAAGAAGTGACAGTGTCAACCAGTGACCAATCAGTGTTTTTATTTTCGTTCTTAGTGCAGAACGTCATCGATGATAGACTTATTTCAAATTCACCATATTAATGGTAACAACATATAAAATAACAATTTTTAAACTGTTTTGTAGATCATAAAAATCCAAGTTTGTTAAAAACTCGATTTTTTTTGTCAGTAAAAGATAAAAGCTATCTACTAGCCTCGCTATTACCTATCTGAATAAATGGATTAAATTGATTTTTTACATGATATAAAGAGGATTCGATTGTAGAACAACGCGCCATTTCATTCTCGGAACAGCGCTTGCGAATCAATATAAAAATAACTTATACCAACAAAGAATGAAATATTGTGGCAAATAAAATGTAAAAATATGTTTAGTTATTTCTATTTATAATTTATATAATAATATTCCTTTAATCTTTGCCGACTGAATATTTTAATTTAAAATTTATTCGCGTCTGTTTATCATTTCAGAAATTATTTTATGTGGCGTAATTTCCTATCTTCATTTTTGAATTAATACAAAAAAAATCAAAGACGTTGTATATAAGTTTTCCCCAGGGTATCTGAATATGAAAACAGAAAAACAATTGAACATCGACTAAAGCTACTACAGTTGAAAGACCAAAATGCTTAAAAAAATAATTTAATTTTTAATTATTCAAGAGTATCAGGCGACTAATTAAGAATAACCCAAAGTATATTTCTTACTTCCGGTTCACATGGACATGTGTCTCTAATTTTTTTTAGTTCAAAAACAAGGCCAGAAAATCTAGTGAATTGCTTAAAATGATCACCCTGTACCTAGATTCATTATCCGCACAGACACATCATTTGTGATTTTCGATGTACAGGATTATTCATTATAAATTACCCACCCCTTATCATCGTTATTATTGCCTATAGAAAAAAAAGTTTTAAATAAAAGTTGTGTGGTTATGACTGAATTCTGTCAAAATGCCATCAAAAGTACAGTAGCGTGCAGATTTCAGGGTATACAAAAAAATAATATTTTGTTTTAAATGGGATACCCTGTATATTATTAAATTTTTGAAATGATCCTTTGTTCCTGATTTCAAAAATATATCATATGTTACCCCTACCATATACCGTTTTTGAGTTATTAAACGTCGAATATCTTAGTTAAAGTAGGTAACTAGTTACTGTAAATATTGAAAAGTTAACATTATTAAAGTGAGCTATGAAAATGAAACTATTATGTTTGATAAGTGACATTTCTTTATTGAAATAATCAAAATTGTTTACAGTGAGGAAGAAAATGTCCAAATATTTACTTGTTATATACAAAATAATAAAAATAAACGTGCAGTAAAAAGAGCATATAGAGTGTTGTATCCAAATCGTCCAACACCATCAGAAAATACATTCAAAAATATTTACCGAAAGGTGAATAATACCTCCAGTTTTAGTAGAAAAAAACGTGTAGTTCAAGCAAACCAGGAAGAACAGCTAGATATACTGCTTCATTTCGAAAGTAAGCCCATCCATATTTAATCTCGAATTGACTTTTTTGAAACATTGTATTATTTTTAGAAAATTCTGAATGTAATATAAATAATGCAGTAGATCAATTAGGTAAAAGTTATTCCAAAATCCAACGTAAGTTAAAAAATAACAGCTAAAGACCAATTAAAATTTTACCCGTACAAGTTTTAACAGAGGCTTATAAAAGGAAAAGGCTGGACTTTTGCCGCCAGATGATTCAAAAGTTGGATGAAGATACCGATTTTTTTTACTAAAATGTTACGGACTGATGAATCATCCGTTTCTACGGCAGGAGTTTTTAATAGGAAAAATCGAAGGTCGTAGGAAAACAAGCACAACAGAAAAAGATTGGTAAAACAAATAAAAAACATCAGGAAGAAAAATTGTTAGCGTTTGGTGTGAAATTTTCAGAAATAAAATTGTTGGGCCTATATTTTATGATTATACTTTTACTGGAGTTACCTATCTGGAAATAATTATCCCAGAAGCAGAAAATATTCCTTTGCAGAATTTTTCGGAAGCCGAATTTGATGATATGATTTGGATGCAGGATGGGTGAACTCCGTTCGAAATCATTTTAATAATGTATTCCCAATATGGACAGGGAGTAATGAACTAATTAAATGGCCACCTAACAGTCCGGAATTGACCCCTATGGATTATTTTTTTTGGGGATTTCTAAAAAGACATTGTCAATAATAATAATAATATTCAAGTCATTAAAGACAGGATTCGACTTGAAATAAACAATCTGAATGTAAATAATGAAGCCATTTCCGGTGCAATTATAAATGTAAGAAGACGTTATCATTTATGCATTGACAATAATGGTGGACACATCGAACATCTTTTATGAATTATCATTTATTTATATTTAAGTTTCCTAAATAAATCTTTGTTATCTATTTTGTTTTCAATATTTGGTTCTTTCAGCCTCACTGTAAACCATTTTGACTGTTACATTAAAGAAGTGTCACTTATTAAACATAATAGTTGTCATTTTCATAGCTCACTTTAACAGTGTTAACTTTTCCATATTTACAGTAACTAGTTTAACTAAGATATTCAACGTTTAATAACTGTGTAGTGGTGAGAGGTATGTGAAACTTCTCATATGGCCCAAAAGCTACTATCCGACCGACATCATAGATGTCTCTGTGGCGAATAGCGACTTGCGAAGCAAGTACCGAGAGCGACGACCTCTAGCCCAGGTGGACTAAACTACTGTTATTAAATATGATTTGAACGAAACAACTACTCAGTGGTTAACTACCCCGACCTGCATTGGATTATACCTTCAAATTATGATAGATCGGTAGCTAATATCATTTGTCAATTCCTAACCAGACATAGATCGGTTTCGAACTTATGCCATTAGGTTATGGAACAGACAGACAGTTTAATAACTCAAAACGGTATATGGTAGGGGTAACATATGGTATATTTTGAAATCAGGAACAAAGGATCATTCCAAAAATTTAATAATAACCAGGGTATCCCATTTGAAAAAAACATTTTTTTGTATCCCCTGAAATTTGCACGCTACTGTATTTTTGATGGTATTCTAACAAAATTCAGTCATAACCACACAACTTTTATATAAAACTTTTCTTTATATAGACAATAATAACGATGATAAGGGGTGGGTAATTTATAATGAACAACTCCTGGACCTGCAGAGAGCCCAAACAGTAAAAAAATAAATATATTGACTTCACAAGTGCATTTTTTTAATTTACAAGCCAACATGTATAGGCTTTAGAAATATTTATCATAAAAAAAGTATTTGTTTAATACTTTTACTTCCTCGCCCCTCAAAGTGAGGAAGTTATGTATTTGTGAAACAAATTTTGAAAATTTTTATTGCATTTCTGGACGAATCTCAACGAATTATGACGATACACAAAATTTCATGGGCATCATGGTATGGCTCTTTTATATTCTATTCTACAAACATGTTTAAATAATTTCCTCATTAGTTAAACACAATTGTAATAATTGGTATAATTATAAGCATTTTAATATTCAAAACAAAATGTAGTTAATTACTACTGCTGTATGCACATAATTTCACTTCATGTTTTCTTATACGTTATACATATTTAAAAATAATAAACGCCACACCTAATACAACCCTAGTAATCCTAGATATATCTCGAGGTACCGAGTGCGCAAGGGGTTACACATTTGGAGACAACGGACACACATACACACAATATTCGAGTATGCAAGGATTAATTTTTAGAAAAAATCTCAGCTCCTCAACTGGGGATTGAACCCGGAACTTCGAGGTGAGAGGCAAGTGTCCTTATCTCTCTCGTTCACGAAGTTCTAAATATATTCTATTTCAGGAAATGTCGACTTATGAAAATGTTAATTTTTCGATTACTATAATTATTATTAAAATAAACAGGATATCAATTATCACATAAATCATATTTATGTGTAATTTAAGCATTTATACAATTATACGAGCGTGTTCTAAGAAAGCACATTACTCATTAAATATTGAATTTTCCATATTTACAATGGAAAAACTAGAGTGGAAAAAATTGTGATTAATTTGCGAAACTTAGTTAACTATAACTGAAAAGTTGTTTTATTTTTTGTGTTTCGACAGTCAGAAGATAAATTCTTTAGAAGGTAAGTTAATTTCCTGTTTCATCCAAAACCTGTATCCAATTATATACGGATTATTTTCGTATTTTTTATCAAATAGTAAAAGACAGGGTCTGGTGGTCTTTTTTAAGTAAAAGTATTTAACATTTTTAAACTGGTTTTGTCACCGCATTTTTTAATCCTTAATTTGTATTCCGAATCATCCTTCGAACATCACATCAATGTTTTATGACAGATTCTGATTTGGACGTGTCCGATGCAAAACTATAACCCTGACCTAACCATAACCGTTTAAGGCACACCGACAATATTATTTTGTTATTTATTTTCCACATATCGCAACTAGAACAACAGCATCATATCATTGTAACTTGAGGATTTCCTCAAATAAGTGAAAGTGTCATTAAGTATGTAGTAAATAATAGCCTATAGTGGTGGTAATATTACTACAAACAATATTAACCGTCCCTTTATCGGCCATGTGACAGGCTTCTTTCTCATTGCGCGAATAAGTATTAAAATATTCCACAAAGTGAATAGGTGTAATTTGATACAGAAGAAATTAGTACTGATAATTAGCTTTAGCTTTTATAATAATCATACCATTTATATTAAGAAATAAACAATATACAAAAAACGCAGATCAATCGCGAGCCCAAATTATTCGTCGCGTAACTCGCGGTTTGAAACCCACGTAATGCTGTGGGTTAGGTCATGTCGTCGCGTCGGCTATGGGAACAAACAATGCCTGCTCGACAATATTAGGTAGTATGGAGTTCGAGCATAAGGGAAAAATTATGTAAATAAATAATATGTATGTATAGTTTATTCAAACTTATTTGCAACATAAAAAACGTCGGCTTCATTGATGGCGGTAAAGTGATCATAGAAGCTGACGTTTTTTGTGTTGCAAATAAATTTGAAATAAACAGTACATACATTGTAAAGCTTATTTCAAACTTAATTGCAACATAAAAAACGTCGGCTTCTTTGATCCGTTAGAGAAGCAGATGCTTTTTATGTTGCAAATAAATTAGAAATAAACTATACACCATAATCATCACCAAAGCTGCAAATCGTTTCTGTGTATCATGGTCGTAGAGTACAGATGTACTTACTGTCACCGTCATTCACTTTGACCGCGAAACTCTTTCTCCAGTCCAGTCTATTATTAGCTTTCGAGTTGTGTACACGTTAAGTCACTTGGGCGTATTGTATATTGTTTTTGTGTTTTTATTTTATTTGTTACTGTATTGTTATTAATTTAATAATAAATCATGTCAGACGGACGCAGGGGTAGAAAACGGCCATTTGCTGACAAAGTGAATAAATTCGTAGGTCAATTCCCAGATTTATTCTATGATGGTGCTAAAATAATTTGTAAAGTGTGCGAGAAAGATTTGATGTGCCGTTATAAGACTGATTGTGGACTTCACGTAAATAGTGTACACCATAAAAATAAAAAAAAATGGCGTGCCTTCGATAATACAGTTTATGTTTGATTTACTATTAATGCTGATAGCATGTGATGTTCCGCGGCACATACTCGATAAACAACCATTTCGAGAGTTCTGGAATAAATACAATGCCCAGGTGAAGTTACCAAGTCGCACAACGTTATATAACTATCTACCAACTATACACGTAGACATGGTAAATAAGATGAAATGTGAATTAAAAAATACACGGCTGTGGTTATCTGTTGATGAGACAACAGATTGTAAAAAAAAATTCTATTTTAAATGTTATAGTACGAGTACTGGACCCTCTTAAACCGACAGTTCCACTGTTACTAGCTAGCAAAAGACTAAGTCAGTGTACTAGCGAAACAATTAGCAGGGTGGTGCTGGAGACGTTAGAAAAAATTTGAACTGTCAAAAAGTCAAGTGTTGATGTTTGTGACTGATGGCGCCGTGAAAATGCGTTCGGTAGGTCGTTCTTTGCAAAGAACAAGGTTATACGTTTATACATGTTACGTGTAAAGTGCATGCTTTACATCTTGTGGCAGAAACTATTCGAAAAGGTTTTCCAAAGGTGGATGCATAAATAGCAAGTACAAAAAAGTGTTTCTTAAATCTCCTAAACGTCTCCGTGCATCTTATAGTAAGTGTCCCGATATTCCAGAACCACCACAACCGATTCTTACACGTCGGGGAACATGGTTGCAGGCAGCTTTTTATTATGCTGAAATTTCCAAAAAAATAAAAGCGTTAAAGAAAAGTTCGCAAGTGTGTTAAATAAAGACACCGGTTTTACCAAATTAAGACAAATATGTGATAGTGCAGCCTCAGATTCTTTAAGTGCGTTCAAAGACTATTTTACGTATGCGTGTATTACATCAGTAAGTAGATGTCGAACGGTCGTTTTCAAAATATAAGAATATATTTTCACCAAAGCTAACATCACTCATGAAGACAACCATAGAAACATACCTGATGCTGCAAAATGGCTACACATTTTCTCCAGTTTGTGATAAGCAAGCTAGTTAAGAGGGTAAGTTTTATATACATTGTTATAAATTGTAACAGTTTATTGTTTCTCGTATTAGTTAATTTCGCGTACGCCACTGTCCCACGGAACATTTTTGACAGCCCTAATCATCACTATTATCCTTTTACAATTTTCTATACCAAAAGATGCCCAACTGAAGTCATGGGCGGATCCAGAAGCTCCATAAAGTGGGAGAGTATTTGACAAATATTGAAAAATACCTAATAAAAATTGGTGAGTAATAGAAAAAATATAGGCACTTTGAAAACATTTATTTTTTTATGATAATTTCAAATTTAAATATAAATAAATTAAACATCGATAATGCTTACAAGGTACGTATAGTTTATGTCAAACTAATTTGCAACATAACATTTTTGAAACACACAACTTTCTTATATCAGTATATATCATCCTGATCTAAAAAAATCATTCCATTTAATTCTTCACTTACCTCAATTAAATTTTAATCGCGTACCTTGAAATGTTTCATTAAAATTTTTAAATAATTAATCATCAGCGTCATTCGATACTGTCAATAATAATTCATGTCATATATTTTAATAATTTTTTTTATTGACATTGACATTTTTGTAACTAAATTAGACCTTTCAAATGTCAAACTGTTAAATTTATCCTAACCCTATTTTATGAGGTGAAATGTATAAAATATTTCAGTTTACATCAGCTTTATTTAAGTACTTTTTTATTCGCAATAATTACTCACACTTTTCGTCTCAAAGTAGAAAGATCTATATTTCGACTTGAATGGAGTTAGGAAATGAATGAAAATCGCTTTAAACACTGTATTTTTTTATCTCAACAGCGATATTACAGCGTGAATGTAGAGCAGATGGTAAAAATTGTAAAAGTAAAATTTATTATGGAGATTTATTTTGCAGCAATTATAACTAAAAAATGACAATAGGATAATGGCAAGAAATTTAAAAAAAATTGAACGGGGAGACCGAAACGTTTCTTATTTGTGAAAACATGAAAAACGTTTATTCATAAAAAGTGTTCAGAATTTAAGTTTAGACTGTATACAAAATTTGGCCAAGTAAAAAGTTTAACTAATTTCTTAAAGTATTGATATATTGAAAATATCTCGGAAAATATTGATTGTAAATTTGTTTACGAAAATTTTAAATGAGATCAGATGATACACACAGAAAAAAAAAACAGAATCACAACACACAGAGTACCGTTTGAAAAAACATAATATTTTAAAAGTTTTGTTTAAAGAAAGTCGGTATAAATTGCAGCAGATTTAAAGTGTATGTATTGGTGAAAATAAATCGATTTTTAACCCGCTTTATTATTAGCTTCACCTGTATGTATCCTATGTATGTATCTATTTATGTAACGGAATTTTTCAACGTAATTTTCACCAACTTCAAGACGTCTAATTAAATTGAAAATTTGCACACGTATTAATGACTGACGACAATACAATAATTTGAATGCGTATCGACGCATTTTTCTTAAAAAAAATTTCTAAGCGGATGTCAAAGTTGTGTGATTGGCGCATTCGCCAAAATAACGAAAATTTTCAACGTAATTTTCACCAACTTCAAGACGTCTGATTAAATTGAAAAGTTGCACACGTATTAAGGACCGATGACAATACAATAATTTGAATGCGTATCGACGCATTTTTCTTAAAAAAATATTTTTCTAAGCTGATGTCAAAGTTGTGTGATTGGCGCATTCGCCAAAATAACGGAATTTTTCAACGTAATTTTCACCAACTTCAAGACGTCTGATTAAATTGAAAATTTGCACGCGTATTAAGGACCGATGACAAGACAATAATTTGAATGCGAATCGACGCATTTCTCTTAAAAAAAATTTTTTGAGCGGATGTCAAAGTTGTGTGATCGGCGCATTCGCCAGAATATCGCATTAATGATAAGTTGACAGAAAGTTAACCACTAATTGAATACCGTAACTCTTACTATACTTGAAATACAAGATGAACTAGTTACGATAAGAATGTTTTTTTGAAAGCATTGAATTCTTTCGTTTTGTCAAAATATACAGCAATTCAACAATAGCAATACAATAATTTGAAAAAGAAAATAAAAAAAAAACCAAAATAAATTCAAATCAATAAATTTTGAAAAAAATTTTAATTAAAAATTTTCGACAAAAATTCTTGAAGACTATTACATTTGTTTTCGTTTCATGACTAAAAATAAAAAAATAAATTATAGTTTCAAAAAATAAAAAAACGCTTTAATTGCAAACCGAACTAAAAAGTAAAAAAATAAAAATGAAGTGATTGACAAAAAAAATTCATTTTATTGCAAAAAGCGTAGGGTGCTTTTTACTATATTTTTATGATAACTCTACTTTTATTAATAGCTACCAATAAAATATTTATAACAATTGATATCAAGCACCCTACGCTTTTTACAATAAAATGAATTTTTTTGTCAATCACTTCATTCTTATTTTTTACTTTTTAGTTCGGTTTGCTATTAAAGCGTGTTTTTTTAGTTTTTTAAACTATAATTTATTATGAATGAAAATTAGGTAATAAAACTTATTTTTAACTAGTTGTCGAAGATATACAGGGCGTCTCACCAGGAACTGCATCGATCGATATAGGGAAAAGTACGGCACCAGAAAATTTTGAAAATTTAGGGAGCCACTAACGGACACCAACTTGCTTATTATAAATGAAATCGAAAAAAGCATAAATTGTAGGATATCCTATGCCTAAACCCAGCCGTTTCAGAGATATTTGACACTTTAAAACAAATTTGACAGGTGTAATGGTTTACAATAACCTTATAACTTTCTTCGTGTAAAAGATACTCATTTGCTTTTTGGCATGCAGAAAGACCATAAGGTGAGCTACGCTCTACAGTTTAAAGAAATTCAATAACAGTATACCAAGTGTCCATTCTTGACGTTACATTCTGTAAACCTCAAACCGCGAAAACTTGCTTAAGTCAAATGGAACACCCTGTATTTCTACATCAAGTTATGTAAAATTAAATTCCTTTTTTTTATATAAGTATTGTGGGGGTTTAAGTTACAACTTTTTGAAATATTTGCATTTTTCTTAGAAATTCAAGAATTTTTAGTAAAAATTTTATCAAATTAGCCATGATTAGAAACAATCAGTAATGTCAGTTATTCTCTTATGTCAAAAAATGCCACCGCGTTTGAAGACACTTTGCATAAACTAAATAGCTAAGATAAAATTAACTAAACACATTTTAATTTAATAATTGTTCAAAATTCCGCCCTCGAACCTGCACACATTTTTCGAACCTTCGGATTAGTTCTTCATGGGTAGCTGTTCTAATTTAATCCTGTGACAAGTTTTGAAATACATTTCTTACTCTCTGCATACAATCTTCAATAGTTGTTAATGGGCTCTCACAAACTTTATTTTTAATAGTTCCCCAAGTAAAATAATCTAAAATTGATAAATCGTGCGAGATAGGCCATAGGAAACGTCCATTATTGGCTATCCATTGATCGTAAAAAGTTTCTTGTAAAAAAATTATTTATCAAATACGCGTTATGTGGAGGAGCACCGTCGTGATGACAAAAAAATGTTTCTATGTTCAGCGAGAGGTAAATTTTCTAAATACTTATTATTAAAATTCTGTAAAATATTTAGATATCTTTCACCTAAAAAAAATAACAAAAAACAAAAAAATTAACTATACATATTGGCAGAAGAAGAAATCTTTATAACTTATTGTTTAAATTTTCCTGATAAAATTCTAATGCCACCACTCTATCGTTTCTTATTGAACAGTAAACATTAAACTTCCAACTTTCTTGAAAATTTCGCTCCCTGAACATGAGGATTCGAGTCACTCCAATAATGCGAATTGTGTTGATTAAAAAGTCCATTTTTGGTAAATTTAGCTTCACCTGACCATATAATATTTCCCAAATAAGAATCGTCGCCTACCTTATTAGAATAAATTCACAAATGTTTTCTCTTAGAAAATCTGTTTCTTTTTATCGTTGAACCATTTGGAACGAAAATTGGTGAAATTTACGTTTAATAAGGATTTTGTGAACTGAATTCTTGCATAGTCCCGATTCTAGAGTAGCTTGTCTTTATGACATCATTGGAAATGCATGAATATATCCCAGAATTGCTATTTCTACGTATTTGTCATCAACAATAGGCTTCCGCTTTTGAATTCTTGCCTTGACAGAGCCATAGTTTTTAAAATTATCCAGTATTCGTTTTCCAGTGTTTGGTGACGGTTTCCGTTTTTGTGGATATCGAGTAGCAAATGTACTACAAGTTCTTGATATTACTTTAGCACATTCTCCATAAATAATAAACAAATTCAAAAAGTCTTCGTGGGTGTAATTTAAACGAGGTGGCATTTTTTGATATAAAAAGAATGACTGACATTACTGATTGTTTCTAATCATGGCTAATTTGATAAAATGTTGACTAAAAATTCTTGAATTTCTAAGAAAATTGCAAATATTTCAAAAAGTTGTAACTTAACCCCCACAATGTTTATATAAAAAAAAGGAATTTAATTTTACATAACTTGATGTAACAAAAAATACAGGGTGTTCCATTTGACTTAAGCAAGTTTTCGCGGTTTGAAGTTTATAAAATGTAACGTCAAAAATGGAACACTTGGTATACAATGATTTAAATTCTTTAAATTGTAGAGCGTAGCTCACCTTATGGTCTTTCTGTATGCCAAAAAGCAAATGATTGTCTTTTACATGAAGAAAGTTATAAAGGCTATTGTAAACCATTACACCCGTCAAAATTTTTAAATGTCAAATATCTGTAAACGACTGGGTTTAGGCATAGGGTATGTTTTTGATTCAGAATTTTATGCTCTTTTCGAAAACCCTAAAATATATAGGGTATTCTATTTAAAATAAGCAAGTTGGTATCGACTTCCGGTATAACCGGAAGTGCCAGATGCTTATAAATATTTTAGTTGGATTGACCACACTGCCATTAGTAATTTCCTAAATTTTAAATTTTCCTATATAGATCGATGCATTTTCTGGTGTGACACCCTGTATATTACCAGAACACTGAGTATATTTAAGATTAATAACAAGCTTATATGCAAATTTATAATTTATAATACCCTACGGGTAACAGCTGGATGCAGGTTTGTGATATTGTTTTTAAAAATCGTTGGAAAGAAATGTTTATGGCACCTAAACATCTAAAATAATATTTGACGGCGGCGACGGTTTTACAAACTTGGATGGGTGATTTCATACCAGCACAGAAATCCCTGTTTTAAATTGGGAACCATGAATGTTACTATTTATATAAATATATAACTTGTGTCGTCATTTGTGCAAAATTTTGGTAAAAACTATATTTTGACGTGATGTATGAGGGTCCTCATAAGAAAATTGGTACAAAATGTTCACTTACAGTTTAAGAGTTAATTTCAATGGTGGTGTATGGTAGTTTTTCGTGCTCGCGGGGAATCTACTAGATTTTAATGTTTGCCATATGAAACCATCATCATTAATAATCAAATAATCAATTTAATTTTGGTAATAAATGCATTTTTGTTTTTTATTGTAGGCTTTTGTTAAATTTTCTTCCACTTTTTTCGGTTGGCTTCATAAAGTTACTGCAATAGTTTAGATTGGTCTACCTCAGTTGTCCATAGTTTTTAGTGAATTTAATAAAAAACGTACCGGAGTTAGCCGGCTAAAATAAATTTATTTTCTCAAACATGAAATTTTCTAGGCATATCTTGACAATGAAAATAATTAGAGATTTGTTGTAAAAATATTATCGATGTGAATGAAGACTGATAAATTAATAAAAACGTGAGAAGTAACGTAAAATTTTAGGATAATTTTTTATATTAAAAATACAAAATGACTCGCAAAATGAGGAAAAACAGAAAAATATAACTTGTAAAATGCAGGATATTTGCTATATTCAATCCGATTGGAATATTTTATATCCCATTCGTTGTATACCAATTAAAGAGTTGGAAACTACCATACTTTATTTATATTTTCTTGAAAAATGTTATCCATTTGCTCTCTATCAATTGACGGAAATCATTTCCAAAAACTAGTAGGCTAAATCAACAGATTTATAGAGAATATCGTAGCCAACGAAGCTGCCGTTGCTAGTATATCCGATTTCGCTTCATTTGTTTTTTGTCAAATGATTTTTGCAAAGAGAAAATAATTACCAGTATATTATTTTTTTATACTCATCAATTACATTCTAGGCACTTATTTGTTATGTAGATGAGGGAAAATATTAAAACCAACAAATAATTTATTTAGTCCGAGAAAGGTGTAATTTATTATTAGATCGAAAAGATTCAGAGGTCGACAGTATTAATTAATTTTTTTACAATGTTTTGTTAATGCACTGTTACATCCTATGGACGTATGCATACATTTAATAAGAATGTCAAATAAATATGAATTACTTTTATTTGTAAGAGACATGTTAAAATCCTCAGTGTTTAATGAACGTATCAAAAGAATCAAGAGGTATAGTTTATACGAGTACAATTGAAAATCGTATAAAAACTGAAAACCTGAAAAACAGTCGGATCTCTTTTGTACAATACAATAATATATAGAATAGAGACCGACTGTTTTTTGGCTTTTAGTTTTTATACGTTCTGTTCGAAATAAAATGGTAACTCAGTTTATCTCTGATGATACGATATCTGCATCATAAATCAATTTTACGTCACACGAACGGTAATTGCAATGTATTTGATTTGATAATATTAAAATGTTCTTCATTTCACTAAATTGGTTAGATATTAATAAAACAGCATCCAAATATTTGTTAAATTTCGCCCAAATATACCAAAGGATTGTGTACAAATATCATGTCAGCGATAATATCTTGCATTTAAAAATAAAATAACCAAATTGTATTGTACATCAATAACTGAATAGAGTTTAAAATATTGTTTCTATTTATGAATTTTGCCGTTGTCAAAAATGCATCTCTTCTTTTGGAAAAATTTGTGCAGGTATAAGGTCAAATGGCACACCGTGGTAATCAAATTTAAGGATAATTTTGGCAGACGAAGAAGTGGTGGCTTCAGTAGATTAGCAATAAAAATTAGTATATATCCTAAATTTCCCGTTCAATGGACATTGATATTGATAACTTACTGCTCTGTGAGTCCACCGAACAAGAATCATTAATGGGATGAGGATTCATAACGAGGCTCGGTTGTACCAAACCTCTGTGATGCATTGGTAACTGGTGCATTGCCAGTCCACCTTGCTCTGACATCACCATACGAACTACACTTCGTAAAACAGTTCACTAAAAGTCCAAAACCGTAACTACGTTAGACTTGTCTGTGCGACGTGGTTGTGGGTCGCAATGGCCTAACGTTGAACTAAACAAATTCTCATTGAGGTTGTGTTGTATCACATCGAGGTGTCCGTTTTCTTCATGAACCAAAACACTCCACTACTGCTACTATCGAATGTGCCCAATTTTCGCACAGCTGCACTACTACCATCCGCCGCCGACTGGCGTTACGAATAAACTAAGGAAGGAGAGGTGCCCTGCCGTCGGGTGAAATCGGCTAAGCGATTAGTTTTTGTCGACCCCCTCCCGATTCGCCACGCCCATCGCGTTTGCGTATTCTGCGATCCAATTGGTTCGCTTTGTTGATAGCACGGCACAAAATGGTCGGCAAGTAATCAATAATAAGGCCTCCGGATTTCGTCCCCCTACGAACTCGTGTTAAATTTGCTTTCCTTCTTTGTTAGCCATGTAAATTTAACCTTGTTGGCTACTGGATTGTAAATTTGCTCAAAAGACACAGATTCATGTTAACCGTCGGATTAAAAAAATCCGTTTTAACATCTAATGTTGAATAGGTTTGTTCTCTTCACCTGTACTTTCAACACTTTCCTTAGCGGAAGTGGCAATTAAATCCTATTAAAAAATAGCATTCTTTTGTACTATAATACAGATGAAGAGAACAAACCTAATGTATTTCCATTTTTATACAATTGGTACCATAAAAGCGGGACAAACCAAACTTACATATGTATTTTTAAATGGAACACTATGTTTTTTTTACATTTTTTAAATCTGTTTTTTGTCATTTCAGATAGATAAATAGGTTGAATCTTACCTTTTACTGTTATTTATTTATTGCAAATTTTTACTACCAGCATCTGTCAGGTTATCAGGTTAACCATAGATGAAAAACACTTAATTTGACACTTATGCCTTATACAGAAGAATTTAACAAATTCAAAAAAACAAATCGAGTTATAATTATTACTATAACTACTATTCTACATACCTACTATACCAAATAAAATGTTACCCATTGAAGAGTACTTGTTATTTTTTATAAATAGTGAACATATCGTATCGCTCTGATATACCTAGTAAACGTTTTCATAAATAATATGACACACAATACCACGCAGTTTGCATTTTAAATTTATTAAATTATTTTGTAAGGCAATAAGGCATACGTATTAAATTAATTGTTTTTAATTCATGGCGAACCTGACAACCATGAAGATGCTGGTAGTATAGTATTTGCAATAAATACAAAATAGTAAAAGATAGATATATTGTATCTCACATATTCATATGTTTAAAATCACCAAAAAAATAGATTTCAAAAATATAAAAAAATATGGGGTGGTCCACTCAAGAAAATGTAAGTTTGGTTTGCCCCGCTTTTATGAGACCACTTGTATATTCTTTACAAATTTTCTAAAAGAGTTCAATTGATTCACTAAAACTTTTATTCAAAACATTTTTTTCTAGTTCAAAAGATAAACGAAATATAGGGGTGGACCTTTTTCATTGGAAAACCCTGTATATATATATATATATATATATATATATATATATATATATATATATATATATATATATATATATATATATTCATATATCAACCAGATTAATATGTGATACATTTTTGCCGATCAGCGTTTCTTGGGAATAGAAACACAGTTAAGAGGGCTAATCGAACCAGTGTTTGTAAGGTAATTTTTCAAAATTTATTTCTTCCATACGGTTTGGTCAAGTTACACCAAATTTGAAGGATCAGTAGTTGAAAGTGTACTAGAGAGTACATGTATATCTATTTTAATTAATTTTCACTTTATGTAGGGAAAATTTATACTGTAAATATAAGTGAAATTTGAACGTGATTAGCTCTTGAATTATGATATCAATCGGTAAAATTCGAGGTAAAACTCATACATGGGTTCTAGAATGAATCTTCATAATTATGCTCAGCAAGTTTCACACCTTTATTCCGTACGGTTTGGTTAAAATGAATTTTCTAAATAAGTATCTTTGTCACTACAAATGGAGTAAGGAAGTGTTACCTCTATCGGGAATCGCACCTCAATGAAGTCGGTGGATAAAACGTCCAGTGAAGGTATAGTCAAGAGCAAAATTATTCAGCGGCGCATGTATAAAAACTTTCTAGAGAGTGACACAGCTATCCGAAGCTTTTTCCCGACTAGGCCCCTTAAGGATAAAAAAATTATCTATTACAAGTTCTTTTTTACAATATTTTTCTTGTATACATTTGTTGATACAGGAACGAAATTGATGTATCCATTATTGAAATAATGGATGTGCAATATCTCGTATCTCTTTTTTTAAATTTAGATAGGTACCTAAGTAGATTAATAGTTCTAATATCAGGTTTCAAGGATATAGCATCAATTATTGATAGAAGGACCCAGCAACCAAGAAAATAACTCACTCCAGTTTTTCTTATGAGCATGTAGTAATAAACATTATCACTTTACAAATCTGGCAAATATCGATTTGTATGCTTTACTTCTACTTGCATGTTTTGCATGTTTTTAAAAAAGCCGAATATCCAATAATCGGCCTAAGATTTCTGCCGAATAATGAATAAATTAAATAAAATTCGGCCTCCAATATTCAGTGCCGAATGCCGATTATTCTCGAATATAATATGTAATCAATATAGGAATGTATAGTTGAGGAAACCTATATTGTGACGGGACGTCCGGGGTAAGCCGATAAGGAACGCAGAGCCGGATTTAACTATATTGTTCGTTTGTTTACTTTTTTAATGTAGGTTTTCGTGCTCAGTTTAGCTAGCAACAATTAAACAATTGTACAAAAAAGTATTAACTTGAAATAAAAGTACTGAATTTGACGTATACAGCAATTACAGTATTTAAGTTCGCTTAATATAAATTGTTACTACCCAGAAAGAACTGCGAGGAGGTATGAGCATTTTTTACCAGGAAAGGATGGGTATGGAATATTAGTATAGAATAAACACAAAAAAATATACTCAAAATAGTAACAGAAACAGATATTTTTCTCAACAAATGAACTAAAAATAAATTATAATAGTAAAGTTATTACTGTAATAAAAACATAAAGACATATTTTTATCAAAATGAAAAAACTAATGACATTAATAAATAATAACATCCTGAAAAAGAATGTTTTTTCAAGCACTGAACAACGAAAGCACAAAAACGGAATTAAATAATGCAGTTGATATCACAAAATTCACTTCTTCACTTCACATCACTGCACTTTACCTCACCTCACATTACTTCTTCCTCTGAATCCTCGCCCTTCTCACCCTCTTCTTCATTTTCAGATGAACTACTATCCTCGATCAAATTTATAATAAATTTATTTCCACTATTTAGATGAAATTTGGCAATTTTTAAATAATCATCCTCAATTGTAATTAGGTACTTTCCTAATTCTTTTTTCCCTATCTTCCTTGTTAATTTTCAACACTTCATTTTGAATTAAATTCCAACAGTTGTGCTTTATTATAATTTCATGATCAAGATCATGTTCAATTAAAAAAAATTGCAACTCAAAAGATTATTGTAAAAAATTATTGTAAATATTAAGGCAAATTTGTTTCACTTGCCGTTCAAATGTAACCGATTTTTTTCTTACTGAAAACACTAATGAACTTTGATTTTCTTTATCATTGTAATCACTATCACTTTCATTTTCACAAACATAATAAGATGCAGACGTAGAGGCCTCCCTACGGTCGAAACATTTTTACATCAAATACCTCCTTAAATTATTTTCAAAAACACACCAGCAAATTACCAGATATAAAATAATTATTACTCATATTATACTATTACATAACTCACCTCAACACGATAACCTTCTTAAAATATTTTCAAAAACACGCCAGCAAATAAACAGATATTAAATAATTATTATTTATCTTATAATATTATACATACAAATTTATCAGCACTGCTAGAATGATTCGGTAATAAAATTAAGTGCGGCCCTGAAATATCACAGCATGTAAGCTGAACTCCGCCTCGGTCGCGTGCCACAAAAACAATCATCGTTCTTGCTTTAATGTAAGCGGTGTAAAAGACGGAAGATGTCATGTGTTATACATTTCCCGCCCACATATTGTGTCCTGCCCCGCACGTCCCGTCTCAATATAGGTTTCCTCAACTTTAATAAAGGGGAAAAAGAATTTCATGATATTTTGTGTTATTAAAAGAATGAAGTACACAAAAATATATATCTGCTTTTGAATCTTCATTATGAGAAAAAATATTCTTAAAACAAAAAAATATTAAAGTTAAAAGCGAGATATTGATACTGAGAATGACTTCAATATATTCGATATTTAATTATTCGACAAGAAGTGCCAAATATTCCCCATACCCAATAATAACTAAATTATCCTTAATATAAAAGCATATTATGTTGAAAATACATTCCCACATATTTAAATAATAAAATAAACAAACTTTAACTCAATAATTAGTCAAGTCAAAAGATAAATTAGCTTAGTGCATAAAATGTGTAGAAATATTAAAAAGATTTACAAAAACCTGTTCCACAAGGTTCTGTTTTGAAGCCACTTTTCTTTATATCATCGAACATTAATACATTAAACTCTATTACTATTGAAACGTGTTCTTGTACTATGGCATTAACAGTTATAATAAAATTAATAATTTTTTAAAAGTAGTTATTGTTGCTGCTCAAAACATAATTAATAAAAGCCCAGTAAACACCAAAGTATGGATCTTTATTTAGGCTTTTACCGGGCCTGTACTGGAAATGATAGCCGAATAAAGGCCCAGTAAATCTTTGACGTTTACTGGTAATTTAAAGAATGTTTTGATTTTATTTGTTACACAATTTTATTTTATATTTAAACAAATATTATACTATTTAGTAAGTAGGTTATAAAAATAGTCCGAACCATATCTAGGGCATCGGAAGTTTTCTCCCATCTTAATCCGAAATAAATTACAAATAAAATTTCTACTTACTCCCGGATGGATTCGACCATCGATATTCGGTACCGAGTAAATAGCTATAAGCGATTTACCCACTCAGCTACCATACCATGTAATAGCAAAATACACACAAACTTCATAAAATAATTAAAACAAAAAAATAAAAATGACTTTTTTTTCAGAACAGTATAAATATAGGCACTGAAGATAATTTTTCAAAAAGGAATTGAAGGAAAGTCGAAATCGAGACCAGATTTAAAAATATCAAGATTCAGCAAGATCAAGAGAAAACTAAAGTCAGATCATGACCAGTGGCGGATTTAGGATTTGGCTAAAGAGGTGTATTTAGGTGGGATAGTAGCAGTAATCCAAGTAGCAATTTTGCGACTAGCGACAACATTTGCACAAAAAATAACGTTGTATTAGGTGTAGAAAATTGTCACCGATGACCTCTGGCCGATTAGACGACGTCGCTTATCAGTTGTTGTGACTAAAGTAAAATAGACACGTTTTAACAACATCTGACCGATTACAATACATGGATTGTAAACGTTGGTATCTTAGGTTTATTATTGACGTTGCGGAAACGTCGTCATTAGACTGATTATCAACCTATAGATTAGAGTCAATCTTTAACGTTTTAGGACGAGCATTGCGGTGGGTAGAGGAAGAGGAAGAACTAGAACAAACAACATAACATACATTTTTGTTGTATTATTATTCTCCTCGTGATTTTCTTTGTCTTCTCAGTATCAATGGAAATAAGTCATTCAAATAATATCAATTAGGCAGTCGTATATGGTGCATATTTTAGAAAGACCCATACATAAACACGGCCGAGTTGCTTTACACAAGTATTTAAAAACATCATTGATAAACAGATTGAACGATATTGGAGCTAAATGGGCCCCTTGTGGTACGCCGAGGTAACTTTAATTGTATCGGAATAGAAATTTTTCACCTTCACTAATTGTGTTCTTTCACTGAGATGGGGTTAAAGCTATAAAAATAATTTGCCACTCGCGTAGAGAGAAAGCATATTGATTAAAATGGAAAGACCTACCTTGTCAAATCTATATATATTACATCTACACAATGTCTTCTCTCCAAAGCATTGACAGTCTAACTTTCATATAGTAGTAGATGTATAGCGATTAAACGACGAATTTTTAAGTCAGTAACTACAGATAATTTCAGAATATGAGATACATATTTTTGTAGTTGGTTTGTAATTTAAAACTGAGCCTGTGTCTCAATTTGTTTTTGTATATTGAAACTACGTAGGATTTTTTCTAAATGGCGGGAAATACTCCACAGGAAAGTGATTTATTGCACAAAATCCATATTGGTCTAGAAAGTGCAAATGGACATTTTAATAAAGAAGCCGATATTTCACTGCACTACTCACGCTAATGAAGTCTTTGGTGTTAAATTTGTGTCCAAAACGCTTGGAATTATTTTTTTTAATCTATTTGTTTAGCGCATTAGTTACGTTGCTATTACCGTCGTCTTCGATACAACTTAAATATCAAAACAGACACGTACCTACGTCATTTTCACAGCACGTATTTAGCAAAATATATAGTTTATTCGCGTGTTTTTGAATAATTTTAGTATTTTTCAATGGCGAAATTTTTTTTTTTGGGAAATAGCCTTCCAAAATTTTCTTCCTGCATGTCAAATTGCCTAATTTTAAACAAATTCGATCGTGCGCATTCACGTACGCGCAAAAATCAACAAAAATGATCGACAATTTTATCGGTTTGGGGTAAAAAAATTGTTGTAAAAAGTAAGCCATAATTGCCAACGACATTCTGTACAGCAAACAGATTTGCGCGAAGTTTAAATTTGAAAACTAATTATATTGTTCATTATAATTCCGTGTCGGATCGTTTATTTAAATAGATAACAAACGCAGGGCGGTGGCGTTCGACATGTGCATGTTCTCTTTATCTTAACTGATACCGTATCAACAAGGCAAATAAATACTTGTACTATGTACACATTACATAAATATATTGATAATATACTTTAAGTCTCAGAAGACATTGTTTACTTGCTTTGATTTTGGTACCGGTATAATACCTGTAATCGTTTTTTATATCTTTAGATGATACAAGTAAACAGTAGATACAAGAAATATTTTGTGGATCGACATTTTTCATAAATATCTATGAAGGTTTTTCACAATACACTGACTAATTTTGTTTCTAGTAATTAGGTCAAAGTGTTTATATATACACCAAGTGTTTATTTAATTCGATAAAAACCAAATTATTCTTACGTGAAAATCAAAAATATTGTCCAAAAATAGTTATAGCTCGTCAGAGTTAGAAAAGGAGAGCAAAGAAACACGTAACCAATTTGAAACTTGTTAGAGCACTTGGTAAGAAATTTTAGAGATACTCCAGGTTTAATTTGATGCAATATGAGAAAATATAAAAACAGGAAGGAAGAAAAATATGTTAAGTCTAGAGTAGGTCAAACAAATTTTACCAAACGCAACTTTTGACGAGCTCTAATTCTTCAGGAGATTATTTTTGATGAATCTATCACCTCTCCTCTCTATGTCGCCTTGTTGAGAGCTAGTGATGTCGCGAAAAGTGTTTTATCGGTTCCGATACACAAATTTATTTAAAGGGCGCCAGCTTATCGAAACAAAAAAGATATATATATATATATATATATATATATATATATATATATATATATATATATATATATATATATATATATATATATATATATATATATATATATATATATATATATATATATATTAGAATGTCTAAAAATTAATGAAAGTCCTGAAAAATTGATAGCACAAAGTTACGATGGAGCATCAGTAATGAGTGGTGCTTTTGGAGGTGTACAAGCCAAAATTAAAAAAGTTATCCTTCAGCAAATTTTATTCATTGTTACGCTCATCAACTAAATAATTTAATTTTACAAAAAGCATCAAGTTAGGATAAAAGCATAAAAATTTTTTTTGCTAATTTACATAGCTTTTCTTCATTCTTTGGAAAATCGCCAAAAAGAACAGCCGTGTTGGTGTTGTTAAGGTGAGATTACCTAAAGCGGCTTCAACACGATGGAATTTTAATACAAAGTGCATAGAGACTGTTTATGCCTACCGAACAGAATTATTAGATTGTTTAGAAAAAAATCATTGATAATGAATCAGAAAACAACACTCTAAACCAAGCTATTGGTTTAAAAAACTTCTTACAAAATGAACATTTCCTTTACTGGTTAAATTTTTTTTATTTAGTTATGCCTCATTGTGATATATTATTCAATCAATTACAAAAATGTAATATCGATGTCATAACAGTAAATAAGTGTATTGGCGTTTTTAATAGTAAAATTGAAGACATCAGAAATAAAATTTTGAATAACTGATTACATCTGAGATCAAAAAGAGGTTTGACTTTAGTAATCATTTAGCAGTGTCTCAGTTATTACACGCAGATCGATTTAAAGATTATAAAAAAAAGCTTCCTCAAGATATGTTTAAATTAGTTGGAAACGGAGTATCCAGTCATAAATCATTTGAAACTTAAAACTGAATTAGAAGTATTATATAGCCGAGAAGATTTTTCCAATAGTGAAGGTGCAGTTGCTTTGTTACAGCTTTTTATTAACAATAATTTGTGCAATACTTTTTCTGAAAGTGTCAAACTGTTAAAAATGTTGTGTACTCTCCCTATGACTACCGTTGAAAGTGAACGTTGTTTCTCCACCTTAAAAAGAATAAAGACATTTTTAAGAAATACCGTAGGTCAGGAAAGGTTATCTTCTTTAGCTATGCTTACCATAGAAAGGGCATTAATAAAGAAGATAAAAGACTTTAATGAAAAAGTAATTGACCACTTTGCATCTCAAAAAGACCGGAGGATTGACTTGGAATTTAAATCACTTTAAAAGGTAGGTAATACAGTAAACTTTTCTAATTGACATCCCTATCTCTTGACCCACGAACCGCCACTGGATCTGTCCAATATAATATCGGGTTATTCTCAATTTATTCCAGCAAATAAATAAATTATAGTTTATTACGTTATAATTTCACTTAATAATGTGTTGATTTGCATGTGTAGGCCCGCGTGGCTTAGAGATCCCTAAAGTGGTCATAGTTGCTTAAACGACGTTTCAGCAGAGTCGTAATTGCCGTCTCCAGGTTTCGTTGATAACTGTTTACTATCGAACTGAAATGGGCTACTCACGGAAACCCAACACATCATTTAATACCCGCGGAAACCCTATAATAAAATTTAGTGATTGTCCTGTCATCAATTTGTAGCTACGCGATGTCAACATGGTGAGTAGCTTAACTAAAATTTTGCAAAGAATCCATCCATTTTCTTCCTCTTTTTTACGAATTTATACGCCTTCATACAAACAATTAAAAATATACATTTTTGAGACCGTGGGCGACCTTGGAAGCAATAGACTACCATTTGTGTCCTTTAAGATTTCTGTTGTTTTCTAGATGCATGTATTGATGTTTGTTTAAATATTTAATCTTTTAAATAAACTTGTAAAATTTAAAATTGTTTTGCTGATATCAGATATGATGTTATTCCTTGAATGCTTACATTTTTGTGCCGATAGAGTATTTTCATTTTTCATGTATAAATCTAAAAATAAACATGTCATGTTTGTTCAAATCAAACATAAATAACTGGCGAATAGCGAAAAAATGCAACATATTTATTTTTCATATCTTGTTAAACAAATATTACTGCAACGCGTGAAATTTGCAGCAATTTTAATGATTTCTAGATTATATTTACTGGTTTGATAAAAACCTAGGATTTGTTAATTACAGACAAGTTGAAATCCCAGCTTGGACAGTTAGTTAAAGAAAAGCATTCTGACAGATGTTGCTGTAATTAGTGTAATTAATACTGAAATACTTAGCAAAATAAATAAGATACATTATGTTAAAATCTCATCTACCTGCAAAAGGAGTAGGGGAATAAATGGCTGCCTAAATGTTTAAAATAATTTGCCACAATAATAAAAAAATATATGATTTGTTTCTTATTTATTTATGGACTAAATAAAAAACATCTCGACATAGTATAGAAAATAATAATAATAATATTAAGCATTTTAAAACAAGATTATTTCTTGAAAATTAACCGTTAAAAATAATTAATAAACAAACATCTTCATTAATGAAATAATAAGTTACAAAAATTATTGTCATGAAATTATCTTTATCATAATACGATGGTCACAGAAAAATTACTATATAGGGTGTTTCGAAAAGATTGGGATATCGTTTAGTTGTAGATTTGTAGAATAGGCATGCCGTCCGTGTGTCTGTGTATCTGCATGTCTGTGTTGCTGGTCATTTGTGGTAACCGAATTTTCTCAAACACGCCTTAACGTGGAAATCTGAAATTTTACATATAATATCTGTGACGTCAATGGACGAACCCTATTGAATATCAGTAAAATTGGTGCAATAGGGAAGGCACGTCTCAGGGAGGAGGGAATTATTTTGCGTCAAATCAAAAAAATGTTTCAAATAAAAATTGGTCTTAACTGTTCGTCCAGATTCGTATTGGGTATTTTTGGTATAGGTACCACTACAGATGTTTTAAAACATTCAGGCATAACACTCTTTTCCAGACTCAAATTAATCAAATTTAAAAAAGGATACCCTATTATGTGAAAAAGATTTTTTATGATATCACGTCCGATTACATCAGTGCTATATTTTTTTCTTTGTTAGTCACTATTTTATTTAGATCTTGTAGGGTTTTAGCATTAAATGATGTCATGCTAGAATTTACACCCTGTATAGATTCATTAATTATATCAATATCGACATCATCTGTCCCTATGCTTATGATAATACTCTCAATACTACCTACATAATACTGATCAATACATCCGCCAAGTTGTTATTATATTATATTACTCCATTACAGTTCAAACTTTGCAGAGCGTGTTCCCCGCTTTTTTCCCAACTAACTGCTTTAAGCTTTTCCACATTAATTTTGGATTTGACTTATTACTATCTATATTTCTATCATAAAATATTGTTATCGCTTCCTTGATAACTTTTACAGTATTGTTTCTTGCTTGTAGTAATTCCAATCCTCATCCTCGCGTGTAAAAACAAATCTTTTGTAATCCCTATTTCTATTTGCAATAGCTTTCCTACGTTTATCATCTAACCATCTATTTTCAGCTACCTTTACTTTTATAATTTTTTTTGGTGCTACTCTGTTTAGTATATCTAATATGATTTACAAATGTCTGCTAACAATATTTACATCTATGCAAGAATACTCCCATTCCATTTCAATTAACAAATTTGTCATTTCATCAATATTGATCCGAGATCTAATTTCCTTTTTTTGATATTTTGATAAATCCCTACCGTTTTCTACTTTTACTTGAATTATCGAATGGTCTGTTATGATATAATTTTGCTCCACATACGCCACGCATTTATTGTATAATCATTACTGACAACAAAATCAATTATGCTATTAGAATTGTAGAATTACTTCTTACCCTAATAAAATTTTGTATGAATTATTTCTTGCCATAAATCTCAATACTTTCTTTAAACCTTCTTTTTACATAATCATTTTTGGAAAAATTAATATGAAAATCACCTGTGAGGATTATACTATGTGTATTATTTTTGTCAACATAAGCATCTAGCCATTGCAAGGACTTATTAAGAAAAAGTGTTATATTACTACTAGGCGATCCATAAACAGCAGTCACACTATATAGGGCATTTTTAACTTTTATATCAACAGATAATAACCAAAAAGTTACATCTAGAATTAATGTTTTTACATTGTCAAATTGTATGCCCTTTTTAATGAAAATTAATACCCCACCTGTGTGACGGCTGCTCGAGTCGCAACGAACGATGTTATACCCTTTTAATTCTAATTCACTGTCAATAAAATTTTCAGTAATACATGTTTCAGTGAGACACAGAATCAAGGGTTTATATTTAAATACATACTTTAACATTTGGTCCTTATTTTTATAATAACTTTCAGCGTTCATGCAAGACAGAAATAGCACACTATCATCCTGTGGTTGCTATTCGTTATAGGCTATCTTCTTCTTTGTTGATTCAACAATTTTTAAGTAACACTCACATTTCCTATCAAAAGCAGCATGCTGGATACTCAAGTTAAGATTTAGTTTTTCATTTGCTCCAACACAATTCACACACTTTTTGTTTTCACTTCTGCAAGCACTACTGTGCATAGTGTACACAAAATCTTCTCTTTACAATTTTGAGCATCATGATTGTATCCTCCACATTTAAAACAGAAATATTCATATATACCGGGTGTCCCAGCCTCGCGTCGGCCAAATGTCCTGGCTCTCTTATAAGAGATATCGAAAAATTTCAAAAACGGGGTGATAGAGGGCGCAAACGTGCATAGTTTAAAAATATTTTTAAATATACAGGGTGATCCATTGAGGCGTGACGATATAAACTTATGTTTTTTTAAATGGAACACTAGGTATATTATTACATATTTGAATTCTACTTTTAAAGACGACTCAAGCGATATGCCACTTGATGGGTCTGCGATGGGTCGGTACCATAATATGGGTGAGTTTGTACCAAAAAACATGCCAACTTTGTGAGCTCACTGTGACGTAATGGAAGGACATTTTGAGATCTAGATTATGTCAAAAATTGTCAAACACCCTGTAGTTTACGCTACTTTTATCGGATCTAACGAAATCGGTCATTTTATACCGGGTGAGTCAGGAAACGCCAAAACTACTTTTTCTCATTTTTTTCAAATGGAACGCCCTGTATATTATGACACCAAAGGAAAGCCCTTTGAAAGAGCTTTCCACTGATATAAAGGTTCAAGGGTCTATCTATCATGGGTGCCAAGAATTTGATGGCAAAGTGGCACAATTCGAGGTTTATTAAAAAATTACGCTCAATTTTCAATTGTTTTGTGAATTTTCGCTGAAATCGGCTCTTTTCAGTAAGACAATTTCGAAAATAATGATTTCAACTTATCTGCACCATGATAGTTCTCTGCAGACAAAAAAAAATCAAGAAAGAGAGGAAACGAAAACTTTATTTGGAAAGAAACTGGGTGGAAGCACTGGAAATTAAACTAAATGTTCAAAAATGTTCCCATTCTCCCTGATACACAGTTGTAAACGATTTTCAGTTGTTCTTCGAACATCGGCTAGTGTAGCTATTGAGACATTGCGAAATGTTGCAGCGATTCTTTCCTGCATATCCTCTCTGGTTGTGGGCCTCACCCTGTAGACCTCCTGCTTCACATAACCCCATAGGAAAAAAATCCAAAGGAGTTAGGTCTGGAGACCGTGCCGGCCATCTTATGGGTCCTCCACGACCAATCCATTGTTCCCCTCTCCAATTAGTTAAAAAATCTTTTACTATTCGATGGTTATGTGGGGGTGCACCGTCGTGCTGGAACCACATGTTCTCTCTAACGTCTTCATCTACATCTTGAAGCAGCCCCTCTAAATTCAAACGCAAGAAATTGTGATATCTTCGGCCATTTAATGCCCCATCCTCAAAAAACCACGGTCCAATGACATAGTTGTCTAATATACCACCCCATACATTAATTGACCATCGATTTTGGTGATCCACTTGCCTGACCCAGTGCGGGTTTTCAGTCGCATAATAATGCATGTTATAGCGATTTACTGTCCCATTACTGCGAAAGGTAGCTTCATCGGTAAATAAAACCTTTGATAAAAATTGGGCATCTTCGTTAATTTTATTTAGCATTATATTGCAGAAATTAATACGATTTTGAAAATCTTCCCCATAAAGGTCTTGGTGTAGTTGAATGTGATAGGGGTGATATTTGTATTTATTGATGATACGATTTACAGAAGTTTTACTTACATTGGTTTGTTGTTCAATTTCACGACAACTTATGTGAGGATTCTCTTGCACGTGAAGCAAAACTGTCAATTCGTGTTCTTCATTATTTACAACCATGTTCCTCAATTTTCTTTTGGTATAACACACATTACCAGTGTCCTCAAATCTTTCTCTCAAGTTTTTGAATGAGTTGGGATCAGGAGTTCGTCTCTCGGGGTATTTCATTCCATAAATCCTTGATGCCAATAAGCAATTCCTATCAACTTCTCCCAAACAATATATCATATCAGTTAACTCTTGTTGGGTGAATTTCATTGTTACTCGTTCGTTTATACTAAGAAAAATATCAACACTCGAAATTTTACAACAATAAAGTAAATTATTGACAAGACTGGTACTTTTATAACAGGTACCTACTTGATTTTTTTGAATTTATTTCGATAAATTGAAAGTTGGAAGCAATTTGAAATTCTCTACAATTTTTTTTATTTATTCTTTCGATGATAGTACGTGGAACAACAGCTTTCCAAACTTAACAAAAATTTTACTATCTTTCATTGAATTGAAAATAAAAGTATTTTTTGGTCTTATTTTAGAAGAATGAATTACACCATTTTAAAGCTGAGAAAAAAATACTACGAAAAGCTACGTTTTATTAAGCACCGTTCTAAAATAATAAATCATTTCGCGACAAAATTACGTCGGGCTAGAAAAAGACTTGTCATGACATGAATTTATATACGCATTTCAGAAAAAAAAATTAAATTTATCAGGCGTTGACTATTTTATACTTAAGTATTTTTCTGCACTGAAGTACGGTATTTTTCTCCGAGTATAAGGATAATTATTTTTTGAAATTTTCTTACTGAAAAGCGCCGATTTAAGCGAAAATTCACAAAACAATTGAAAATTGAGCGTAATTTTTTTAATAAACCTCGAATTGTGCCACTTTGCCATCAAATTCTTGGCACCCATGATAGATAGACCCTTGAACCTTTATATCAGTGGAAAGCTCTTTCAAAGGGCTTTCCTTTGGTGTCATAATATACAGGGCGTTCCATTTGAAAAAAATGAGAAAAAGTAGTTTTGGCGTTTCCTGACTCACCCGGTATAAAATGACCGATTTCGTTAGATCCGATAAAAAGTAGCGTAAACTACAGGGTGTTTGACAATTTTTGACATAATCTAGATCTCAAAATGTCCTTCCATTACGTCACAGTGAGCTCACAAAGTTGGCATGTTTTTGGTACAAACTCACCCATATTATGGTACCGACCCATCGCAGACCCATCAAGTGGCATATCGCTTGAGTCGTCTTTAAAAGTAGAATTCAAATATGTAATAATATACCTAGTGTTCCATTTAAAAAAACATAAGTTTATATCGTCACGCCTCAATGGATCACCCTGTATATTTCAAAATATTTTTAGACTATGTACCTTTGCGCCCTCTATCACCCCGTTTTTGAAATTTTTCGATATCTCTTATAAGAGAGCCAGGACATTTGGCCGACGCGAGGCTGGGACACCCGGTATTGTAGTTATTCCATCCAACGTGTAATACTTGCTCTTCCTTATTCATTAGAAGTCTAAATGTTTCAATATCGACCTCTACAATCCAATTAAATATTCCTCTTCGGACTTTTGTTTTATAAATACTTTCAAACCTAATAGTGTCAGCTTCATGAGGTATTTTATTTTGCCTAAGGATCTAATCAATCAACTCCTTATCATCTACTTTATTTACTAATTCTTCTTCTGCAATACCAGTAATGATAACCCTTGGCTTTAATGTTTTTGGAACATTAATTTCATAATTATTTCCCAATTTCTTTTTAATGTCCTCCTTTACAGTATTCAGGGCTTCAGCATTTGAACACTTTAAAAAACTCCTCCATTGCGTGTACTTGTGTGGATATTTAAACCCACTTGCAAGTCCACTAGATTTATATTACTTCTTAAATCGTTTTTAATTTCATTTGTTTCTTTTTATATTTTGGGTTTAACGACTAAAACATGTTCCTGTTTACCAAGAATTTCAGCGTACGTTGGTTGGATGTTTTTAGATGGTGCTGCTGATTTATTTTCTTTTACTTCCTTTATTTCCTCTCGCATTTCATTAATCATTATATTTTGCTGCATAATAACATTGTAACACGCCTTTGATTTAAAATCATTCAAAATCTCTTTAATTCCCACACATTCACATGCCGTTGTTGTTTTCAACCTCGATCTTGTACCTCGCGCCGTCATTATTATATTATGGCACTCGGCAATGTTTATTACCGAATTTCGTTATTGACTGACAGATGTTATAATATCGCAGGGGTCATATCGCACAGTACTATTTGTTGTAAAGTGACATCAAAAATAACGACTGAACAACTTGTCTGGAACAATAGCAAACGTTCGTTACTAAGGAAGCCCAAAGTGATTGTTTATTCAGCAACAATAACAACAATTTGAGAAACGCAAATTTATTGCATAATTTCCGATAGTGCAGTCAATATGGTGTAAAAATTCCCTTGACCTGGGCAAAATTGCAACACAAATGATGCTTTTTCTATTGTGAAAAGTGTCCATTTTAACATATTCAAAATTCCCATTAATCCCGGCGCAGGAAATCAGTCAAAATCCAAGATGGCGGCTGAATTTTGTATTTTTCATTACAAAATTTATATCTGTGTATAACTTTGTATTTATAAGGTGTAGCTTGGCAAAAATGTTTAAAATACAAAGATAAAAGCATAAAATAGGTATTGAATACGTAAGATAGGTATTGAATCACTCAAATTGCCTATTATATATTAGAGAAAACTTTATTACACATTAGACTTACAAAAACAAAAAACCATTATTTCAAAGTATATGGGTTATTTTCCATTATTGAACAAAAATTAAAATGATTTGGCTGTTTTTTCACAATTCATCATAATCTTCATCTCTACTTTCCATTTCTTCATCTTCTATTCGCTGCGGACTATTTTCACAATTTGTTTCTTGACACTGACCACATAAACTGGTACATTCCAAACCATTCTTTCGGCAACTACATTTCATGGCACCACAGCCGGTTTTGCAGTTATATCTTACTATGCGTAATATACTGTCAGGTGCTGGTGGCAAATCCATTTTTTTTCGGTACATACATATTATCATGTATATACTCCATCCCCACTCTGTTGGGTTCAAGCCTTCTTGCAATTGCTTCCATATACAAATTTGCAAATATGCACGGAGGCTATGGTACTTGACAGCTGATTCTGTTGGGGGAAGGTTCTGTGACTGAACGAAACATTTTGCCTTCGATACTTTATCAATAATAGTTCTATACCTAAGTGTATGTGTATCATCTGGATTTCCACCAAAAATACATACCATTTTCTTCCTTCCAAATTCTTCAACCTGACTGGGATTAAGGTTTGTTGAGCTGAACGATAGTGCAAGTTTACGAAAGTATTGATCTTCAACAACACGTTTGAAAACTGATTGCTTTCTAATATGGAATATTCTGGAGGTGCTGTCACAAATACCTAATTATTTAAATGACCGCCATTTTGAAAAAGAAATTAAGTAAAGTCAATGGTTATTTTTTTATACTTTTATCTTTATATTTTAAACATTTTTGCCAAGTTATACATTATAAATACAAAGTGACTGCACGCCACCAGATATCAGAGAGAGCGCCAGAGAATCTCCTCTCAGTTTATTGCCACCAAAATCGAGGAAAGGTACACATTTTCACATAGACAATACATGGATTAGCGCAAAATGAAAGAAATTAAAAACTCATTTTCTGAAAATATCCTGTGATCGCATTTTAGCGAAATCAGTGACAAAATTCCGCCAAAACATTGAGGATATTATATTCAATTCACGGAAATGAAGACATTGTCTAATATCCCAAACTAAGAGCTTTTTAACACGCTTTTATATTAGCTTCACTTGTATGTTTGTTTGTTTGTTTGTAACCAACTCTTTGGACTCGATTTTGACCCACTTTAAACGGACAGATTTAATTGAAACTTTGTACACTTACGAAGAACCGGTAACAATACAATAATTTGATAAGTTTATATTATTATCCTGATCAGGATCGTCAGTCCTTTCCTCACGTATCCTCTGCGTGAGAGCAAGAGGCTCAATATTGTAAGTATATTCCGTGATTCTCAGTTCGGTCGTTGGCCGAGCGGGCAAGTCTTAGTCGACGCGAAACGACGGACTCCTCGGGCGAGAGTTCAAATCCCATGGCTGAAATAAAAAAATATTTTTTTTTTCAAAAATATCTGTTGGATCGTAATATGTTATAATATCAGCATCAATAAGCAATATAAATATAGTTTAAAAAAATATAAAAAACACGCTTTTAAAGCACATCAAACTAAAAGTGAAAAATAATTATTAATATAAACTGAAAACAATAATGAACGAAAAATACTAGTATTATTGTGAAAAAAGCGTGGGGCGCTTTGTGCCATATTTTTCGTATATCGAGCAACCCACGCTTTTTTCACAATAATACTAGTATTTTTCGTTCATTATTGTTTTCAGTTTATATTAATAATTATTTTTCACTTTTTTAGTTTGATGTGCTTTAAAAGCGTGTTTTTTTAGTTTTTTTTAAACTATATTTATTTTTTAAAGCACAAATCGGATGGATGGAAACCGAAAAAATCAGAAACTTTAACACCACAAGAAATACATAAATTCCTGAATGAGGCCTCAGACGATAAATATTTATTATTCAAAATTAGTTTTAAACATCATTTCTAAATAACAACACAACTATTTGTTTTATCTTTTAATTTTGCAGATAATTAGAGCAATTGGAATTAGTGAGGCCTGTCGAAAATATGAAATAGCGCAAATAAAGATAAACGACATAGAAGACCGTAACTCTTCTCATCAAAATAGCCGACACAAAAACAAAATAAAAATGCGCTTTTACTATGACTGGTAAATTTTACGAACTTTACACAAAACATCCTACTCTTCGGCCGGCAGGCACAATTGAAAGCCGTTTTTTCCTAAAATATCAAAATAAAAAGTATACAAGAAAAGGAATTAATAAAATTGGCAGTGTGATCAAAATTAATCACTAGACTTCTCACACAGTGGAAACGTGTACGTACTGCTCGCTTTAGATATATCCTCGCACACTGATTCATTCTGCAGCTACGGTGCGAGTATATATTTAAAGCCGTGCGTATCCGTGCGTGCAACAGTTCGCATGTATACAGCTCCACTGTGAGAGAACTTTTAGGATACACGTACATTAGTATCATAATGATTGGCGTTATAAATATATAAACTTTTATAAAATAACTAATTATGGTATGGTTTCTTTCTATTCAGATATTCCTATTACCTATACCGGGTGACACAGGAGACATGTAACACCCCATAGCATGTTTATTTAAAAAGATATTATTTTGAAATTTGGTACACTTATATAATGCGTGATTTTCCTTTTTTTAAGTACAAAAAATTTTTGTCCACCACTTCCGGTTTCACCGGAAGTGACATATACTCTGTTATTTTAAACGGCACCCTGTATATTTTTTACCTGTCTGATTCGTCTCTAGATTCTCTTTTCAACCATGTATCGGACCATGGCATTTGTTTTTAAAATGACAGTTAATATCAATTTTAGTTTGTTAAGTCTAGGTGGCCCTGATATGAACCTTGGCAGATATTGATGCGTAGTGTGCCGTGATATCGAAAGACCTCTGGCATGCAACTCTGTGCCTCATATTTTTTTGGGAATAACCAGTAGCTGAACAGACCAATAAGATTTAACTTATTTAAAAAAAAATATCTTTAAACAACCCACGATATCTTAAAAACCAAGATAGGAACCCCATTTTTTTACTTCACCTAGTTAAAAAATACTTATTTATCTTTTATTTTTGTCTAATACAATTGCTGTGCCTATCATATTTTGCTTTCTTCATTAAAATTAGTATCGAATGTTATTGCATAGTAATGAATATTGTACTGCAACAAAAATATTTAGTAAGCAGGCGGTGGAAACAAAAGAAGGTAAAACGACGCGTCATTTTGATTTGACAATTAAGAATTGTTTACTTGGCAGCAATTTAAGTATTTTTCATTAAATTATACCTAAGTTATCACGTTTTTAATTCTGTTTTGCCATGTATTCACGAAATGAAAAGTAGATATGCTACTAATCTATGGCGAATGTAAAAAAAATAGCAGGCAGGCTGCTGTCTTATATGAAGAAAGATTTCCCAAAAGAATTCATCCACCAAACAACTATTTTGTAAGAGTTGAACGGCAATTCAGAAGTGAACCAGAAGTACCGGAAAATAATTTCATTATCGATGAAGACTCGGAAATTAATGTACTTGCAATTGTCGAGGTAGATCCCACGATTTCGATAAGACAAATTGAGGACCAAACCGGTGTAAATCCGGAATCAGCTCGACGCATTTTGAAAAAACATAAATTTAAATCATACAAGTAGCAAATATACCAGCATTTATACGAAAATGATTTTCAAAGAAGATTGAACTATTGCAATTGGTTTCTGAACAGACACAATTTGGATAATAATTTTCATGAACAAATTTTATTTTCCGACGAGTCCAGGTTCACTAATTTGGGATTATTCAATCGTAACAACACCCGTTATTGGGCACAAGAAAATCCCAAAAATATGAGAGAAAGTGCATATCAGGAGCGATTTACTTTTAATGTATGGTTAGGAGTAATTGGCAGATGAATTATTGGGCCAATAATTTTTGATGGTCCATTAAATGGAGAAAGATATTTGGGATTTTTGCAAAACCAGGTACAAGATTTTTTTGGAAGAACTGCCACCTAATGTTAACCCAATAATTTTTCAACAGGATGGGGCTCCACCACATAACAGCAGAGTTGTTGTGAATTATTTAAATGAAAGGTTTGGAGAAAACTGGATGGGAACAAATGGGTCCGTTCGATGGCCTGCAAAGTCACCAGACCTTACGCCGCTTGATTTTTTTGTATGGGTCCACCTCAAGGAAATCGTTTATAGGACTCCACCAACAAACAGAGAAGACATGGAAATGAGAGTCAGAAGAGCAATCGATGGGATAACTGAATTACAGTTAGATAACGTGCTTAGCGCTACCGTCACAATAACACGATTGTGCAGAGATAATAACGGACAACATTTTGAACATCTGTAGTAAAAAAATGTTTTTTGTATGTAGTACTTCAGTAAATATTTTATTTTAATTTCATTCATTCGTTGTAAAAATGTATTACATAGTGTAATGGTTTTTCATCAATTTTGTTCAAATGTGTTTTACTGATGTTTCTTATTTATTAAAAAAATCGTCTTACCTACTTTTATTTTGTTTCCACCGCCTGCCTGCTTACTAAATATTTTTGTTGCAGTACAATATTCATTACTATGCAATAACATTCGATACTAATTTTAATGAAGAAAGCAAAATATGATAGGCACAGCAATTGTATTGGACAAAAATAAAAGATAAATAAGTATTTCTTAACTAGGTGAAGTAAAAAAATGGGGTTCCTATCTTGGTTTTTAAGATATCGTGGGTTGTTTAAAGATATTTTTTTAAATAAGTTAGATCTTATTGGTCTGTTCAGCTACTGGTTATTCCCAAAAAAATATGAGGCACAAAGTTGCATGCCAGAGGTCTTTCGATATCACGGCACACTACGCATCAATATCTGCCAAGGTTCATATCAGGGCCACCTAGACTTAACAAACTAAAGTTGATATTAACTGTCATTTTAAAAACAAATGTCATGTTCCGATACATGGTTGAAAAGAGAATTTAGAGACGAATCAGACAGGTAAAAAAATATACAGGGTGCCATTTAAAATAACAGAGTAGATGTCACTTCCGGTGAAACCGCAAGTGGTGGACAAAAATTTTTTGTACTTAAAAAAGGACAATCACGCATTATAGAAGTGTACCAAATTTCAAAATAATATCTTTTTAAATAAACATGCTACGGGGTGTTACATGTCTCCTGTGTCACCCAGTATATAAACACGTCGTAATTGAATATTTCAGTATTATTCAAGAATCGATCATGGAAAATGTTTAACAAAAATTAATTGCTACATTGTTTTATAATATTTACAAAGGGCCAATCTTAATATTTTTTTGTTCAAAAAACGATTGCATAATCTTCCTTTCTTTCTAAACTATATTTTTTATGCTCATAACACAATCTCATGACAAGGTATAGGTGGGGCTGTTGAATTTGGTTTACTCTCTCGGAGCGTGTTAGTGTAATGTAGCGTAAAATCCTTACCAGTCCTGGCAATGTTGCGTCATAAAGGTGCCTCTGGAAACCGCTACTGTTTATACTCTTCACGCCTACTTGCTCCATTCTCACTTTGCTTTTGTCGGCTCCATTGTCAACCGACAGTAGGCCTGGGCTACATCCATGGGCGCCGAATGCAATTTTCAACATGCATGTTATTAATTCATTAGAATCTAGAATCTTCACGAAAAAAATTCTCTTCAGTATATTTTGATTCACATGTAACTCTTGAATTCACGTTGAGAATCAGCCTTATGATAATGTTCTTTTTTATGAAAATTCTTCCAAAATTAGTAGCTTTGTTCCAATCCAATACATTGAATGATTATACATGATAATACTATGATATATTTAATTTATTTTTAAATTAAATATGCCTTATGGGAATTTTGCTTAAATATCAAGGAGTTACAAGCCAAGGGTGAGGATATCCTAAAGCGTAGGTACTAATGCAACTATATTTCAGGGCAAGATTCATGCCATTGAATTGTGTGTGCGAAGTCTGGAATATATGCATCTTGCAGGCAGATCAATAAAGTTTTCTCAGATAGCCATGCAGCTCTTGGCTCTGTCATAAGGCTCTAAGTTATTTGAGCAAAACAATAAAATGACTGATCTGGATACTTCGCCATTCTGGCTTGGAAGGTAACTCCTTTGCCAGAGAAGGAGAATGATTACGAATCATCGGACCCGAACCGATAACTGGCATAGCCTCAAGTGCTACCAAGATGGCTATCTTTTTTAAATTTGATTAATTTGAGTCTGGGAAAGGGTGTTATGCCTGAATGTTTTAAAACATCTGTAGTGGTACGTATACCAAAAATACCCAATACGAATCTGGCCGAACAGTTAAGACCAGTAAATATGTTGCTTTTTGTGAAAAAATCTTAGAATTAATAGTTTATGATCAAGTAATCAAGTACATAAATTCAAATAATATTCTATGTACATATCAATCGGGATTTCGTGGTAAACATTCATGTGAAACGGCTTTGCAATTAGTAATTTCAGATTGGAAGCAATTGTTGGACAGAGCAGAAGTTGGGAATTGTGCAGTTTTCATTGATCTTAAGCGTGCTTTTGAAACAATTGACCGTAATATACTACTATTAAAACTAAAGACATATGGATTTGAGAACACCGTTATAGACTAGATTACAAGTTACATAACAAATAGGTACCAAATAACAAAAATGAATGAGAATTTATCAGAAGCCAAGTTAAACAACTTTGGGGTTCCTCAAGGCAGTGTACTGGGTCCATTATTATTTATTCTTTATATTAATGACCTTGTATTGCAAAAAATGCAAAATCCATGTTTTTGCTGATGACACTCTTATTTACTATGAGAGTACAAATTTTGAAGAAATGGTAAGTACTGTTAATTTAGAAATAAAATTATTGACAGAAAAATTTAAGATCAATAGACTAAAAGTAAATGAATTAAAATCCAAATTTATGTTCGTGGTTAATAATTATCTATATAAACAGTTTGCTAGTCTAAATCTTGGTATCGAGTTAAATAGTAAAAAAAGTTGAAATTGTTCAGGAAATAAAGTATCTAGGCCTAATAATTGATCGTGAACTGAAATTTAACAAATATATAGAATACATATCAAAGAAGATCGGCAAAGAGATTGGATTTTGTAGCAGAGTGGCTCCATTTATATCAACTACTACTAAACCAACTGTGTATAATACTTTAATACTACCTTATTTTCTGTATTGTTGCTCTGTGTTGTATACAAGTTGTAAACATTTTAGTAGACTCCAGATTCTCCAAAATAAGGCCATGCGAATAATACTAAGATGCAACCGCTTCACTAGCAGTAGCTAATGCTTAATACATTAAAATGGCTTAACATTAAACAGTTCCTCTTCTTTCAAACTATGACATTTATTTTCAAAATGATTAATAACATTTTACCTGAATATGTCCCGACAATTGTTGCCTGTTACAATGTACACATGTTTGACACACGAACGACTAGTGCAAATAACTGTTAGGTTAAAAAACTTCTAGGAGTAGTACAATGAGAAGTCTGTTCCACAAAGGAGTTGTACAATTCAATCTGCTTCCTTACGTAATTAAGACTAGTACCTAATACCGTTAACCAATTTAAGAGTAAACTTTTATGTGTTATAAAAGATAATGCATATCAGCCAAATTGATGTTGCTTGAAGTTTGTTTGTTTTTTATATTATATATCTATATTATGTAAACTAGTACTAATTTATAACTATTATTTTTATATCTATTATTTTCTTTTATGTACATACTATCTATGGATAAATAAAGAATATCTTATCTTATCTTATCTTAACTTGGGCTGAAAGGAAAACTCTCCAATATTGCCAAGAGTTACTATGCTGGATTATTTCATTCGAGGGCATTTATAAAATATTCCTTAAAATCAAGAACTAAGACATTTTTAGATTTAAACGGGGTAAACCTAACATGCCTTTATACCGGACACTGCCGACTAAACGATCAGCTGCATAACCACAGACTGGCGGCAAACGCCGAGAACTGCCTATGCCTGGAGGATGATGAGAGGGCAGAGCACTTCTTGTACATCTGTCCCGCTGTGGAGAGTATCTGATTCTCAATATTTTAGCAAAGGGCAATTTCTGCCAAAGGATCAGGACGCATTCTCATCCAATAAAGTTTCATTAACAGACTAAACTTATTGGGTGAAATATAGGTAAGGGTAAGTCACAATAGGCCTGCCAATAGCCGCAGTGGAAAGACCACAAAGAAACACTCACATGAACCTAACCTAACCGAAATATCATGGAACAAAAATCTGTGACGTGCAAAGATAAAAATTTAAAAAAGTGGTCTTGTTTCTCTTTAATATAAGTATGATACGTTGATTTCAGATGCTAACATTATGAGGCACAGATTTTACTTTCCAATTCATGTTGCCAGCAGAATCTGCACCTATTGATCAGCTAGTGTTTCGGGTTAGATAACTTTTTAGGAACTCTTTTATAAAATTAGGCGTCATTAATAAATAACATAAGTAATAGAAAAGAGTAATGTGGAACTCCCAAACGAATTTTACATTCCATAGTCTGAAATTTAATACGATTTTCAAACATTGCTGAATTGACGTTGAGGTATAAGTCCATTAAAACTACATGGTGCGCACTGTGGCTACCCAGGAACATTTCCACAATAATTTAGTATTTACAGTAATATTTGAATTTGACTACCGACGCCACTGTGCCTATCATGATTTCGTGGATGCTCATTTTGCAGCCTAGAACATACTTATATTATCTATACTAATTCTAATACGATAATCATATACCACCACCCATTGTCGATCGACCATGTGTTTATTAAACTGACATTAGGAATCTGAGCTATTCTTGCTCTACTTTTAATCCTCTATGAAATACAAAGAACCTATAGAAACACAACAAAATAATGTATATTCATATCGACTTAAACATGTTATTTTTTTGGAGGATTTATTATGTAGAACCATTTATAATTTTTTTTCTAGGATGAACTTCCAATGACCACGATGTAGTTTTCGTATACTTACGCCAACTTTTGCTTAATTTTTATTTATGCAGATACATAATTGTGTGTACTTTAAAAAAAATAAGGAAGGGAATTTTTGACATTCAACGAATAATTAAAAATTCAAGATTATTTTTCTATGGCTCGGCCGTTAGAAAAAGCCTACTTTTCTATTGTCACTTCGGCTAGGAAATAGCATTCTTTTCCACACTAGTGTGTATTGCGATCAGAATTTAAAGAAAAATTGAACAAAGGTACAGGGTGGGCAAATTTCGATGTTTGTATAGGGTAACTCGATAACTGTAAGAGATACAAAATGGAAGACACATTCACTGGTGAAAACAAAAATTTGCTTTCGTCTTTTGTTTTCGAGTTGTAAATAAAACTTCGATTTTTCGACTTTTAGACACATGTCAATATCTTGATTGTTTGTAAAGTTATGAAAAAACAACTTTTACATTCTTGAGGCACTTTTTTTGTATAATACAGTAGCGAGAAATTTAAAACAAAAGTGTAATTTCGAGTTATGGCATAAAGTTGTTTTTTTTTTTAAATGGGAATCATAGTTGGCTATGGTTTAGTTAAAAAAGGACATTTTTTTCTCTTTCAAACTATATATCATATGTGGTGTCGCCTTTGATGTGTAAGTATTTAATAGCGAAAATAATCTTTTAGTAGAGTACTTTTTGCGTTTTTTTTAATATTTATTCTAAGTAGGCGTGTGTCGTCCATGACAGCGTTTATCCATTTGTCAATAAACAGCATATTAATAATTTTGTCTCCGGCATAATTACACCCCATTTAATCATAAAAGTGAAGATGTCTTACGAAAATTACGAGAAATATGATATGCTAGAATGCTTTATTCAAAATAATAACAATTGTGATATTGCATCCGAAATATACTTCAATCGATATCCAGAAAGAAGACAACCTAATAAAGCTATTTTTTAAGAGGTTAAAGAAAATCTCTTACAACATTGAAGATGCTGAAGAAACTTCTATAACTGTAATTGGAATGGCGGTTGTAAATCCTTCAATTTCAAGTCGTCAAATTGAAGCTGCTTCTGGGATTTCAAGACGTCGAGTTTTGGAAATTTTGAAGACGTACAAATTCAGGCCTTATACAATAAGGAAACAACATCACCTGCAATCAACTGATTTTCAGAGACGATTGAAGTTTTGCATATGGTGTCGTCAAAAAAGTCAACTAGATCCATTCTTCTCTAGAAATGTAGTTCGGACAAAAGAAGCGTACATTTTCAAGAGGCATAACGATCATTATTGGTCTGATATGAATCCTCACCGTACCGTTGACGTGCGATCTCAGGGGGGCGCTTTAGTTTTAGTGTTTGGTGTGCTTACGTGGCAATCGTATTTTAACATATCACATATATCAAGAAAATCTTAATGTCCAACGGTACAACGAAAAATTAAAGCTGGAGTGTACGCATGGCAGAGTAGTACTGAGTATGGCATGTAACATCCTCAGGAGCTCAGATCCCCTCTTGCGGTTTGTAAAACATCACGAAACTGTAGGAGTGGGAGCAGGGTTGTTCAATTCCCGGATTTACTGGACCTACTCGTTCCCGACGGTCAGGCTAATCCAAGCAAACAAGCCTGTCTTAGTCCTCCTCGACTATCAACTCAAGGTGATGTATGTCATCGAGTTCTCGGCACCTGCGGAGAAAAACATCAGCTTGAAGGTAGAGGAGAAACAGACCAAATATCGCGATCTCCGGTACGAGCTCCAAGTGCTGTACCCAGGCTATTCGGTCAAAATGGTCGTCCTAATAATCGGTGTACTCGGAGGGATAAAGCCTACGCTGCTCTCGGAACTGAAGATCATACTAGCCTGCCAAAAATCAGCCGAGTGGCTGGCAGGCAAAATGCAGAAGGCGGTCATTCTGGGTTCTCTCGGTCTGCTTAGGGCACTCGATTCTGGTATCTACAGTCACTAACTATGCGGGATGTGGGGAGTGGCTGTAGTTATTACGCTGGCGCACACTTCCATGAGGCGTCGGAGGTCACAGGAGGACTGTCCGGCATCGGACATTCCGAAAAAAAATAAAATGATAATAATATGCTTTATTGGCCCAACAGGGTAACACCCAATTACAGTCACTAACCCTGTGGAATGTGGGGAGTGGCTGTGATTAATGTGCTGACGCGACGCCAGTGAGGCGTCGGAGGCCACGGGAGGACTGGTCCAGCGTCGGGCAACCGAAAAAAACATAATGGTATGCTTTATTTGCCCAACAGGTAACACCCAATTGCAGGACAATTTTAAAATAATCTTAAATACTATGAAACATTTTATAATATTTAGTAAAAAATCTTTATATTAAACATAAAGATACAATAAGTATTATTGAAAGGACTAAAAAATTAAATTTTAAAAGAAGATGGTGAGATAGTAATAGTTAAGAAAAACATAAGAACTAATTATTGAAAAAATAAAACAATATAAATAACGATGAGAAAAAAATGTATATCTACATAACACGCAAAAGAACAATCAATAAAGGAAACAGTAAGTTAACATTTTAATACTAAAAAGTTTGCTTAACATATTTTACCAGCTGATTTTGTGTGCAAAGGTATATATCACAATGTTTACTTAATTTGTTAAATTAATAGCACATACAATGTATTGGTGATTTTAGCAACATATTGGTATTGGCTCGTTTAGTGTAAAATGTGGAATTTTGTCGAGAATGCATTCTTGGAGTGAAAAAATTAACTTGTGAAAGAATTTACAATTTTATTGTGTGATAATTTGTATAGAAAAAGTAGCATAGAGCACATTCGCTGATACTCTAAACTTTCAAAATAAAATGTGCTTAGAAGATAATTATTGTTATCTATACCCCTCTCAGGATATATTCCTCTATCTCTAAATGATAATTTTAAAAAAAATTTTTGAACTTGCTCTAACGCGTCTTTGTGAACTAGATAGTAAGGGTTCTAGATTATGAATCCGTACTCAAGTTTTGATCGTACATAAGAATAATATAATAATTATAAACAATTTAAATTAGTGAATGATTTACAGTTTCTTATGATAAATTAGAATATTTTGCTTGTCACTTTGGATTTAATATGTACATGTTCGATAAAATTCAGTTCAGAATCAAAATATATACCTAAATCTTTAATTGTTTGTATGCGCTCTAAAACAGTGTCATTAATGCTGTAGTTGTAGTTAAGGCAATTTTTCTTTTTTTATGTAAGACACTACTTTACATTTAGCAGCATTGATACCAACTTTGTTCAGGCTGCTCCACTTGCTGACTATATTAAGGTTTTCTTGAAGATATATACAATCGTTTACGGAATTTATGCTCGTAAAGATTTTTAAATCATCTGCAAAGATTAATTTCTCGCACTTCAATTCAGTGCATAAATCGTCAATAAATAATAGAAATAGTAAAGGCCCAAGGTTAGAACCTTGCAGCACTCGGAAGTTGCTAAGTATATTGACGATTTATATCCATCGGAAAAATATAAATTGTTGTCTGCCTGTTAAATACGATTAAAAGTAATTTAATAGATTTAAATTAAATCCATACTTTGCTAATTTCTCTAAGAGTAATTGATTGTCGATGCGATCAAAGGCTTTGGTAAAATCGGTATACAAAGCGTCTACCTATCCTCGTTCATCTAGACTATTAGAAACTGTTTGACTGAATATTAGTAAGTTCGTAGTAGTTGATCTGTTAGTAAGTATTGTATTATTTCATGCACATGATGAATAAGTTAAAATGTCATATGTTAATTCATCACAACAGTTAAAAATAGCAGGAAAGCTATATTTAAACAAAAGTAGTAAATTACATCTAATTTGAGTAATTTGTCTTAAGTAGCAAAAAGCTTTCCACATTTATCACAATATTTAATCTAAAAAGTTATAAAAAGTATTATTAACTAGGTGGAGGTATAATCTATTGATATTGCGGCATAATTACAGACAATATAGTTTCTCTGTTTCTTTGATGTGATTGGACCTACTTAAAAGCCTTTGCGGACTCACTCTGATGCACTCTAAATAAGTTAATGACTATTTTCAAGCAGGCCAGATCACACTAAGAGGTTTTAAATTCAAACAATAGCCTCGTTCCATTTCTGAAATTGCCGGCCAACACACCTGTGTCTTTTTGCTGAGGCGATGAAATAATTTTTATTTGTCTTATTTGGAGTTGTTTTGTGGGTTTTACGTGTGACTTGTAAGTAAGGCACTCAAGACAAATTATTATAACAATCTTTTTCGTTTTTGACGGTAATTTTAATTTATGACAACATTAATTTTTTTTGATGTTTAAGAAAAGTGTGGCAGACAATCGTCTTCATAAGTTGCGTTTTTTTAATATTAAAAATAGCCATTTATGTAAGCAGTTAGGAAATGCCTCATTATGTGTAACGAGTGGGTTGTTTACGGGACGAACCAAGTTAGCTCCCGCAAAATCGTACAAATTACACAAAATCGCATACAATATTTTTTCTAATTTTGATAAAAACAGTTTTTTCAAACCGGTGTAATTATCAATGGTAATGAAAATCAAGTAGGTACACTTATTTCACTTGTCAGTTTGAAGTTTCGTTTATAGGTCGCGTGTGCGTGATATCACAGGTCCCAGATTGTAGGAAAACAAAACGGTATCTGTTCAAGTTTTATAGTGAGTGATGTACATTTTTCCACAGAATCATTAAATTTGTTATTTTTAATAATATCTGTGTTTTTGCGGACTAATACTAAATGGGGATATCAAAATAATTATATCTTTGTGTGCATCGTACAATTAAAAGTAGAAATATAACAAATTTATTAAATTAAATTACAGTGTAACAGTAAGTGATCTGTGATACTCAGACTGATAATAATTAATGAGCCTGGCCAAGCGATGGTAGATTCAGGGTCGGGAGCAATACCAATGCCATCGCGCGCTTGTTTACGATGACGATGACACGACACACTTCAGTTGTTATCTGTCGGTCGATGCATAGAGTACTAATAAATAATAAATAATGTTGAGCGTAAAGAGTAGAAAACGACCGTACGCTGATAAAGTGAATAAATTTACCGGTGAATTTTCGGATTTATTTTATGATGGATGTAAAATAATTTGTAAAGTTTGTGATCAAGACTTAATGTGCTGGAATAAATACGGCTGCAAAATTCATGTCAATAGTAACCGGCATAAAAAAATGGCGTGTCTTCTTTGGAACCTCAGTTTATGTTTGATTTACTGTTAATGCTGATTGCTTGTGATGTTCCCCTGCGCATATTGGATAAACCAGCATTTCGGGAGTTCTGGAATAAATACAATCCCCAGGTGAATTTACCAAGTCGTTCATCGTTACGTAGATATGACCCAAGTGTTCGTGAAGACATTGTAAATAGGATTAAATGTGCATTGAAAATACACGGCTGTGGTTATGTGTTGATGAGACGACAGATTGTAAATAAATTCTATTTTAAATGTTATACTACGTGTACTCGATCCTGTTAAACCAACATTTCCACTTTTACTAGCTAGCAAAAGACTAACTGCGTGTACTGGCGAAACAATTACGCGGGTGGTGTTGGAGACTTTCGAAAAATTTGTATCAACAAGTCAAGTGTTGATGTTTGTGACCGAAGGTGCTGCGACAATACGTTTGATGGGCCGTTTTCTTCAAAGAGACGATTGTAGGTTTTTTACATGTTACGTGTAAAGTGCATGCGTTCCATCTTGTAGCAGAGACGATTCGAAAATGTTTTCCAGAGGTAGATGCATTAATAGCAAATACAAATACAAATGTCCTAAACGGCTTCGAGCATTTCACACACTGTGTCCTGGTATTCCGGAATCACCAGAGCCGATTCTTACTCGTTGGGGAACGTGGTTGAAGGCAGCTTTTTATTATGCTGAATAGTTTCAACAAATAAAAGCTGTGATGCTACGGTTCAACCCTAACGAGGCCTGCAGCTATTAAGGAAAGCCAGACAAGCTTTCAAGATGTTTCCCTTGAAACAGATTTAAAAACTATTTATCACAATTATAGAGGACTACACGATGCAATAGAAAATTGCAAAATACTTCGTTGTCGTTAGTGGAATCGCTGCAAATAGTGGACGACGTAAATACACAGCTACAGACTATAAATGACGCAAAAAAATAAGCCCGTTATTGAAAAATTCGAGAGTGTATTACGGAAAGATCCTGATTTTACCAAATTAAGACAAATTTGTGATGGTGCATCTACAGCTGCGTTAAGTGAGTTCACAGAGTGTTTTACTTATGCCTGTATTACTTCGGTAGATGTCGAATGGTCTTTTTTCAAAATACAAACATATTTTTTCACTACAGCGAACATCGCTTACTGAGACAACTGTAGAAACATATCTGATGCTACACAGTTATTATAGAAGTGCTCCAGTTTGTGATAATGACAACCAAGCTACTTTATAAATCTGCTTAAGAAGGTGAGTTTTGTATATATTTTTATAAAGTGTACCAGTATTAATAAAATTTATTTTAATTTATTTTATTTATTTATTTATTTATTATTAGTTATCACTTATAGATATACAATGTACATGTGTGAACGTCATTTAACAGTTTAATAATAATGTGCAGCACCAAGCTTACAAAATATAAGGAAATACATAAAAAAGAATCTAAAGCGAACAAAATAGTACAAAGACACATCACAATATATAAAATATTTTTTGTTTTTATTGTTGTACTTATTCAAGTATTATATGATGCATACCCAGTACGTCTCTGTAGGATTAATGATCTTGGCCAGGCTTAATAATTAATACTTATTCTTATATACCTTTGCAATAATTGGTTGGTTTCCGAATTTGTGATTGAGGTATATTTGAACTTTCTGCAGAGGTGTTCCACCCTGTTGGCAATAAATTACACGTTCTTGTTCTAATAGTATATCTTCCAAGAAGACATCTATTTTATTTCTTAAAAAACCACGATATCTGTTGCCATTTAATGGTCCATTAAAAAAAATTGATCCAATTATCCGATTTTTCGAAATACCAATCCACATATTAAACCCGAATCTCGTTGTTTATTACATGGGCAACCTTGGTTGGGCGTTTTGCTCTTTGCTTAGATATTTTAAAGAAGACTATGTTTTTTGTTAATTAATACCTAATAAAAATGTTAATTTTTCATTGTATCACCTCGAACTTCAAACTGCAGTTTCAACTCTATTTATGGGCCGATTTTAAAGTTGTGTTGGAAACCTAATTTAAAGCTCTACTGAAATCATGTAAACAAAAGTATACATTTGTGCTATTTAAAAAAAAGTGAGTTTTGGTCGTTTATATTTTATAAAATATATATTTAAAAAAATGCCATAAATTAATTAAATTGCCAAAACAATTATTTGTTTTGAGCAAAATATTTTTAAAAAATACCTTTCGGTTTATACCTAGTTATTTACTAACTATTATAACCTTAAATAACATGATTTTCATGGCCACTTAGTAATCACATACAATTCTATTTTTAAGTTAATTTCTAAATCGATTTTGATTTAAAAAAAAACACTGTAAAAGTAATCAAATCTCTATCAAATAAGCTTAAACAATATATAGGGTACCATTTAGAATAACAAAGTTAGTAATACTTCTGGTTAGTGGTTAAACCGGAAGTATCTGGTTATGTCAAACAATGTATTTTTATGCCAAATATCCTGTACCCTGATTTAAAATTTTTATCGTGGAAAATATAAAAAAATGTGGGGGATATCTAGTCTTTAAGATTGCAATGATTGTTGGAATAGCTCGTGCATGTCAAAAGTCTGTTCCTTCTCCAAATATTTGTATTTGGATAAATTTCTGAATAGTCAAGAAATATAAAATTAGAGGAACTATACCCCAAAAATAGATGTCTCAAACTCTATAGCCTGGTACCTAAAAATCAGAGGATGAAAGTGATTTTCAGTACGAACATCAAGTTATTCTGTCAAAAACATATTTTATAAAATTTTCGAAATAATGGGTATATTAGATAAATGAAAGGAATATTGGCAATCATTCTGATTGCCAATGGGAGTCTAAAACATCGTGTGTTCGATAACATATGTCCAAAGATAACTTGGTTCGTTCTGTGGTTCGAACCAGAACTTTAATTTTCACACGTCGTGTAATAATAACGATATTTTTAATATGTTGAAGTCACGTATGGACGGTATGTCGGCTATTTGCCAAGATATCTAAACTCGCAAATTTGGTCCTGAATGATTCAAATCTGATGCTCAGTGAAATTATTGATAAAATAAGCATGTCTTCTTGTCGAGAGATCGTGGAAATAGCTTTTAAAACGGATGGTTCAGGTACATAATTTAAAATTAATTTTATATTAATACTATTTCACATTACATTTAGAACATTGAAATTTAGAATCTACATCACAAGGAAATTTCCACAACATCACTTTTTTACAAGATAAAGGTAGATAATATTTTTAAAATTCTATCATTATCAAATCTTATAAATAGTTCAAGGCTGATACAGCAGAGTAAGAGATAAACGAAGTTAAAAATGAACAAAATTAAAATGTGTTCAGTACCTATTTAAATTATTGACTAATTAATAGATTCTAAGAAATATCGTTACGACAGCTATAATAATGTTTTACTCAATTTGAAGCATTGCTGTAATATAAAAAATTAAAATAAAATAGTAGTATTATTACATTAAGACTAAACATTATTATTATTATTATTATTATTATTAGTTTTGATTTGGAGACACTAATCTCGAAAATTTGTAACCCGTTTTTGAAAATTACGAACTTATATTTCATTCACGTAGTTATTATGTATCATCTATGTATGTATTCATAACAAAAATCCATTAATGTTAAATCGGGACATCGATCTGACTCCTCAATTGGTACTCTTTTACGGACCATTTGTCAGGGAACCTATACTATTTAACCAACAACGAGGAGGAACGCCAAATCAAGTGCCTTTCTTAGAAATATAATGGACACATAGTCATACAATATATCGAAAGGAAACACAACGATCGAAATTCGAACTACAGGTCAGTTCATCCTCTATCATTCCACTCTGACCAACCTCAATCCATGGTGAAGACCCTAAGAGCGGAACGCCTATGGTAAAATATACGTCAATCATACAATAGATGCGTAAGTATAACCACTTTAGATAAGAACAAATTTACGACAAATCGATGGCAAATTTACGTCACAATCTGCAGAAAATGAAAATCCTCTTGCAATATTTTTAAGTAGAATTCTGGCTAAAATTATCGTGTCCTGAAAGTTCTGTGACTGTTTCTGGTTTCTAAATATAGCAAATATTGAATAGTATGGATATAGTATATACTGTAGTACATAGTATAGTATATAGTATTGTGTATAGTGTAGTATATACTACACAATACTATATACTGTATGGCATAGTATATAGTATACTACATACTATATACGTATTATAGTACATAGTGTTATACACAGTATTTTGTTTATTTCTGGAGTAATATTTGTCTTCTATCTTAAGGGTGACTCTTCTTAGTTTCTAAATAGTATATATATAATGTATATAATATAATACATAGTGTAGTATATAGTGTAGTATAGTATGTATAGTATATACCGTATTTTCATATTTGCATACTATACAGGGAAGCTGCATCGTTCGAACTCGTATATTCTGAGTTAGGGGGAGAGCATAATTTGGTTGTTCTATGGACTGCATGCTTCCGCTGTGACGATAGTCAGTCAGATTTTGTATCTAGGGGGATGCAAGAGCTTGATCGAACGCTTCCCTATGTAGTGTATTGAAATGAAAGCACGGGATAGTATAGTATATAGTAAGTATAGTATTTTCTTTTTTTCTGGAGCAAGATTTGTCCTCTGTCTTAAGGGGCGTAAAACACGTCAATGCTGTACTACTAATGGAACAATAATTATCAAAAGACACAATCAAATTTTCAGAATTTTCAAAATATTTAGAGAGACGATCAAGTTTGAAAATTGTCTCTTTAAAGAAAATGCTTGTAGTATAAATAAATCTTCATCTCATTCCATAATTAATCATTTCAGTCACATTTGTGATTGACATGCCTTCATGTATTTACGCTTATATTTTAAGAAATCAACTGATTGAGTAAAAATTGTTAAAATTAGGCTTTCATCTGTGTGGTCAAATCTGGGTTTATAATTCTGTCGAATCAATACTAACTTTTGGTGTTCCACGAGGCTCAGTAGGGGGTCCCTTATTTTTTCTGATTTATAAATGACAGTATGCTGTTTATCAACTCTATGAAAATGACACAAAACTATATTTTGTTGTGTCTGATAAATCTTATACATGCAGCAATAATAAAAGTTGGCATTTTATAACATTTTAACATAAAGGAAGTTTTATGACAAGAAAATGTATTACCAGCAATTCCAGCATCATAATTCGAGATATACGATAGCAGTAAATCTATTTTTTTTTACTTCAATTATAGAATTGCTATCTGATATTTACATTTCATGTCACTAAAACTCCCTTTAAGTCAAAGGTCCCTTTAAAATGTTGATAATACAGGCGGTAAGTTAACTAAAATTATGTTCACTATTAATTACCAACGTTTTATAATTTTAAAACCTTTCATTAATATACATGATGGACATACCCAGTTAATTTTTATAGAAACTAATTTCTAATAGTTTAATGTGAGTTAACAAAACTGATTTGCTTCGTATTTAATAGGCAGGTATATTAGTCTTATGTAACATATTGGCAGATTTTTTAGTAATCGATAAATCGTGCACATCCATCAACCAAATTTATATTACGAACAAAAATCTCGTTTTCACCAGCAAAAAATCTACTTATGAGTTATTTAAGGTTTAAAGAAATATATCTAATATTTATATGTTATAAAAAAGTCTCTGGTTTTAAAATAGAAACATTCAAAACAATTTTAAATAGATTATTTAACAGTGCTGCTGTCAGAAACTGTAATGTAATGAGTAAATAGCTGTTTTTTTTTAAATTATATAGAGTAATATCTTTGCTTTTATGTTATGCAGAAGCTAAATATGAAAAATTGTATAAATAAAAATGTGTGTAAATAAATTGAACACTAATGAGAAATGTAGAATACCAATTTTACCTTGAATATCTCTTTTAGCATACATATCAATTTACTGAAAGGAATGGAATTGTTTTTAACGTTATTTATTTGTTTTAGCATTACCCAATAAATTGCAGGATATAAGGTAACTATTTAATACAAATAATAGTAATTTATTTGTTTAATAAAATAATATCCATCATGGCCTCCTTTCTACTTGGGTGTCCTTAACGCTTTGTTTCTCTAGATATAAGGCGTTAAAACAAAGTATCTAATTAGATCCTCTTTGAAAATTAACAGGTGTTAAGTGTTACAACAAAAAATTTCTAATGTGTATATGAATAATGACATCATATAAGTTATATAACGACATAGTATGTTCACTAAACAAATATTTGTTGTTGGTACCCAATACGAATCTTTTTGTTGTATTAAATATAAATTTGATGCTGATTCTAAACATCTATTTTTCTGATTTTGCTAGACATTTCCAAAATAGTCTGAAATACAAGAAAGAGCAGTCTACCGACTTGCATTTCAGGAACTTCCTTGGCCGTTACTATTACTACCCATCACGAATCAAAATTTTCTTGAAAATTTCCTCCGGCTACGAGTTTAGAATTAGCTAGCTTCGTCTGGACATTCGGATTCGGACGCGAATACGAGAGACGAGTACGCACTAAAGAAAGAGACTTACCAATCATCTTTCTATCCTGTTCTCGACAGTTTTTCCGCGCGAATCTTTCGCGGGCCTTCTCTTGATTATGATGATAATTATATCATCATCATCAAGAGCAACTGTCTATTAGTCAGTTTTTCGAGACAAAAAATGTAGATGGGCAACTGTACAGCTTCCCACGAGCTTTCTATCATGAGTTCCTGCGATCATAATCAAGCGATCTTAATAACTTATAACTTGAGTAGCCAGCTAGATTTCCAGATTTAACATTTTAAACTTTTTCTTATGCGGACATTTGAAATCGGTAATGTATGAAATATACAATATGCTGTATAGATATAGGTAATGAAATTATTATTTTGTGCACAAACGCAATATTTAATTTATTTTATTATTTATTCTCGAGTTCACACACCATACCTAATGCATGTACATTGTACATGACGAATTTAAGTAACAGATATTCCTCATTCTCAAAATAATTAACAATTTGAATAGTAAAACTTATTGGATAATCCCCGCAGATAAAATTCATCCTATCATGATGGGAAGATAACATGCTTTTGGTTAAAGAACAATTTAACAGTATAGCTCCCCTCCTCATCATATGCTGTCAGTGTGGCAGTGGTTTAATTTCCAGATAAAGTATCAATAGGCGAGGACAAATTGAGTAGCTAGCTAGATCACCTGATTTAACAATGTTGACCTTTTTCTTATGTGGACATTGGAAATCGGTAAATTATAAAACACAACCAACATGCATTGAGGACCTTAGGAATAGAATAAGGTAAGGCTTCGTTGAGAAACATAATGTTGGAGAAGACTTGCCTAAACAATAATGTATCTCATTTCGTACAGCTAATAGGTACAAGTAGTAATTTTCAAGTTGCATAATACACCTAATTTATTGGAACGTGAGGGGCGATGGAATGAGATGTATCTCGATAATTAATTCGCCAATTTTGATCATGGTAACTAACTAGATGTCATTTGCCGCATTTGTTATCCTTTTTTAGTTCCTGAAATATCGCTAGTGGAACCTTTCCAAACCTTGCACGTTGTATATGTGTGATATTTGATAAAGGGTTTTACTTCCTATTCTATGATTTACAAGCAGGGTCTAGATTTCTATTCCATTTTCCAGAGCCGGCACTTATAAAACAGATATAGATATTAATAAACGCCACATAAAAATTCATCTGGTGTATATTTAAATACCTGTAATATATGCAACCAGTGGAACTAGGTTAGTGGAAGAGAGTTGCCCTACTGTGCGGAAATGAAGGACTTTCCTGTATACAATTCTTGGCAGTTTGTCCGCTGATAATGTTGATGTTCCTAGTAGCAGTTTAGTAATCATAGCAATCTGAAAGTGTATGGGTGCGTACGTGATGGTCTGTGTCGCATAAAACGCTCTTAGCAATGGCGATGTCAATACCGTTTGTTGATAAACTACAAAAAATGATTGAAAAATACAATGACAACAGATATCACAGCCCCACAAAAAAAAAATTTTTTTCTGACCTAGCAACGAGACAGTATATCCTTATGTATTTTTGATCGCTGATTCCGAATCCGGGGTCAAAAAAGTCGTACACCCCAAAAAAAAATTTTAAAGCCAAAAAACACCCCCCTGAATCGTTTTATTTAATATTTTCGGGAAAAATTGAATGTATTACGATGAAAATAAAAGTGAATTGCAGCGATCACCCTATCGGTATGAAACGCAACCCCATAGAGGGTGAGAACCACCTTCATCTGTCATCAAACCAATTGATAACGACAATGATTGAAAAACATCTAAAACTTTTTAAGTTTCGTTAGGTTTGCAATAAACTGACGTAGAATTCACGTAATACCCCAAAACTACCCCTATATCGTTATGAAAAACAACCCTTAACTTCAATTACAGAAAAAAGAAAGGAAAAAACATAAAATTTGATAACGACTTCATTATATGGATGTTCTTATTTGCAGAGATCCTTATGGCTAGGATATTAGCAGTCATTTGTCACCAATTTTAACACCATTTGGGTATAAAACGCATCCCTGAAGGGGGGTGAGAAGTATTCTTACGTTAGTAGATTTTAATACTTCTTTTTTTTAATCTTTTTTTTATGGTATCTTTTAACTTTATATTCAAAAGATCTTCTTACTGACTGTCGTTTGTGTTGTTCTTTCGTGTCTCCTTTCAGAGACCAACAGTAGTCTGCTATCATGTGTTCGTCCCATCTTCCTTGATATCGTTTTTCCATTTCATAACGCTATAGGGGTAGTTTTGGGGTATTACGTGAATTCTACGTCAGTTTATTGCAAACCTAACGAAACTTAAACATTTTTAAATGTTTTTCAGTCATTGTCGTTATCAATTGGTTTGGTGGCAGATGAAGGTGGTTCTCACTCTCTATGCGTTTCATACCGATAGGGAGAACGCTGTAATTTACCTTTATTTTTATCGTAATATATTCAATTTTTCCTGAAAATATTAAACAAAACGATTCAGGGGGTGTTTTTTGGCTCTAAAATTATTTTTTTGGGGTGTACGACTTTTTTTGACCCCGGATTCGGAATCAGCGATCAAAAATACATAAGGATATACTCGTCTCGTTGCTAGGTCAGAATTTTTTTTTTGTGGGGCTGTGTATTTCTAGAAAAAATAATAAAATAATTATTGCGTATTACATAAACATCCTTTCAAATCTAACATGTATTGGACGTGTTTGATTTATTATCTACCTAAAAATTTTATATTAGCGCATTCAGATAAAAATGACAGTATAAAATATAAAATACTATAGGTATTTAAATTGTTGTCATGTTAGGTTTGAACGGATGTTTATGTAATACCAACTGATTATTTTATTATTTTTTTCTAGAAACGCATAAATATGAAGCAAATAAAATGTCATATTTTTTAAAACATATTCTGTGTACTCCATGCAATTGACGTTATGTGTATTTGATACACGCCGTGATTATGAAAGACATTTACAGTCAGCTATTTATCGACAAAATATTGCTGGTAGAGTTACAAAACAGGATTTTTTTTATAATTGGTGTGCCATTATCTGTGTAAGTAGTTTTTCTTTACCTACCGGTTCTAGACTCTGTCGTAGTATCCTAACCCTGCCCTGAGGGTTGTTAACCGCTCGCATTGCCATAAGTAAAGCTGGCCGAGGTCACCTGGCCGACAGAGCCGTCATATGACTCATATGTTTACATCATATCATAATACTTGAATAAGTACAATAAATGGAAATAAATTTTAACAATAATGTTACATTTTATAAAAATTTGTATAAAACTCACCCTTTTAAGCAGATTTATGAAGTAGTTTGGTTGTCGTCATCACAAAGTGGGGAAGATCTATAGTATAATAGCATCAGGTATGTTTCTACAGTTGTCTCCGTCAGCGATGTTCGCTTTGGTGAAAAAATATGTTTGTATTTTGAAAATGACCGTTCGACATCTACGGATGTAATACAGGCATAAGTAAAACAATCTGTGAACTCACTTAACGAAGTTGTAGATGCACCATCACAAATTTGTCTTAATTTGCTAAAATCAGGATCTTTCTGTAATACACTCTCGAATTTTTTCACTAACGCGATTATTTTTTGCGTCATTTATAGCCTGTAGCTGTGTATTTACGTCGTCCACTATTTGCAGCGATTCCACTAACGACAACGAACTATTTTGCAAATTTTTCTATTGCGTCGTATAGTCCTCTATAATTGTTATTAATAGTTTTTTAAATCTGTTTCAAGGGAAACGTCTTGAAAGCTTGTCTGGTTTTCCCTAATAGCTGCAGCCTCGTTAGGGTTGAACTGTAGTATCACATCTTTTATTTGTTGAAAATATTCAGCATAATAAAAAGCCGCTTTCAACCACGTTCTTCAACGTGTAAGAATCGGCTCTGGTGGTTCAGGGATACCAGGACACTGTCTGTGAAATGCTCGAAGCCGTTTAGGAGATTTGAGAAAAACTTTTTTTGTATTTGCTATTAATGCATCTACCTCTGGAAAACATTTTCGAATCGTTTCTGCCACAAGATGTAACGCATGCACTTTACACGTAACATATAAAAACCTACAATTGTCTCTTTGAAAAGAACGGCCTACCATGCGCATTGTCGCAGCACCATCAGTCACAAACATCAATACTTGACTTGTTGAAAGTTCAAATTTTTCGAATGTCTCCAACACCCCGTAATTATTTCGCCAGTACACGCAGTTAGTCTTTTACTAGCTAGTAAAAGTGGAAATGTTAGTTTAAGAGGGCCCAGTACACGTACTATAATATTTAAAATAGAATTTTTTTACAATCTGTCGTCTCGTCAATACATAACCAGAGCCGTGTATTTTTTTAATCCAATTTAATCCTATTTACAATGTCTTCACGAACAGCTGGAATATATCTACGTAACGATGTACGACTTGGTAAGTTCACCTGGGGATTGTATTTATTCCAAAACTTCCGAAATGGTTGTTTATCCAGTATGTGTAGCGGAATATTACAGGTTATTAAAATTAACAATAAATCAAACATAAACTGAGTTGTCAAAGGCATGCCATTTTTTTTATTTTGATGTTGCACGGTGTTGATGACGACGACAATTTGTTTTGTGCCAGCACATTAAGTCTTGATTACAAACTTTACAAATTATTTTACATCCGTCATAGAATAAATCCGGAAATTCACCGATAAATTTATTCACTGTGTCCGCGTACGGTCGTTTTTTACCCTTTGGCGCGTTTGACATTATGTATAATTTATAGGTACAACCTCACGCATTAACCTTTCAAATAAGACTGCAGCGTAAATCACTTCTAAATCGGCACGTGTGACGCCATCGCAAGACCGTGGCTGTACTCCAGCCACCTCGGACAGCTCTATTAATTATACATCTTCCTTACAAATTACGGAACAATATAATTAGACTTTTTCCAAGTCGTGACATGATAATTTTAAATGTTTTTTTAATATGAACTCACATGTGACTGCGTCACTGATAGTGTTTCAGTTAGTTGCGAAATGTTAGCTTAAAAATTGATACGTATGATATGTATATATTTTTCGATCTCCTTGCGTGACCTCATCGTGACGCCAGTGCTGGTGGAGTGCATACTGAGAGAAATAAACAAAATAACAACAATCTGAAGCACTCCACTTGAACTTAAAGACGGAATTCTGAAAAGGTTCGGCAGATAACCGCAAGAGAGTGAGTACTTGGCGGTGTTCGTCTTAGATCTTTTGATGTGATTTGAGAACATGCCGGCTCCAGATAAGATAACTTGATTCACATCTTGAATTGCGTTCACTGGTATTCACGCTACTTGCTGGAGCTCTGAATGATATATTTTTTATATTCTCAAACTTGTATCCAACGTCAGAGATCGATTTAACAATTTATATATCCTCTGTATAAACATATTCTAGCTGAGGTACTTTTTGTGGTGAATATTGCAAAAACTAACAGAACATGTTTAGGTAAATTACACTTTGAGATGAAGGGGGGAAAGATGTAATCAAATCTCATGATGAATAAACTGGTTTCTGCTGAAAAAATACGATTGTTTTTGCAAACTAATTTAAACCGAATTTATACCTTGTCTGCCAATAACTTATTAAAACTAAATAAATATCGTAACACAACAATGTAAGAGTATATTTTTAAATATTTTAAATTTATAAAAAAATGTGTTACAACCTCATACATACACCTACTATTTGAGCGGAGAACACATATGCGCAATTGCAATCACGATCACGATGGCGATTGCGGAGGCGATCGCGATTGCGTTGGAAAGCAAACATACAGGGTGTCCCAACCAAAAGTAGGCACTCTGAATAACTTAGGAGATAAAATTTTTTTGAACAATTGGTGAAACACGTCCACCTTGTTTCCAAGGGGGGACATATTTTAATGTAATACTTGTATACCTATTATTATCCCTCTACCATACACGCCCATCCCCTCAAAAAATTCAAATGGCAAGGGGGGTCGAGTGATACATCTTTTGAAAGGTCTTCCAATTCCCAACATAACTGTGTATTTTTTTTAACTTTTATCGATTCGTTCTTAAGGAAAATAATTTTATTTTTGATGATTACACACAATCGAAATCGTTTAAAAAATCTGAAATATACAGCACTGGGTATTGGAATTTATAAAAAAACTACATTTTTTAGTGCTCTCAAATCAGCACCAGTTTTTTGGACAAGAAACACTTTCCTTGTCCGTTTAGTTTTAGAATAATAAAAGACTCATAAGTATTTGATAGTCCTTGAACATTAATTTATTCACAACCAATTTTAAATTGAGATATATTTTACCAGAGTGAGTTCTTAAAATGGTTTATACCCTTCAGGAGAGAATAGAAATTGTCGGCATTTATTTTAAAAACGATAATTGTGCTAGAGCTACGGAGCGCATATTCAATAGAAATCACCCAGATAGAAGGGTTGGTTCTTAGTATGTTTTACAGTTATTGACAAAATTTATGGAAACAGGTTCTGTAGGAAACAAAAAGCATGAACCTCAGCGACCGATTAGGAATGAAGCAGTCGAAGTGGCAGTTCTGGGTCATTTGCAGATCGATAATACTCAATCGATCAGGAAAGTAGCTGAGGCTTCCGGTGTATCACGAAGCAGTGTTCATCGAATTGTAAAGGCCTACAAATTTCATCCATATAAATTTAAATTGGTACACGAATTAAACGAAGATGCTCCCGATCGTCGGCTTGAATTCTGTGAGATTTTTAGTGAACAATTAAAGGGTAATGCCAATCTACTGTACAATACGTGTTTTTCTGATGAATTTCAGTTAAATGGGGAGGTAAACAGGCACAATTGTAGGTATTGGAGTGAAACCAATCCACATTTCTTCATGGAAACTCATACCCAAATGCCTCAGAAGTTAAATGTTTGAGCTGGCATCTTAGGGGATCACATTGTCGAGCCGTTGTTTTATTCCTGACAATTTAAATGGAGAAAGGTCCCTCGATTTGTTAGGAAATTATATCGATCCAATGATTACCCAAATCCTCGAAGAAAACGATAATCTTTTAGAGGGTGAACTGTTTTTTCAACAGGATGGGGCACCCCCATATTTTGCTATAGCAGTCCGTCAATTTTTGGATAATCGGTTTCCTGAGCAATGGATTGGAAGAAGAGGTCCTGTGGAGTGGCCCGCTAGGTCACCCGATTTAACTCCCTTGGCTTTCTTTCTGTGGGGACATTTGAAATCGAAGGTATTTGCAACAAAACCCGCATCTCTGGAAGAGTTACGTCAAAGAGTTGTTCGAGAATGCCGTTTATTGACTCCAGATGTGTTTAGAAATGTTCGTACAGAATTTCAAAACAGATTATACTACTGTATGGAAGTCGGTGGGGGTCATTTTGAACAATACATACGATAATTTAAACTGCTTCTTTTATTTTTATTTCCCGAACTTAAAATAATGAAACAATTATTTCTCAGGAACGAACGATCAAAGTTAAAAAAAATACACAGTTATGTAGGGAATTGAAAGACCTTTCAAAAGACGTATCACTCGACCCCACTTGCCCTTTGAGTTTTTTGAGGGGGTGGCCGTGTAGGGTAGAGGGATGATGATAGGTATACAAGTATTACATTAAAATATGTCCCCCTTCGAAACAAGGTCGACGTGTTTCACCAATTTTTCAAAAAAATTTTTATCTCCAAAGTTATTCAGGGTGCCTACTTTTAGTTGGGACACCCTGTATATGCGCTATGGCGATCTACAGTCGAAGGTGTATTTAATGTAAGATGAAGAGGTGCAGCGTCAAATAAATAGAAATGTGCAGTTTATAGCATGAAGAAGCACTGCTTCTTACAGAATTATTCAACGATGAAGACCCCAATACAATGAAATCAGCCGTTACCACCAGTAATTCCTAATTTCATATCTTTAGCAATTTCATACCATAGTTCTTTATACCTGCATTCTTCTAGTCATATTACATTGAAAGTCTAATTCATATTACATTGCGGGTAGATGGAGTTTATTACGACACATTTGTATTGTGCTTTCATGTGAGTCTGAAAATCTCTTGCTGTCATTGTGCATATACCTACTTCGTACTGATAAAGGCAAAAACTAGAAACCGGTCTACGAATGGTATGCACAACGGACTCAAGAGAGATTACCATTTATGTGGTAAAAATTAGCGCTGGGATTGTTCGAATAAAAAATAATCGATCATTCGATTATTAAAATATCTCGAGATATCTCGAATTGTTATGAGAATTCGTATGATTTAGTTCTCGGAGAGTGGTGCCGATTGAATAATCGTCATTCGTTTCAGCGGCTCATCATTCAAATTTCAAATACGTCTGCGGCGTTTTGGTCGTGCTGATCTGCGGAATATAAATGGCTATATTGGCTGATGCCATGTTACAAATATACATTATTATATCATGGGTTGATACTATTTGAAGTTAGATTGCCTTGAGTGTAGAACCGGAATTCATACCAGAAATAAATACTGTATCTTCTACGGGCGAGTTTAGATTTGATTTTCATTGCGATTCCAGGAAGATATGCGTGTGAATAGGTCAAGATCAGTTTATGCTCAGAATATAATCCGTTCTATTGTCGCCCTGGATTGGGAAAATAATGGCGAAAATTTAATATTTGTAGGATACTAGAAAATTACGAAACTTTCCACTTAGGTTTACCACCGTTTTCTCCGGATCTCAGTCAGATAAAAAATGCATGAAATTTGCTATAAAATTTTTCTCAAGAACCACCTTGAGGATGCCAAGGAGAATTCGGGAAGTTGTAGATGCACATAAAGGTCATTCATCATTCATCATCAATCATCAAACTTGAGATATATTATAATTATGATATTTTGCATTTACAATGTCTTTCCTTTGATTTTGAATCAAATTTGACGAAATTTCCATATATTCTTTGTTACTGAAGTCTAAACAAAGTAATTGTTCACATATTTTTTTACAAAAAAAAATCATCAAGATGATACGATATCCTCTAATTCTTGTCGTTACTGTATCTTGAGTACATACGATCCTTCAAATATCTATCTGTCTATCCCAGCTCTCTTTGGGTGGGAGTTATCTTTAACCAAACTTAAAATGTCAACATAACTTGTTACAAAAAAAAGTAAACTAATATAAAAATTATAATATAAATATAATGTCATGACAATATAAAGGAAAGTGCAAGAAGAGGCAGCGGATTGAGCAAAGAAAGTTTATTGGATGTAAGAATTTTTCCCTTACTAAATACATATATAAAGACAATTAGATCTCACAATTAATATGTTATAAAAGAGATTTCAGTGCAAAATATTTTGTTTTCCAACGTTTGATACATTTTTTTGGTTGGTTATAATATACTTATACTTTGTTAATATTTTAATGGGCATTTTAAGAATAATTGACTAAATATTTTTATTTCAAGTGTTATTTTGTACATAATGAATGATTATATATTTA